>OZ012677.1:124850393-125219823 GCA_963942445.1 Argyra leucocephala
AAACCTAATATTCTACTATTTTTCAATTGAAGTATGTATTTTAAATTTTAGTTTAGTTATTGACCGTCAGATGGGTTTTTATGTATATTTTAATAAATATATAATTTAACCAACGAATTAGAATTAAATGGAAGTGGCTATCCATACAAAAAAGTGTCCAATGTTTTGGGTATATTCCTCTCTTTCTTTGGTATTTCCGATTGTCAAAAAACAGAAATAGACGAATATATTCGTTCAATATATTTTCTCTCTTTTTAATGGAAATTATTTTGATAAATAAACAGGATAGTGCTCTGAATTTAATATGCCTCAATTTGTATGTTTTTTGACTTTATTTTTTTTATTTAAATATGATGAGTAAGAATATCTAACAATAATGGATAAATTAATCAAAATTAATTAAATTAATTTAATTTTACTATGCTTTTTTAAATTTGGTATCCATTTTGCAGTTTGAATTCCTTCAATCCATCATTATTTCAAACCATCGTCTTTTGGGAAACTACAAACATATATATACTTTTTTTAAAATTATATCCAATATATTCAAATATATATATAATCCAATATATTCAAAATAAATATTTAAAATGATATTCAAAAAAAAAATTTCTTTGTCCGGATATTTAAATTATCCTAATACTACACTGTTTTGTTTAGAAGTTTTTAAAAATTCAAAAGGTGTAAAATATAATACTTACATATGTAAAGACACGTAATTTTCTTTTTCCAAATGAGACTTACAGCCTGGAATGATACAAATCTTCTTTTTACGTTCCATTTTTCCTTAAAATTTGTAATTTTTTAACAATTTATAATAAAAATCAAAAATTTTATTGACTTTTTTTAATATTTATTTGACAATAACAAATTTTATTTTTGCCTACTTCATTGCTAGTGTTCGTACTTTTTGAAAATTTCATATATCCATATATTACACACTACTGCTACATTTTCAATATTTCAGAAACATGAATGATGTTTTTTTTTTCAAATAATTTAACAGCAATACTTTTCTGTGTAATAATAGAATACGGTAATAAAGTATAAGAAAGTTTAAATTGAAAAAACATTGTTATTTTTATTAAGATTATATTTTGATACCTTTTATTTTATTCATACTCAAAGATTTTACTAATTTTCTACTTAAAAAAACTTTATTGGCCTAGCACTGAAAAAATTTTTTTTTTGACAATTGGAAACCAAACAGAAAGAGAAGTACTAAAAAAATATGGACAAAATGTTTGTATTTTTGTATGGGATAGCCACTTCCATTTAATTCTAATTCGTTGAATTTAACTATTAGTTTCCTTTTAAAATAAATTGTCAGTTTTATCATAAAGTTCTAATAATATATATATACAGTGTATGCGATGCGAAATAAAAAGTTTATATTGTTTATTTAAATGAAAAAGTTACCTATGTATATAAAAAAAAAATTTATTATTTACTTTTTAGTCATAAATTAAGAGATGTTTCTTTTTTATTTAAATTAAATATAAAATTTATAAAATAAATTTGAACAATAAAATGTTAACATAGGTTCGATAAACATAACATTTCACCAATATACTAATAAGACTTCCTAACCAAAATACATTTCAAAATATACAGCATACAGAAAAAAGTGTATTAGAGAAGCATTATATGAATTTAAAATTTAATAATATAAAAAAATATTGTTTCTTGTTATTAATTATGTTATATTATAAAAATTAATATTATAATACATAATAATAAAAAAAAAAAAATTTTGAATAAAAAAAAAAAATTTGAATTAATAGAGAATGGAACTCACAAAAATTTGTGATATTAAAACCCAACGAATTAGAATTAAATGGAAGTGACTATCCCATACAAAAATACAAACATTTTGTCCATATTTTTTTAGTACTTCTCTTTCTGTTTAGTTTGTTTGGGTTTCGTTTTGTCAAAAAAAAATTTTTTTCAGTGTTAGGCCAATATAGTTTTTTTAAATAGAAAATTAGTAAAATCTTTGAGTATGAATAAAATAAAAGGTATCAAAATATAATCTTAATAAAAATAACAATGTTTTTTCAATTTAAACTTTCTTTTACTTTATTACCGTATTCTATTATTACACAGAAAAGTATTGCTGTTAAATTATTTGAAAAAAAAAAATCATTCATGTTTCTGAAATATTGAAAATGTAGCAGTAGTGTGTAATATATGGATATATGAAATTTTCAAAAAGTACGAACACTAGCAATGAAGTAGGCAAAAATAAAATTTGTTATTGTCAAATAAATATTAAAAAAAGTCAATAAAATTTTTGATTTTTATTATAAATTGTTAAAAAATTACAAATTTTAAGGAAAAATGGAACGTAAAAAGAAGATTTGTATCATTCCAGGCTGTAAGTCTCATTTGGAAAAAGAAAATTACATGTCTTTACATATGTATATGTAATATATTTTACATCTTTTGAATTTTTAAAAGAGAGAAAATATATTGAACGAATATATTCGTCTATTTCTGTTTTTTGACAATAAGAAATACCAAAGAAAGAGAGGAATATACCCAAAACATTGGACACTTTTTTGTATGGATAGCCACTTCCATTTAATTCTCGTTGTTAAAACCTATATTAATAATATTAGCCTACTAATTAATTTTTTTCCTACTAAAAGTGCAAAAAACCAAATGCGATAAGTAAAAAATAAATAAAAAGAATTTGAACCACACGAAAAACCACGAAAAGTGTGCCTTTAAAATCGTGCTCTTGTGTATTATAACATAGATCAAATAAAAATTAATTTTGATCGCCACAGCCTGCATCATCGCCGATAGATTGTATGAAAAAAAAAAAGGACACACGATGAACCACGAATAGTGTGCCTTCACTAATCGTGCTCTTGTGTATTATAATATAGATATAGATATATATGTATGTGATATTAAAGAAAATTTAAATTTCTATAAAAAGAAAGCTCTCTCTTCGAACAATTTTTTAAAAATCATTTACTAATTTATTAGTACAGTATTGAAAAATATCAGTCTATTTAAACCCCTGTTCTGTTAAAAACGTTAAATTTGGCTTTAGCTTAAACTATAATTACTAAATAGGGATCTCTAGTATGTATATCTTAGAATTAGTATAAATTTATAATTTTCTAACATTCGTTGGTAATAAATTACAAAATTGTATAATTATTGTCAATTTTAATATTAAGATCTAGAATAAGATTAAGTTTAAAATTGTACTTTGTTTGTTTTCTTTTGTACACTTATGTGTATTGTAATATGTCTGTATTCCATATTAAATACTTCTGACAATACAAAAATCAGCAACACGAGTAAATTCAAATATTTAAGCATTTTATACTACCATAACAATAACTTCAAAGACCATATAAAAAATCAAATAAGAAAAGCACCAAATGCCTTTCAAACATTACGTAAACTTTTTTATTTGAAAATTCTGTGTAGCAAAGTCAAACTACTTTGTTACAAGAACCTGATAAGGCTAATATTAACTTATGGTTGTCCGATCTGGTTTAACATAAATTCTTCTATTATGGAAAGAGTCAGAAAATTTTAACGAAAATGCCTAAAAGCATGTACATTTGAACAGAAAACCTACATCAAACTATCTGCACTATAATTCTAATAATACAGTTTATTTAAAGGCCATTATTATCAGAATCGATAATTTTATTATTCTTTTCATACGATTCATTATATCCAACGGAACAAATAAGTTCTAGAAAATGACATATATATTAAAAGGTCAGTAGAAACGATATTTATTCCGTCAAAAGGATTTGTACTCCTAGATAAAAATAATTACATCGAAAATAGCGAATATATTCCTATTATATATAGATATATAGATATATCACTGTAAAAAAAAATAGTTGGAATAAAAAAGCTATAAATCTTTTTCAGTACCCAAATTAGTCCGTTAGTTATTTTAAAAAAAAAAAAAAAACAATAATATATAACATAATAAAAATTATAGAATTCAAATGTAAATATGTACATAATATCATAGAATAATCATATAAGTAGAGTATTCACGTAGAACAATATTTGTTAATCATTTTCTTCTAAAAATACCCTCCCATTTTTACTCAAAACACGAAAATGCTGTCTCATTTTCACCCAATACCCCAAAACACTCAAAATTTTTTATTTATTGAGGAGAATATTTCATACAATGCCACTATACTTCTAGCCTATTCACAGAATGATTTTTCCGGAATTTTATCGAATTACGATTTCGTTTTAAGTTTTTTTTTATTTTTGTGTATAAAGTTTTGCTCTTCCAGTGACTAGGCTAAGAGTATAGAGGCATTGTTTCATAATTTGAAGAGTATACACATACGTATGTACTTTTGATTTATATGAAGAGTGTATATCGTATATATGTTCACCATATATTTACATAATATCTAATTCAATATACAAAATGTATATAGCAAAATGTAAACAAAAAAACACAATTAATCGCAAAGATAATGAATGATATAGTCTACATGCAATAATAGGTCAATGATAGAATCCAGAAATCCAGAAAAAATTTTAAAAATAATGGTAATAAAAGAATAAAATTTATTAGTTATGCATTACAAATCGTGAACTTTGTACGGAATACCGTTTTGTTTTGTTTTCTCAGAACTTGGTATCGTATTTCTATTTCAGATGAAATAATTTTTGAAGAAATAAAAACAGCCAACAATCCATATAAAGAATAAAATGTCCATTTTTTTTTTTCCATATTTTTTAAATTTTGATAGCTTGTTTGTTTGTTTGTACTCATAAATATATTATGTATTCATATATATATACTATTCATGTATTCATATTATTATCTACGGTAAGAAACAGACAAAATTAACAAAATCAAAATTGCTGAAAATTTAAAAGCACATGTAGGTACCTACTTTTCAGTTTACTTTTCAATAGAAATCAATTTGAATTATTTTTAATTTTACAAAACCAACATTATTTTTTTGTCCCTTTCTTCTATAAAGTTTGAAATCACAAATTTCATAAATCACATTGACCAAGTCCAAATAAAAATATTAATTCTTCAAATTTTAAAAATTAAAGCAAAAGAACAACAAATACAGCAATAATCTTGAATTCTTTCAATTTCTAAAAAAAAATTCAATACTTTGATTTGTAATATTATATGTGGTCTATTGAAAGGACTTTAAATGCATGTATAGTTTTTTATACACACATTGTGTAATTTTTAAGCGAAATACGAGCAGCAAAATAAAGAAGTATGTATATAACTATACTGTAGCATCCCAGCGGAAAAAAAAGAAAGCCTTTTGTGGAAGCTTTGTAGAAGCACTGTAGAAGCACTGAAAAAATTAATCATAGCTTCTAGTTTGCTTCTCAAGAAGCGCTTCTGAAGCAACCGACTTCGTTTAACTTCGTTAAAATTCTTATAATTTTTATTTTGTTTTTTTCGTTTTTATTATAATTTTCTGGTAAAACAGAATGCAATATGTAATTTGCTCTGCTTTGCTTAGTGCGTTGTAAAATATTATATGATGAAGTAGTCGTGTAAAATTGTGAACATAAAAGAAATATATGTATTGTATATTTGATTAATATATTATTAAATAAAAAATTAAACATACAAGTTTACATGCCTTATTATTTTTTCAGCGTACCTTCTCAATCATTGCTTCTGCATGGCTTCTCAATCATGCCTTCGCAAGCATTGCTTCTGCATGCCTTCCCAAGTGCTTCAAAAGAATTTTACGAAGTAAAACCCGATCGTATTGCTTCTTTTTGTAGACATCAGTATGAAAAAAGAAGCAATAAAAGAATGGAGCGAGAAGCAGTAGATTGCTTCCTAAGAACTTCCAGTAGTAGCAGATTGCTTCCTTTAACCGCTGGGATGCACATTCGCATATATACATTTAAGAGTACCTATACATACAACTTTTATATCGTTGACACTGTTGGCAGCATAATTACAAATAAATATGTTCATAGGTAGTAGGTACACAAAATTTTTTTTGCTTATGAGTACAAAATACATTGCGCTCAACATTATTTCCAAAACGATGGAAATCTTAGTCAATCAAAAGTTGAAGAAATATCTTGATAGTAGAGGTATAATTCATGATAGTCAATACGGCTTTCGAGCTCAGCGTTCCACCGGTGATCTCATGACATGCCTCTGCGAAAAGCTTAACACCAGTCTTCATCAATCTGGTGAAGCTGCTGTTGTAGCTCTGGATATATCTAAGGCTTTTGATCGAGTCTGGCATTCTGCTCTTATAGCAAAATGCAATGCTGTAGGCCTCGGTCCAACCTTTTCTAAATGGATTGAAAGCTTTCTCCTAAATCGATCTATCATAGTTTCAGTTGACGGTAGTTTTTCCGACCAACTTCAAATCAATGCTGGTGTTCCACAAGGCTCCGTCCTTTCACCCACCCTATTTCTCATTTTCATTAATGACCTTCTCAAATTAACTTTCAATCCAATCCATAGTTTTGCTGATGACAGCACTCTAGTAGCATCATATGATTTTCTTAAAACAAATAATGCTACAACTTCAGCAGTCAACTCCAAAAGAACAATGATGGCTGGTGCACTCAATCACGACCTAGCCAAAATTGTCGACTGGGGTAGAGCAAACAGAGTCGAGTTTAACACTTCAAAAACTCAAAGCTGTCTTGTTAGTAACAAGCTAACAACATTCGAACCAATTCTCCGACTTCAAAATGAAGTTATTCAGCGACTCAAAGACTTGAACATTCTCGGGATGCGAGTGAATCAAAATATGCACTGGAATGAGCATATTTTCGATATTGCGAAAAGCGCCGCCAAATGTTTGGGCTTTTTAAGTCGCTGCAAAGCTTATTTTTCATCTCCAGACCTCTTAAAAATCTATAAAGCATATATACGACCCAAGCTCGAGTATAACTCACATTTATGGGCAGGTGCACCAAAAGCTGCTTTAAATTTTTTGGACAAAGTTCAAAACCGCGCCATTCGTCTTATAGGCGACATAAATGTGACCTCATCCCTTATACCACTTGGTCATCGTCGTATTGTTGGAGCACTTTCTCTATTTTATAGATATCTACTTGGTGTTGGCACTTGTTCCGAGGAACTAAAGTCACTTCTTCCTCCTCTCAAGCAATTCTGTCGCATAACACGAGAGGCATCAAGTGCACACCCTTTCACAGTGGAAATTCCGAGATGGTTTAAGTCCGGCTATGGAAATTCTTTTATAGTAAGAACATCTCGATTGTGGAATCGCGTCCCAATCGAAGCATTCCCAATGAGAGAAGGATTTTTTATTTATGATTTACAGAAATTTAAGACGAATATTAACAACATTGTTCGCTCTTTCCCACAAAACTATTCTTCTTCCTTTTTCTTTCCTTTCCTTTAGCTATCCTTTCCTTTTTCAAATGGTCAACGGTACGCAAGTACTAAAAGGTTCAAAACCTAAGTTTTGGCTATAATATAAAAAAAAAAAAAAAAAAAAAAAACTTATAAGCAGTTAAAAATTGAGTAATATTATTTTGAGTGAACACAGAATTTTGATATTTGAAAAAGTGACTAGCAAATATTGTTCTACGTGAATACTCTACTTAAATGATTACTCTACGATAATATCCAATTAATATTAAATAGAGCTAGATATAAGTTAGCCATATGAATACTTTAAGTTATAATATATAAGAAATTCTATTTTTAAGTTTTGTTTTATAATTATCAATTATATATTAGAAAAATAAATAAAACTATTAAAAAAAAAAAATATGTCTGTATTAAACATAAATAAATAAACACATAATTTATAACTTACTAAGTTTTCAACAGACGGGTAAATAAATATCTTTTAATCTGTCCGTACATTTTTGTACTAACTTTTCTATTTTATTTCTCTTTACTATCCTTCTTTTCATTCATCTTTATATGTCTAAAATTCTGCAGTTAGGGTGCTTATCCCATTATTTTGGCCTAATATAAAAAAAATAGCGCCCTAACGACAAGATATGTAGGTCTTCAATTATTATTTTTCCCAAATTTAGAAGAAATTTGAAATTTGATGGGCATAAAACGACAACAAAATAAATTTTTGAAAAGATATTTTAGTTAAAGGATTTTAATAAAAGTGTTGTTTAAAAAATAAAATTTTTAATTTCTTTTACACTTCCCAAAACTAGTAAAGGCACGGAAAGAAATGGAACAGATAGTGATCAGTCTACAGGATCACATTAAAGAACTAGAAAAAAAGGTTACCTTATTAGATAGAGGTAATTCACCAGCGCCAAGTAATTGCAACATCTTCAATTACTTCACGGATGAAGAAGAACTCACGAGAGAAACGGATTGGATTCTTAAAAAAACAAAAAGACCATCCAAAAAAAGGAAAGCAGAGGGTAGCCCCGTAGTCACCAAAAACAAAACAAGCAGCACTTGGAAACAATACTGCGGATAAAAAAGCTAAAAAAGAGGAACATAAACCACCACCTATTATGGTTCATGGGTTAGGTACCTTTGGTGAGCTAAATAATTTAATAAAGCAAACCACTAAAAATGAATGCAAGTACACATCTTACAATAATAACGTCTGGAAGATCAATGTTACTGATAGTGACACATACAGATGTATAACAAACGATTTAACATCGAAGAAAGTTCAGTGGCACTCCTATGAGGACAAATCTACCAGACCAACAAAAGTTATGGCCAGGGGATTACATCCTTCATGCGATGAAAATGAAATAGGTCAAGACCTGAGAGATAACGGTTTCCAGATACTAGAAGCCAAAAACATAATTATTAAAGATAAAATCGAAAAGAACGATGGTAGCTTTATCACTCAAAGAAGAGGATTACCATTGTTTATGTTAACATTCGATAATAGAGAAAATATAGAAAAAAATTTTTCTATTAAAACAATAATGAAAATAGTCGTTAAAATTGAACCACTAAGAAAAAACAAAAAGTTAATCCCACAGTGCAAGAGATGCCAAGCTTTTGGGCATACACAAAGTTTTTGTAATAGAGACTGTGCTTGCGTTAAGTGTGGCGGTAAGCATTTCACAAAAAGCTGCATTTTAAAGTTGGGAGAAAAAGCCAAATGTATTAATTGTCGTGGTGATCATCCGGCAAACTACAGAGGATGCCCAATTGCAAAAGAACAGCAAGCCAGAAGAAACAAACAAGCAAAGCTACCCCAAATTCAAAAGATTAATACTTTTAAAAATGAAAAATTTGTTGACACGAATAGAAAACCTACAGTAATAAATGCTGTACGTAATGTAAATGCTAAATCATATGCCCAAATTGTCAAAAACTCCCGTAAGGAAGATGATTACTCAGTCAAGGATATATTAAGTCTTATCCTACAGAGACTAACAAACCAAGACGAATTTATTAAAACATTATCTGACGAGATTACAACGATAAAAAACCATAGCAGAAAACCACCGCAGTCACATAAAAAATAAGCCACACCCTTAGAGTTGCTACATGGAACGCAAATGGACTCTTCCAACACATTTTAGAACTCGAAATTTTTCTGAAGGATCAAAACATAGATATATGTCTAATTTCTGAAACACACTTCACAAAGAAATTCAGTATTAAAATTCCTAATTACGTTTGTTATCATACTTCCCATCCAGATGACAAAGCAAGAGGAGGAACAGCAATACTGATAAAAGGCAACATTCAACACCATGAGGAGCAGAAAATAGAAAATGCAATGATGCAAGTTACAACAATTAACATTAAGGTCAAAAATAAGGACTTCAAAATCTCGGCTATCTATTGCCCACCAAGACACTCACCTACTAGAGTCGACTTCATAAATCTCTTTAAAATACTTGGAAACAATTTTATCATCGGAGGAGATTTCAATGCGAAACATACCCACTGGGGTTCAAGATTAACCACAACAAAAGGGAGAGAGCTATATCAAGCTGGAAGAAATCATAAGTGTGAATTAATTTCTTCCGGTGCCCCAACCTATTGGCCCACTGACCCAGCGAAAATACCTGATTTGATTGATTTCTTTATAACAAAGGGAATAAATAGAAACCACACATATGCCGTGAGCAATGATGACCTATCGTCTGACCATACTCCAGTGATCATGGTTCTAAGTGAAAAAGTTGAACACAAAAATTGCCTCCCAAGACTTACAAACAAGAAAACTGATTGGGATATGTTTAGAGAAAAACTTGAGCAATTCATTACTCTAGGATCCGTGGAATCAAGGAACCAAATTGATGCAGAAGTCGAGCAATTCATTGTAGACGTGCAGCAAGCAGCAAAGGAGAGCACGCCATGTTTTGACTCGAAACATCACTCGAGAGTGAGCTATCCTCCAGAAATAAGAGCACTGGTTATGGAGAAGAGAAGGGCACGACGAAAATGGCAATCAACGAGGTACCCAGGTGATAAAATTATATTCAATCGCTTAAATAATCAACTAAAACAGCAAATCAGAAATATAAAAAATAACTCATTTAATAAATTCTTAAACAATTTATCAGCCGATGCTTATACTGACTACTCGCTTTGGAAAGCAGCTAAACGAATAAATAGACCACAGGTGCAAGATCCACCTTTGAAAACACAGGCTGGTAGCTGGGTCGGTAACCCAAAAGAAAAAGCTAAGATTTTTGCTGACCACTTGGCAGAGGTCTTCACAGCACCAACACAAAATCTTGCAAATGAAAATATAACTCTCGAAGTTAAAATAGATGAAGCGGAAATTTCGCATGTCACTCTAAGAGAAATTAAACAAATATGCAGACACAATCTGAGTGTCAAAAAAGCACCAGGTTACGATCTCATCAATGGCCAAATCATGCGGGAACTACCAGATCTAGCTTTGTTAAAGCTACAACATATATTTAATGCATGTTTTAAGTTCACATATATTCCGAGACAATGGAAAATTGCAGAAGTAATTGTAATACCGAAGCAAGGAAAACCGCCTTCAGAGGTAACATCATATCGACCAATATCGTTGTTACCTATTATATCAAAAATATTTGAGAAACTGCTCCTCAAAAGACTTGCCCCGATTATTGAAGAAAGAGATCTGATCCCGAACCATCAATTTGGATTCAGAAACAAACATTCTACAATTGATCAAGTGCATCGGATCACAAATATAGTGGAAAAAGCGTTCGAAGAAAAAAAAGTCTGCTCAGCAATCTTCTTAGATGTTGCTCAGGCTTTCGACAAAGTGTGGCAACAAGGCCTTGAATTTAAACTACATCGTGATTTACCAAGACAATTCTATGAAATATTAAAATCATATATGAACAATAGATGCTTTCGTGTACGTTATGCCAAAGAATATTCAGAAGTAAAAGAAATATCTGCTGGAGTCCCACAGGGAAGTGTTCTTGGTCCAATACTTTACCTGCTATATACAAGAGATATACCACAAATTGACAACATTTTTATGGCTACCTTTGCAGACGACACTGCGATTCTTGCAGTTGACGTATCTGTCGAAAACTCCACAGCAAAACTTCAAAATGCAATGAATAAAATAAGATTATGGACCCAACGTTGGCGCATTAAACTTAATGAAAGCAAATCAAATCATATAAATTTTACATACAAAAAGATTGCAACCATTCCTATCTCAATCAATAACAAAATAGTACCATATGCCAATACAGCAAAGTATCTGGGAATGACACTCGATGCTAAGCTAAGATGGAAGGAACATATAAGAAAGAAAAAAGAAGAGCTAAACATTAGACTCAAAAAATTTTACTGGCTACTTGGGCGTGGTTCTGAGTTATCAGTACAGAACAAAATATTAATATATAAGCAGATATTAAAACCTGTGTGGACGTACGGTATCCAATTATGGGGCTGTGCAAAGAAAACCAACATTGAAATGTTGCAAAAATTTCAAAATAAAGTGCTCCGTGGTATAGTAAATGCACCATGGTACATACGTAACAAAGATCTCCACCGTGACTTGCGCATTGAAACAGTCACGGAAGAGATCAAGAAACATGCAGTCAAACACGAGCAGAGACTGCAAACTCATGTGAACTCGGAAATGGCAGCAGTTCTTCATATCGACAGCAGTATCCGTCGACTCAAGAGAACGAAACCCCACGAGCTGGTCACGACCTAAAATGGAAAATTCTACGATAATAGTTTCCTTTACGGAAATTTTTATTTCAATAATTTTCCTTTGCGAAAAAATCTAAAAAATCTTCCCACGCGGAGCTATTGCTGTGACTATCTCCTTCACGGGAAATATCATAGTGATAAAGCTCCTACACGGTAATTATTATGATGTTAGCGATCCTCCACGGAAACTATCACTATAATAATTTCCTAAAGACGCGACCGAAAATTTACGAAAAAAAAAGTCATTAGTCGATCTTACGTAGATTGGTTATAACGGAAAAAGATAGGTGGGCTTTAGTGGGTTCGATTCCTACACTATCAAGATGCACACGCGGCTGGAGCTCTTGATGTCCTTCGGGGATTACCTCCTATCTTTCGCAAAAAAAAAAAAAAAAAAAAAAAAAAAAACAAAACTTCCCAAAACTATAGATTGAAATTATATTATCAATAGGTAAGCCCAACAATGTCCAAAATATTTTTGCACTTTTAATATTATTTTTTTTTTACAAATAATTATTGAAAATTGAAACTCAATAAAATTAATGTTTCTAAAACATTTTTTAAAATTAAACTACACTAATTATTTACTAAAAACTAAAAATGTTATTTATAATTATAAAAGAAAAGAAATTCTAAACAAACTTAAAATTTTATAGATATATTTTTTTTTTTATTTTCTTTTTTTTATTTCACCTGTGCCGTAACATAAATAAATATTCCGGCAAAACATTTATTTAAAAACAATTAACTGAAAATATTTACATTATGTAACTTTTTTGTTTTCAAAAAAAAAAAACGCACAATATTAAGAATTTTTTTTTTATAAATTTTACTATCCCAAAAGATTAATTTGCGTACTAAATTTTGCGACACAATAACAGCTTGTCTTTGAATTTTTATAGTAGATTAAAATTATCCAACAAATCGAATAATTTAATTACATTTCTTTTCTAAATAATTGAGTAGGTAAAAATATTTTAGAATTAGTCTCGACTTTTACTATATAAACTACAAGGTCATTGTCAAGACTCTAGTTAACTTCAAGACTGTAAGCAAATCAAAAATGTAGTTGTTTAATTGAATAAGAGAGTATAAAATGATTTTAAGTTACTATGTTCATGAGAGGGCAAGGGGGGCATTTAAACATTTTCTAAGAATAACACCTTTAAATTAAGACTTTTTTAAAAATGAATGAAGAACTTTGTAAAGTAATGTAAAAGACATTGTAAATTTAAGAGCTGGATATTTTATTATTGTGTACCCCATAGTTGCTGAGGAACTGATCTTCCTTGATATAATATTGATATGAAAGTGAAATATGAAAGTGGTACTTAATCTTTATATCCGTATATTTTTATAATAAAGTACTTTTAAGCCTGAAATGTGTACAATCGATCCCATCTGAGTTGCGTATTATTTAAAATGAAACTAGCATCAAGAATTGATACATGTAGCAATAAATCTAATAGAATAAAACTATGTTAAAATTATAAGAAGAAATATTAATGTAGAAATTCTAATAAGAAAAAAATTTGACTACTAGCAGCTGTAAGTTTTGCAAATTAACTGATGGTTTAAATCAAAAAGATTCATTAAACATTCGCATTAAAAAAGTCTATAGGCAAATAGAATGTCAAATATTAAAAAATTAAAATGTTCTCGGTACAACAAGAAACACATTCAGTGTGAGGGAGAGTGTAAAAAGCATTTTCATAATCGATGTTCATCATTCTCGGATGAGAATTTTGAAAAACATATGTCGAATTAGAATTATTGTTATTGAGTGCATAACCTGTAAAGCGAAACGTATTAAGCGCAAGTCTATGGGTCTCAAAACAAACATGAGTTCAGTTGCTGAAGTTAGTAGTAACTCAGGGCATCAACAAAATGTATCCAACTATCATGAACAAATTTGATGCAATATACTTTCAAAGCAGAGCAATAATGATTCAAAACTCTCAGAACTAAAGCAAATATTGGATTCCTTTATAAATGAAAACATACAGTTGCGAAATGAAAACTTTAAAAGAACAAGAGTGATATAAAACAACATAATTTGAGAAAATATGTCTGAAATTTTGCGAGGTAATAATCCAGAAAGTGATCATGTCATCACTGTAAAAACAGTACACCAAGTGAGTTAGGAGTTAAACTAAATTTAGATGATATTATAACAACTGCATACTTTACAAAAAGTCCTAAAAATATATAAATAAAACATATTTTCTCAGTTACAGATCTGAACTATGGAAACTAGTTAATCAAATGGTTTTGTTCGTTTTCTTCGTTCGTGCTTGTCAACTAAGCTAGAAGCTTTGGCATTGACATCCTGGATTTTATAAATAAGATCTTCAAATCTCGGTCAACCTTATTTTTGGAATGTTTGGATGGTTTGAATATGTAGTTGTTTAGCACATATTTACATATTTGAATACCGTATGCCCAGACTGGCTTTGATATTTGATTATAAATCAAAACTATGGGTGAAATCAAAAAATAAATACTGCGGCAATGTTTAACAATTCAGCATATGCTAAATATTAACTGAATTGTTAAACATTGTCGCAATGTTTATTTTTTGATTTCACCCTATGTTATAGGTCGACTGACTATGTTGCATTTTTATATCTTTAGGTATATTGAAGGTATTTGTTGGTATACTTTTCGTATAAATAGTATTTAATACTTCAATATACAAATTCAAACCAGCTGAAATTTATATAAAAATAAAATTATTGATTTTTTGGAATTTGTATTGAAATAAAAACAGATATAACTATAGCGAATATAAAATTGGACCCAGTATACTTCCTTGCATTCCTCCAGCTTTTATATCTATTAGGGACAAGTACTCATTCTCAGTCTTTACTCGATAATATATGAAATTTTATGTACTTGATATATAGTTGAGTATTTGTGCATGCCACTAACTTTGATATTTTAGCAGGTAGGTAGAAATTTTTATTATCAACAGGTTTTCCTGGTATTTAAATCATAATTATTTCTGCAACTTTACATATATTAGGTACATATTTAAGCTTGATAGAGGACTGTAAGATCTTTTTTTCAGAAAATTTGAAGTTATTTATAAATCCAATCCAATCCTGGCGCTTTCTTTAACTTTAAGTTTTTAATTTCCTTATCCTTAATTTCCTATGAACTCTGGACCAGTAGATCCGATGGTATGGGAAGTTATGAATGTTGTAAAAACTGGTCGACAGATGCTTGGTGCTACAAATCCAGTTGATTCAATGTCGGGACCAATTCGTGGTTATTATTCCATACAATTTGGTCGTAATATTATTCCATGGGCTAGCTGCAGTACAATCAGCTAACAAAAATGACCATTTGATTTACCGAGAAAGAATTAGTTGCATGGAGCCCAGCTGCTTGGTTTATGAATGAATAGATAACACATTAAAATCAAAATTGTAACCAATCAGAGACCATTAATACCAACTAAGTTAAATTCTATTTTATGTGTATTTAAAGGTTAAATAAAACCAATATTGCCTAATAAATGAATATAAAAATAACCCAATTCGTGGTGTTAATTACATTTTTCTATTTGAAATATAGAACGTTTCTTAAATCGCAAAGTTTTCATAAAATAAACGATTAATCTATACTTTTCTTACTTTCAGCATATGCTAAATATTAACTGAATTGTTAAACATTGTCGCAATGTTTATTTTTTGATTTCACCCTATGTTATAGGTCGACTGACTATGTTGCATTTTTATATCTTTAGGTATATTGAAGGTATTTGTTGGTATACTTTTCGTATAAATAGTATTTAATACTTCAATATACAAATTCAAACCAGCTGAAATTTATATAAAAATAAAATTATTGATTTTTTGGAATTTGTATTGAAATAAAAACAGATATAACTATAGCGAATATAAAATTGGACCCAGTATACTTCCTTGCATTCCTCCAGCTTTTATATCTATTAGGGACAAGTACTCATTCTCAGTCTTTACTCGATAATATATGAAATTTTATGTACTTGATATATAGTTGAGTATTTGTGCATGCCACTAACTTTGATATTTTAGCAGGTAGGTAGAAATTTTTATTATCAACAGGTTTTCCTGGTATTTAGATCATAATTATTTCTGCAACTTTACATATATTAGATACATATTTAAGCTTGATAGAGGACTGTAAGATCTTTTTTTCAGAAAATTTGAAGTTATTTATAAATCCAATCCAATCCTGGCGCTTTCTTTAACTTTAAGTTTTTAATTTCCTTAATTATTTCTTTTCGATTTATTAAAGGAATATTTGTATCGCGAAGACTATTTATTTCATTGGTCTTAAAAATTTCAACGAGATGATCTGAAAAGTGCCAATAATTATTCAGCACAAAAAAATTTTATTCAGCACCTATCGGAAAGTAGATCGTTACTAAACATTTTCTACACAATAACAAGAGGTAGCGTAGCTGTGTTCAAATTGTGTAAAAATGTTTGGTTTACACAGCATAATGGAATGCTACCATTATTAAGATCAGTTTTCTGGATCATGCGTTTGAGGCCATCTTCTTTTAACATTTCGTTTTTCATTATTCACACTAAGGATGTACACCAGATAACTAAGAATATGGTTGTTTTAGATTTGTTCGATTTAGTGCTGCTCTAAGTTTCTAACTAGATAACTTGCATCAATTTTATTGTACCACTTTATCCTTATTCTTCCTCAATGTTTGTTCTTCCAAACTACCATGGACATTTATTTTTCTTTCACTTTTTTTTTTAAGCTTAACGAATCTGTAGAAGAGTTAGTTAAAAAAGAATCACTAGATTTCACCACATTTAGTTTCAAAACGACATAACGTTTAGGAATATTTTAAATTCTTGTTTTTTTTGTTGTTAATGGCACTGATAGCATTCCAAATAGCTATTACGATTTCATCTTTAAACATTATCTAAATGTATTATGTGGCGTATCGGGTTAATTAATAGTTACTTTCCAAATTATCTAATCTTAGTGAGATTCTATCCAACAAACTTATTAGTGTCTCCATTGCTCTTCAAAGTCTAGTTAGTAAGACATAAAAATCTAATAAAACAATGTAAAAACCGTATAGATTAATCGTTTAAAAGTATAGATTAATCGTTTATTTTATGAAAACTTTGCGATTTAAGAAACGTTCTATATTTCAAATAGAAAAATGTAATTAACACCACGAATTGGGTTATTTTTATATTCATTTATTAGGCAATATTGGTTTTATTTAACCTTTAAATACACATAAAATAGAATTTAACTTAGTTGGTATTAATGGTCTCTGATTGGTTACAATTTTGATTTTAATGTGTTATCTATTCATTCATAAACCAAGCAGCTGGGCTCCATGCAACTAATTCTTTCTCGGTAAATCAAATGGCCATTTTTTGTTAGCTGATTGTACTGCAGCTAGCCCATGGAATAATATTACGACCAAATTGTATGGAATAATAACCACGAATTGGTCCCGACATTGAATCAACTGGATTTGTAGCACCAAGCATCTGTCGACCAGTTTTTACAACATTCATAACTTCCCATACCATCGGATCTACTGGTCCAGAGTTCATATATTCTACTAAACCATTAAGAAATGGACGGTCAACCTGCAAGGTCAGCGTAGTTTTTTCTAGATAGTATTTTGTTGCCCAGGTAAATTTCATTCCCACCAATTTGAATCCTTTTTGTTCAAATCTTTCAATAATACACATAAACCCCGTTAGACTACATCGTGTTTAACCATCATAATAGTACGTTGGTTATTTGCCACAATTTCCAATTAAAACCAAGAAAAGAATGCTCTAAATTTCAAATACAAAATTTGCTAATATACAAATATTACATTGCTAATATGTAAATATTAGATACTGTTGGTCTTTTATAGAAAATTGGGATGCTATCGACAAAAATTTTTTTTTGAAACAAAGTATAGTTAAAGTAGTTGTGTGCTTAAACATAGAACTTTAATTGTCATAAATTCTATAAATGAAATAGGTATATGCTTACTTACTTACATATTTACTTACATTATAACTTATATGTTTATTAATTTTGCGGTATTAATTATTAAAATTTAATTTTATTTATTTTTAAAACTCCATTTATGTAAATTAACAAAAAAATTACACCCCTTGTGTCGACAGTTTTATGTCCACAACTATGTAATAAACACTGGCGTTCCACAAGGCTCTACCTTATCACCTACTTTTTTCTTGATTTTCATCAACGACTTACAACTCCTCAACCCTCAATCCAATCCATAGTTTTGCTAATGACAGTACATTGGTGGCATCCTACGACTTTTTAAGGGAATACGTCACATTTACCTCAATCAACTTGAAGAGACTGACTTTACTTCTCTTAGCACGCGTCGAAACGTTGGAGCTCTCGCCCTCTTTTATAGATATCTTGTTTGAAATGACACTTGTTCTATTGAAATAAAATCAATAATGTTTACTTTCAAACTATTCCAGCGTAACACCAGGGCGGCTTCAAATGACCATTTGTACACTGTGGAAATATCTAGGTGGTCCAAAACTAGTTTTGGAAATTCATTTATTGTAAGAACAGCTTAAATGTGGAACATGCTTCCATCTCATTTAAAAAGTCATTCCTTGAAGTATTTTTATTTTTGAAAGAAAAAAATTTATAATGAAAAACGCACTACTCCGGCTTGCATACCTTTCAAGTGAATATTTGTTAAATATTTTTCAAATCCGATTTGCTTTAACCTGCCTAGGACAAATTTAAAAATAGAAACCCTAGACTGTATGCGGCCCACAACGTATAACTTTGCAGCCTACTCCATATAACAGTACAAAAAAAAAATTTAAATTTCATAGCCTCGATACAGTTTTTGCATTGCCTATTTCGGTGATGAGAGTAAAAAGAAAAATTAAAAAATTATTTAAAAAAAAACTTAGAGAGTGTGATGATTTCTTTGGGAAAAGCAGTTGAAAAATGAAAATTTGATGCATTTTCAGACATAAATCCAATTTAGGTAAAACTGCTTCATACGAAAAATGCGTGGAAAACATTTTAAGATCAAGAACTGAATTTGAAACAAGATTTGCTGATTTACCAATTCGTTGAAAACAAGTCTTGTTCAATAAATACAGAATCAGTACCTAACCATATGCAAATGGAGGTTATCGATATCTAGCGTTTTTCTAATTTGATTTGGTATTTGAAGGCAACATTTTCATTGAAATTGAAGTGTCTGAATTTTACAAATATGCTTGCTAACCAGATTTGAAAACACTCGAAGATTCGGATATCAAAATTATGTCCATGTGTTTGGAAGTACTTATAGATGCGAACAGTTATTTTCTCTTATATGAAAGGAAATAAGTCTCCAATCAGAACAAAGATTACTGACAATCATCTCGGGTTAGTTCTAAAATTAATCACTGCAAACAAGATTGCTTCGAAGTACACTAACATTTTTATGTGGTCCATAAGCTTTTAATTTTTTTATTTGGCCTACATGTTAGAATTTGAATTTGACATTAGGACCTAGAGAGCAATAGTTTATAGTATAGAACAAATCTTGCCTGCAAATACTCCAAGGAATCGCCACTTAAAGGATTTTCAAATTAATCCAAGACCACCTTGTATACATATATGTATCATATATTTTTAGCAATATATTTTATATGCCACAAATATAATCTATATTCCCTCTCACTTCTGAAAACTCAATAAATTTATACAACCCACATTCCAAATAAATGATACATAACCTTAAGCCTATAGTAAAAATTTTGTTTAAAATAAATTACATAAAAAAACAGTATCGATACAAAATCAAATTAAATAAAATATTCGGTATGACATTTTTATTACAAAACAAAAACAAAAATTCATAAAAACCATGAATTAATATGTAAAAAAATGAATTTAGCAATCGTTTTCCATAAATTTATTTTATTGTATCAAAAATAGAAATTATGTTCTTACAATTATTGTC
The DNA here is from genome assembly GCA_963942445.1 of Argyra leucocephala. NCBI lineage: Eukaryota > Metazoa > Arthropoda > Insecta > Diptera > Dolichopodidae > Argyra > Argyra leucocephala. The sequence goes on from OZ012677.1 coordinate 124,870,505, forward strand.
AAAAACGTAAGAATCATTCAAAAATAAAAGTGAAATTCTAAGGAGTGTGCCATAACCAGACAATGAACTGGAAAAATTTATTTATTTTTTTGTAAATGTCAAATAAGGAAATCCGCATGCCATTTTTAATAACTGTTATAAGATTTTTAATAATTTTTTTTTTTTTTAATTTTTTTTACAGAATTCTTTTATTTGTTTTTAATTTGTTTTTTCTTTTTTTTTTTTTTTGTATATATAAGAAAAAGTTTTGAAAAATTTTCAAGTTAATGACCAGAAATTAATTTTCTTATTTTTCATGGTCAGTCATTTATTTGTACATATATTATTATATATATGTATATTGTATACGTATATAGAAAACACGAAAATTTATTATGAAAATTGCCTTTAAGAAAAAATGAAAAAAAAAAAAATTTCCAATACCTATGTACTTTCGTATGTACCAAATAAATTTAATTTCACCTTAGGTTTATTTATATAATCGAAAGTAACTTAAAAATAAAACTAATTATTTTCTTTTTTTTTAACTCTATATAAAAACTATTTTAAAATAAACATTTTTTTTAAAGATTAATCTTGTTTGTAAAACAAAACTATGGTGTTTTGATTAAGAAGGAACAATGCTGTAATTTAAAACGCAATTATTTTCTTTAAATAAAATTATTTTAAAAAAACTTGATAATTAAAATGTGTGCGTGTGTGTGTATGTTTTTGAAAGAATTTTAATTATTTAATAATCGATCGAAGAAAACTATATATATGAAGACCTTGAAGAGACCTTCTTAAAGAGTTTAATATTGACATTGACAGTAAATACAAGGGCCTATGATTGAAAACGCAAGCGAACGTACTTTTTTTCGAATAATAATGTTAACGTTTATTTGACAGTAAATTAACATAGAAAGATGTTTTAAATGTTTGGGATACGACCATATTGCAACAAATTGTAAAGGAAATAAAACTTGTTTAAAATGTGAAAGTGAAAGACCATAAAAAATATATTTATTAATTGTATGAAGAGATTAATGTAATGCATGATTTTCGAAGTACAGATTGTCCAATTTTTGGAAGGAAAATATTAGTAGAACGTAGTAAAATAAATTATTAGCAAATAAAGAAGATAGAGTAACTTTCTATGGAGATACAAGGTCTATTGCATAACAAAGAGGAATTAGAGGAGCTGGTGTCGAAATATAATTTTGATATTATTGCCCTGTGTGAAACCAACTGTACAAAAGACATGTATTACAAGCAAATACAATTAAAGAAATACAACGCTGTGAGGTGTGATTCTAGATCTAGGACACCGGAGGAATAGTACTATACATAAAGGATTGTATACAGTATGAAATAGCATTAATATAGATTAGTGGTTCTTAATAAGTAAAATTTATACTAAAGAAATATATTTTTCATTATATTGATAGTATAAATGTATCAAGAAGCTATCAAAATAAAAACAAATCTAGAAGATGCTAGCAAAAAACAAAATGAACAATATAGACACCTTTTCATTTATCTCGCCTCTCCTTAATGAACTCTCAATATATAAATAACTTGTATATAAAACAATAGACCTAAAAGCCTCAATAGGAATCAAGTACGTATTTTGGCAGAAATGACCGGCGAACTGTCGCATTTAATTTCGAAATTTTTCCAAAAAATTTTCACGTTTTCCATCATACGGAAATATTAAAAAAGGGAAGGTAATAAACCGTTTCGTTTCTTTTTGAATTATAAGCCAACCTTATTGAATTATCCACGTTCTATTTTGTAATTAGTATGCTATAAATATATCAATTAATTTTGTTTTATTTATTTATTTATTTCATTTGATCCCAATATTTTAGCTTAAAACCTCCACCACCTTACGGCTTATGTCGTTTTTACGCATCATCATTTTATTCTCTCACTCCTTTTAGAAATATAAGGCTCTGGCATAGCTCAGATAATGTGGATACTTATTTTCAGTAATACTTATTTTCACAAAGTAGTTAACTAGTATTGGGGATTTTTTTTTTTTTTTTTTAATGGCCAAAATAATGGGATAAACACCCTAGCTGCTTTTGCAAAATTTTAACCAGTTAGTAAAGCGATAGAATAAAAGAAAGTATAAAAGGAAATAAATAAATAACATATACGGAAAATAAGACGGGAATAGATGAGAAATAGAAAGGAACACAGATTTACGGACAACTTAACAGAAATTGATTCACTCGTTTTTTGAAAACTTCTAAGTTGTATTTTTGGGGGAACACATGAGACGGTAGAGTGTTCCAAAGTTTAGAGGTTCGGTTAACGAAAGAATTTTTGTATTTCACAGTTCTGGTTCGAGGAGGCTCCACTACAAATTTGTGGAAAAGGGCTGCTCTGCGAGTATTTCGTTGGAATGGTTTTATTTTTGGCATAATACTTTTAATTTCTTCAGAACAATTACCAAATAGATATTTATAAAACGGAGTGGCTGCTCCTACATTTCGACGGTGACTCAGCGATGTTAGGTGCTGTGTAACATCTCCATCATTAATAATTTTGATGGCTCGCTTTTGTATTTTATCTAAGTACTTAAGGGTACTGTTGGGTGCACCGCCCCAAATATGTGTTATACTCAAGTCGTGGTTGAATGTACGCCTTATATATTAATGGATGGTGTAAAATATTTTTTATTTCTGCTTAAGAATCGCAAAGATTTCGCGGAATCTTTTGCAATTGCAAAAATGTGGTCCTGCCACAAAAGTTTGTTGTTTATCTCCATTCCAAGAATTCTTAAAGTTTCGGAGTTTTCAATATTTATATTATCGAAAAGGATATTTGGTAATGAAGGACTTTGTTTTGTTGATATTAGGCAGCTCTGGGTTTTTGTAGCGTTAAATTTTACCCTATTTACACTTCCCCAAGCTTGAACTTTTTGGAGATCGCTGTTTAGAGCTCGACATATGTTATTTCGTTCTCTATTTTTTTTTTTTTTATTTACCGAAGTCTGGGTCACTTCAGCAGCTTTCTCAAAAAAAATACAAGGAATTGAGCCTTGAGGGACACCAGCATTGATATTGAATTTTTGGGACATAAGCCCATCCAAAACAATTTGTATTGAACGGTTTGAAAGGAAACTTTCAGTCCACGTATTGAGTAAGCTTCCTAGACCAATTGCTTCTAGTTTTTTTAGTAATGCTGCGTGCCAAACGCTATCAAAAGCTTTGGAGATATCTAGAGCGACAACTTTTGCTTCACCGTATTTTTCTATGCATTGGTACCATTTTTCAGTCCAAAAGGTCAAAAGATCACCAGTTGACCTTTTTGACCTAAAACCATATTGACAATCGCTTACAAGGTGATGGCTTTCTAGATATGTTTTTAACTGGAAGTTAATTATAGTCTCCATGACCTTTGCTATTACTGATGTTAAAACAATTGGCCGGTAGTTTGAGGGATTTCTAAAGTCACCCTTTTTTGGGATTGCCTGGACATGAGCTATTTTCCATGAAGATGAGTAAATACCAGAAACATATAATTTGTGGAAAATTTTGCTATGCGGTCTGGCTAGGGTGTTTGCACCATTTTTTAGTACTAATGGAGGAATGTTGTCAGGCTTGGTAGATTTGTTGGAATTTAGATCCTTTAGAACTTTTGCAACAACTCGAGGGCGGAAGTAAACTCTTTTAAGTGAGCATTCAGTTGGTTCAAAGGCAGGTGGAGTTGCTGTTGTTGCTGGTAATGTAGAATTTGCTGCGAAATTTTTTGCAAGCAGGTCTGCCTTGAGTTCGGGATCTGAAATAACAGCATTATTATCAATCAGCGGAGGTGTTGCTGATAATGAAAAGTTTTGTTTGACTATTTTAGCAAATGACCAAAAATGCTTACTACCTTTTGGGTAGTGAATAATTTGTTGTCTTAGGCGACTATCATATTGGAATTTTTGTTGTTTTAATGCTCGTTTACAGCTTTTACTAGCCTGTTTATAAGCTTTCCGGTTGCTTTCACCCGGTATGTTCTTGTAGGAATAGAGAGCATTCTTTTTGCTTTTGACTGCTTCATTGTATTATTGAACCAATTATATTTTTGAGTTGGTTTAGCACTCTTAAGCTTACTTCGAATGAAATGCTACATTCCGAAAACTATATTACTAGTTAATACATTTGCAGTGAAATTAACATTTCTGTGACGAAAGATAATATTCCAATCAAAATTTTTGAAGAAACTATTTAAACCATTCCAATTGGCTTTATCGAATTGCCATATTTTTCGTTTGGGAGGAATTTTCTGATTGGCATAATTAGAAGCTATGAAGCGCGAGTTAATAAGGCAGTGGCCAGAGTTGCCTATAGGACTATTTACAGAAATACTTTATTTTTCCGGATGTGATGTTGGAAATAAGTGTAGAGTATAAGCACTATGGCTTGAACAATCTGCAATACGAGTAGGTTCTTTTACCAATGGGTTAATTGGTGAAGGGATCTGAAAAGCTCTACATATTTACCTTCTGACGTAGTTTGTGCTGAGTATTGAAGCCAATTTTTGTTGTGGACATTGAAATCACCCGCAATTGTGATTTCTGTTTGAGGATAGTCCTGAAAAATGCTATTAATAGAATCTGATAATTTATCAAATTCTATAGTAGAGTCATTGTTAGAAATATTTGGACTTCAAAATGCAAAAGTGTATGATATGGCTTCCTATGAGAAATTTTACCCAAATGTAGTTGAATTCCGGATTGGAGCTATTATTATATTTATTCAGAATTTGGTAAGCCACATCATAGCGAACATACAAGACAATCTCTCTACCAGGGCTAAAAAATTACTAAAGTTTGTAACTCGTTTAGCTAAACCTGTTAACGTCTGCGCTTGCAAACACTTGAGTTTCATTTAGAGCTAATACAGCTGTATTTTTAGTGGAAAGATCAACGTAAACTCCGAAATAATTTGATTCTAAACCTCTTATATTTGCAAAATCAAGATAGAATTGTTCTTGCGTAAATGTACTTAGAAGCGATTATGGATAAGTGAAACAAAAGAAGAGAACGACAAGAATAAATAAATAAAGTAAGTTAAATAAATAAAAAAAAAAACAAAAAGTTACAAACGATACATATAAATATAAACTGGGGGATATAAATATAAACATTGTATATAAATATAAACTGGGGGGATAATATAAATATAAACTTGGGATTTGAGCCTTAACACATTGTTAGAGACGCCATTGACACATACCATAAGAAAAAAAAGCAATAGTTTTAGAAATTGCAGGTTTGATACTGGTACATAGGAAATGACTTGAATTTTTTAAATTCCTTTAATCACAATTATTTATTTTTATAATAACTACATATTTATATATATATTTTGACATTTGAATTGTTATAATATAAATAATATAATTAAATAAATAGAATGTAATCATTATTAGCACCACATGACATTTTCCAGATAAACTTACTACACCTAAAATGAATTTTTAAGTAAGTAAATGTCCCAACTAAAATACAAAATAAAACAAAAATTAAACTCACGCATTCAGTTCACTCTTCAAAACATGTTATGGCACGGATTTATCCTTAAATGGATAAAACAATCTGATAAACTGTCAACTTATCTTTAATGCCTGACAATGTAAACAGTTAACAAGAAACTTTTTTTTATTTTTTTTTTTCAAATTGTTGTTTTAAGATATTTTTTTCTTTTTTCTAATTAAATAATTCAATTACGAGGAATACGAGGTAATGTTAAATTCTCACACATTATAAACTAACAATATTAAATTATTAAGACATCGAGTCGCTCCACTACATCAGCAATGTTAGTTAATTAATCTTATAAAATGCATTGAGTGCAAGCATTGCATTACAAACTTTTTAAAATCTTTTACTTAAAAATGTATTCAAATTAATTGAGCTCAACTTTGAAATTCATTTAATATACTTAAGATATTTTCATTTAATTTTTTAATCAGAAATTTGGATTTTAATCAATGCACCTTGATTTAATATTTAAAGACAAATAAAATTTCTTTGTTTCTTGTTTTTTGCTTTAATATTTTAAGTTGTTGCAGTTAGCAGTATTACTGTTATTCTATAGATATTAGCACGATATCAGCACGATTTTAAGATAATAAAAATAAAAATAAAATTAAATTAAGGTGATTAGGTTTAGATGCATTTAGAAATAACCGTTTTTTGATTTAATCAATGCTGGTATTATGGTACTGGAAAACTGATTTTCAATTGAATTAATTCTTAAAATGTGAGTGTGAGAATATCTCTAATTATTATCAATTATTATCTTATACAGTGTTTGGTTGGGTTAAACAGAAATTCCGCCTGTTGAAAATCTAAGTGTCCCATATCACACTTTTTTTTAAATTGAGTTATTAATGGTGTCTAAAATATTTGGCTACGCTCTTTCTGAATAAATTATCAGAATTTCGGTAGCTAGCAGAATTTAGGTGATATTTTGAATCCTTTTTGTCGTACAGCACAAAAAGTCTAGTTTTTTGCTTCATATATTGTGTAATATTGATATTTCCCATGGAAAAATTTTGATTAATAAAGGACATTTTCGTCTATGAATACTACTGTACTTACCGGTAGTTTTATACATTTTCGTATTGTACTTGCCAGTAGTGTATTTATTTGTAGCACAGCATATGGAAAGCAATTAGGACAAAAATTTCAAAAGATATTTTAGTAGCAGTTCGAAATCACATTAAAAATTTTCCTGTTGTCGATCCGCACTATTTATTAAGGCAAATTACCAACGACAGTATTTAGAACAAGGGCTCGCTGTAAAAAAAAAATTGCATAAATTGTACTAAATTGCAACTGAAATACGGATGGCGGAATTTCTGTTTATTGGTTAACACACGGAATTCAATTTATCTTTTTTTATACCAAAAAAGGATGTTAGTGACATTTGCAGCAAGTTTGCAAATTTCACTAATCCAGATGACAAAGCTGTAGATGCACAATATTATCATAGAAATCTAAATGAAGGGCTTTGATCAATGATTCAATACAGTTATAAGCTACGACTTACGAAATGTCTTTCAATTACCTCCTACCAGCATGATGTATCTAACTTTGGCCACTGCAATTTAAATGGTGTAAGTTATTACGCTTTGTTGTATGAAAATCAGACAGGTAGATCGCACTTGTCAATATTTTGAGAGTAATTCATTTAGACCTACCGGTAGTGATAAGTTTTTTTACTTTGGTCTGATTCATGCCGTCCTTGAAATCGCAATAGAATTATGTCTTTTGCTTTGCTAAAGCTTCTAGAAGAAAATATTGTGCAACGTTATTCTGTTCTAGGAAATTCTTAGAGTACAAGAGCTAGACGCGGTACACAGCATTATAAAGCGCCACTTGAAATATAAGTTATTATAGTGCTTTATCTCATGACCGACTATTGAAGTCAATGGATAAAATGCACCTTAAAGCTATGTAATTCATATACCAACGGATTTTTAAATTAAAATAGTGCGTCGTTGGGGCTTAATTTTGGCAGGATTAATAATTCTCAAGCAACCCAAATTTTTTATAAAAAAAAATTATATTTCCTATGTTGAGTATATATGCTAATAATAACTATGACGTACATCAAGATTTATTATTTAAAGTGCCTGTTTTGTCCAAGAAAACGTAGTAAAACAATAATCTCTATTCCACCGGGACTAGCACGAGTAGCTCCGATTAAAGTTCCTGAGTTAGTATCAAAGGAAAAGCAAAACGATATTATTTCAATGTTTTCTCATATACTCAAAGGTGAAAATTTTTACAAAACTGTTCTAAAAATTAGTGACAGTAAATAATATATTAAAAAAGTGTGTAAAAGCTAATATAAAAAAAAAGATATTGAATATACAAATTAATATAAGAAATGAATGTAAAAAATTTGAGTTAGAATAATTAATTATTTTGTTATCATATTTAAAAAAAAAAAAAAGAAGAATATAACTAATGTATTTGAACAATGAGTTTATTGTTTCTAATTTTCCAAAAATTGCATATGCTCTGAAACATATAAAAGAATCAATGTGCTTCGGGGTGCTTCAAATTCCATATGCCGTTAAGCACAAATCCGACAACAAAAATGGTCGTTTACTAAACATATAGGATGTGTCCCAAATAAATTTTCCGTCGAGTTTATTTGTTTTTTGATATAATTCACTAATATTCAATTTTAATTTGATTTAGTTTGTAAAAAATTTTATACTTATGGAAATAAATGAATTCTAAATCTAAATCTAATCTGATTTTTTACCTATCAGAAATTTGTAAATTGGGCAGTGTGAAAAATGTATTATTATTCGAAATAGTCTCTAGTAAGCATTTGAAATTGTCCCTTTTTATTAAATTGGAAAGTAGATATTGATTTTTTCGATTGGAAGTTAGTTAAAGAAATGTTAAAACAAAAGCGCGTCTCCTGCAACATTTTCAAATGGGCTATAGAACAAAAATATTTTCAAACGACGATTTATAAAGGCGGTAATATTAAATTAGGCTCTTCTGAGGGAGATGTTGTATTGGCCTAGGATCTAATGACTATATCCCAAGGATAGCTGAAATAGCTAACTTTCCAAAAATATATGCTTTTAGTGGCGCATTTTATCCTTTAAGGACGAAAAGGACATTTGAAGATATTCTTGTTGTTTTGATGTTCTTATATAAATACAGTTATATCTGTTGATCTGTGATTAGATATATATATATATTCAGTTATATATTCTAGAAATATAACCGCCCGGAGCATATTTGAATCTTTATTTGATGCTGATTGGTGCTTCCATGTTGGAGATATTGTAGTTCAAAGTAGGAAATTTTGGAAAAATTAAACAATCTTTAATCTCTTTCTTGAAAAACCAAATACCTCAAGATTTTACCATAAAATCATCTTTCGTACATTTTCCAAAAAACCAGATGTTTCAAAATTTTGCTAAGAAAATGTTCAATATTTTTGTCTAATTATAAGAGTCTGTTTCTCTACGGTTATATATAAGCTTTATTTAAAGAAAAAAAATATCTATTAGTGTTTTCATATAAAAAAAATAATGCTACGTCTTTTACAAAGTAATGAATAAGCCGAAGTAACATTTACTTCAGAAGATTGTTACTTCGTAAAAGGCACATTCCGAGTTTTATATAGAAAAAGGGTAAAAAAAATTTTTTTTTTCAATAAATGCTTATATCTTCTAAACTATTCGACGTAGATATAAAATATATATGTATGACTTATAGCAAAAAAAGATACCTTTCTAACCGTATATAAATTTTTGGAGGGTTTTATAGTAAAATCTTGAGGTATTTGGTTTTTCAAGAAAGAAAATAAGGATAGTTGTTTTTTTCCAAAATTTTCTATTTTGAACTACAATATCTCCACAACGGCAGCACCAATCATCATCAAATAAATGTTAAAATACGCTCCAAACCGTTATTTTTTTAGAATATATAACTGATGATATATATATTTAATAGATCAACAGATATAACGGGTTTTATACAAAAACATCAAAACAACAAGGATACTTTCAAATGTCCTTTTCATCCTTAAAGGATAAGATTACTAAAGATATATATTTTTGGAAAGCTAGGAACTCCAGCTATCCTTGGGATATAGGTTCTCATTAGGTCCTACGCCGATACAACATCTGCCTCTGAATCCCCTTAAATTATTACGCAATATATAGAATCACGCTCTATCATATTTTCAGAAATATTTTAAAAGCTAAATTTTAACCTACATTCAAAGTAACTAAAACTAGATTAGACAACTGTACATTTTATAATGCTACAATATTTTTCTCAGTATGAACCAAGTTTTATTATAAGATTCTCTTCAGTGCATATTCTGAAATTTAATTGCTTGCATCAGCATGTGACATGTAACATAATATATAAGCTGAAAATTCAATGGAGCAATATTTAAAATTTCAGATTAATGATGATAAACATTTTGTTTGGGACTAAAAAATTGGTTGCTTGAACTGAAATTTTTACATATGAAATTTACATATGAAATTTTGCAAGGAATTTTAAAAAATTTCAAAATTATTTCAAATTTCAAATTTAAAAAATTATTTTGCATCGGAGCATTCCCAATGAGAGCAATGAGAGAAGGATGTTTTATTTATGATTTACAGAGATTTAAGACGAGTATTAACAACATTGTTCCCTCTTTCCCACAAAACTTTTCTTCTTCCTTTTACTTTCCTTTCCCTTAACTATCCTCTCCCTTTTCAAAAATTCAACGCAAGTACCATATTATAATATAAAAAAAAAGTTGCAATACTTTTCTTTTAAGCAATTATATTTTATATTAGGGGGTATATCGTATCCGTATGTGACCGTATCCCATTGTGACAATATGATCTATGTGGCTTAGAACACCTTTTTAATATATATCAAAGAACATAAAAAATCATTAACCAAAACTTGAAGAAGGTAACTGATACTAGATACTTATAGTTACTTTCATTTGTTCTATACACAAAAAAAAATACTCGTTGCCGTCAATTAAAGTTTATAAAGTAGAGTACGTTATTTTAATAATTTTAATATAAAATAAAATTAAACAACTTTGGATTAAAATATCTGATTTGGTATCAAATTTAAATGGAGTTGGAATAACTGAAGATAAAGGATATAAAAATCAAGAAAGTTGATCAAGCTTTACTAAATGGAAGTAAATAGATAATGAAGTCAAAAACAATGAAATCCCTAAATTAAATAATAAAGAAGAATTCTGACGAGAAAAATTATACAGAAAATTTAGAAGAAGACTCTTGGCTAATAAATTAGCTCATATTAAAGAGCTTTATACTAGTGATAGCAGACATTTTGTGCTTAAAAACTATCAAGTTGCTGCAGATGAATTAGGTGAAGGTTGTGATTTATTTGAAGAAATATATAGTCCAGAGAGTACAGAATTAGGAATACCTTTGTTGCTCTATGCAAAGATTCTTATTGTTCTTTCCTTTGATAAAAATAGAGTTTTCGATGCGCCGGATGTTGAAAAAGATAATGACTCAGACGAAGAATCTGAAATTGAAAAAGCAGAATTAAAACCTTAAAACAATAAGAGCTTAGAAAATAATGCTTCTAAACCTAATAATGTTAAAAATTAAAATGAAACTCAAGTTTCATCTTCAACAAGTGCAAAAAAAAAAGAAAAGAAGAGCCAAGTATTTTATCTAAAATCGAAAGTTCTCTTGATACTGGATCATCTTCTAAGCAAACCGATAATTATGAAACAGAAACTGTAAATGAAGACGAAGAGGAAGCTGATGCTACAAGTTTACAAATAGCTTGCAAACGTTAGAACTAGCAACAAAATTCTTTTTTAAATTAAGGAATTAGTGGCCTTCCTAATTTACCAAAAATTCACACCGAATTGGGGAATATTCAATTTTAAAATGAGATTTTTGTTGTCTCGCGAGAAGATATGACAAAGTATTAAAAGTATATCAAGAGTTGCCAGTTAAAGAGTACCGTAGAGCTCAAGCAGAGATCTATTATAAAGTTGGTTTGAGATTCTTACTTCAAACAATGGATGGAGAAGGAGCAGAAGCTTTTAAAAGAAGTAAAAGAAATTGAAAACAAGGACGATCTTAAAGAAAATAATAAAAACATTATTAAAGATATAGAAGAGACTCAACATCATATAATGGCGAAAATTGCTGAAATTGAGGAAACACGATAATAGGTTATTGATGAGGTAAGGGCTGCACTTAATAAATAAAATCACCTACAAAATAAAACCCAGAAGATAATGGACCTTTTAGTTCTACATACTCTAAGGAAACATCATCATCTAAAGCAAATGATATTTCGCACTTAATTCAAAAAATAAACCAGATACAACCTCATAGAAGTTGAGGGTTCGCCTACAATACGTTTAAATACTATAAAGACTGACTAAAATATTTGGTAAAATTTCATATACATAAATATTTACTATATTGCATATTGATGGTTCTTTTAAAATTAAGTTGTACGATGAATAAAATATTTCATCCTATTCTCTTCCTAAACAACTAAACTTATATCATAATTGTTTGTTACTGATTCAAAATTTATTCTTTTAAATTTAAATAAATAGGAAATTAAAATATTAAGATTCGTCATAGTGTCATAGTTTCACCAAACAAAGCTTCATTAACACATTCTTAATTGAAATGTTCCAAGAATTTTTTGCCACTTATTATTATGTAAAGTTAATGTTACTTTCCATAAATGGTATTTTTCATTTCCATATAAGTAATTTTCTTTTTCATTTGATTTTTTTCTTTCTCTCTAATCTTTTAATTAATTAATTATATAAATTGACAGTTTTAAAAAAAAAAAAAATAAAATTTAAAAATTATGTGAAATGAATTATTAATAAAGTGTTAAATATAAATATAATACTCAGAGTTAATATAATTTTATATACAGTAAGGTTTGAGATGCTAATGAAAATTTGCAAGCACGAAAAATATAAGTTTAGGCATGGATTCTTATTTTGATTGAACTGTCACTAAAATACACCCTTCTTTTATTGCGTATAGTCCAATGGGTCTAACGAGAACAAGTCTGATGATAGTTTTGTTATAATTTTAATTTAGTTTTTAATATAGCTTAAATTCAGCAATATCTATCTATTTGTTTATTCGACACACTGTCGCTACACTAACTCAAATGTTTTTACTCTTAAATGTCATCCGGATATATTTACATTAATTGTGGAAAATAGTCGAATATTTTCCTTTAAATTTTACTCATATACTTATCATACAGATACGCGTATACGCGACTTCGTCGAATATAAAACTAGCATTTCTTTCCTTCATTAGTTTTCATTTCAAATTGAAGAAAAATACGTATTTGCTTACTAATTTATCATAACTTTATTTTTTTATTTTTGAAGAAAAATACGTATTTGCTTACTAATTTATCATAACTTTATTTTTTTATTTTAACTCTTTTAATTACCATATAAACAGAATATTTGTAGTAAGGTGCAAAATTTTCTATTCCCTAAGGGTCACTTACTCGATCATTTTAGCGACATCTTATTTGCCATAATTTAAAATTTAAACATATTATATTATCCCAAGACCTCAATAATTCTAGATAATCAATATTCTTAGACATTTAATTGCATTCAATTAATTATAGTATAAGTTAGTCAAAAAAATAATGTCAATTTAAATTAATATAGAAATACTAAATTCAAATAATATATTTTTTAATGAAAACAAAATCTAACTATATGTATAAGCTTACAATCATTTTAATTAAAGCATATAAAACGATTCTAGTACATTTATCTCCTTTCGATTGTCACTTTAAATGGTAATATGCTGAGACTTAATATAATCGTTACCCATTAGTAAAGTCAACACAAAAAAAACAACCACCAATTGTGTGAATAATACAAAGAGTTATTTCCCAACAGTAGATTTAAACAATATAACCAATTCCGCAGTCTAAGCTATTGCAAGTACTTCCGCTACTTGAGCGTGCTACTATATTTTGGTAGTTTGAAAGATTTCTTATTAATTTATTAATAGGCTGAAAAAAGGAAAAAATCATATGGCGCCATCTAAATTTAACATTTGAAGGACATGACAATTATTATGAAATGATGGGCAAATAACACAGATGACAGATAACAGATGACAGATGACAGATGACAGAGAACAGATGACAGATGACAGATGGCATATCATATGGAGTATTCCGTCAAACATCCAGATAACTACAGAAAATTATATAATTGTTTATTATATTTGCATTAACAAATTCTGTTTGACTATGTCTGTGCAGCTTATACTTTCTGATGAATACAAAAGTGTTTTTACACCATAGTATTTTTGTTTTACAACTATAGTTAAGACTACAATGAATTGTCTTAGTTCTTTTGATGACTCTAACAAAATATGGTTTACTGTCTCAACTAATATAAATGTCGAACTCTATAGTGTTTCACAATAAAGTTCGTATATTTTATAACTCCACAGGATAGTTCGATTTCATGTTTTTTCTATATTATTATTAAAACTGGTCTTGTGGACCAACCATTAATTTAATACAATTTAAGGATTACATACTAACAAGATTTAAAAATTTACTATTTTAATTTGATATTAAGCATATTAATATTAGATATTAAGATATTAATTCTTTTCCATTCTATGACTCCAATTCGAAGGTAAATAGGATTTTACTCTCTTCAGTCTTCGTGTCAAGTTGGGGATCTCCAAGAGCTGTAGCGCATTGGTGTTGACGTTTTTCTGTCGCTATTTTTTATATATCTGGAAGTATTGACCATATTAATTAGCACTTTGTTTTGGAATCTTTGAATCGATTGAATACGGGCTAAAATCCGGGCATCCCCGTATTTCGATAATTTGTACCGAAACCGGTATTAGTACTTGATTATAAATCATATTTTATTTTGAATTGGCATGTATGAATTTCGTCCAACACAATTTATGATATTTCATATATTCATTTCACATTAATTCTTATTTTTCCATTTTTAGATGATGAGAAGTGTCATGCCAAGATACTTGGCTATGTTTTCTATCCTTATAGCTTTGCCGTTAATGGTAATAGATAGTTAATTTTTCAGCTGTAAGTAAAATTTATGCGAACTGATTTTTCTTAATTTAGTTTTATACGCCAATCCTTTGTACATTTAATGACTTCATCAATTTATCATTGAAGATTGTTTGACACTTCGTTTATATCTTTCGCTACAGTCAGAATTGCAATGTCGTCTGCAAACGTAGCTATTGAAATGTAGCTACAATTTACTTACAGTTTATTGATGTGTTTTGCAGGTCACACGTATATAATAAATAAAGTACAGGGTCCAGAACACTGCCTTGTGGGACTCGCCTGCTCACATTTTTTTCATTTTTATTTTTATTGAGAAGAGAAGTTGGAAAAACGATCCAAAATATTTAGATAATAAAAATCGTACATAACTAGATCTTATTTCATAAGTTGTTCATACTTGAATTAGTCCATATGAGGTGATGACTCTACAAATTTCGGAATTATGAAATATTCTAAAACACCTTAAGATCACAAAGCAAAAACAAAATTATTTATAAAAAGGCTCATGTTCTGTTGCTCCTTATATCTACTTATGTAACATATCATTTTTTTTTAATATAATAGAAAACCACTACAACCACCTTATACTTACAGGGTGATGTTATTTTTATTTTTGTGAGTTTTCTTTTCAGAAATTAATTCTCGAATAAACACTCTTAATTACTGTTTCTACTAGAACTAAATAAAAAATAAAATAAAAAAAAAACACAAAACTAAAAATTCAAAAATATATTATTTCACACGGTGCACAGCAACCCTCAAAATTTAAAATGAATCACTAAACAAAAATATAAAAACAATCAACAACCAACAACCAATAATCATATGCGTATCGCGGTAATATCGATTGTATAGTATTAGTTAGATACTTAGATACCATGTAGAGCCCATATCTACAATATCAAAAGGTAAACGTTTTGTTTACCAATAAACAAATTGCCTAATAAATTAACTTCAAAGAGTAAAAAATTTGGAAGCGTGCGTTCCAATAACATCAATATATGTACATATGTATATTTAAAAAAAATAAAAGATTGGGCTCGCTCCAAAAACCTTAAATAACAAAAATAAATTTATGCTCCAAACTAGAGTCAATTTTTAGTATTTCTGTTTATTTAATTTTTGTTTTATTTTTATTTTTTAAAGAATGTAAATGCCATGGTCATAATAATTCAAATTAAAATTGGAAGAGGAAAGAATTAATAAAAATTTACACACAATTAAAATACTTTCGAGAAATTTTTTATTCAAAATTTCAAATCTTAATATTTTTGGAAATTTAGGAATTTTTGCAATATTATTTCGTATATATTTTTTGTTTTGTCCAATATAGGTTCAGTTTGTGCAATATAGGTTCAATCTGGTATATTTATATCAAAATTATCAAAGTTGATGGATAATCGAATTATGGCAACACATATAGAATAGTACGCAATGAAAACCTAAATACAACATATTGGTTATGTGTATGGAGATAATAACCAAAATCTGTAAGGCAGGTATAGCGAATTGGTACCTTCATTTACATTAAAATGTCAAACCATCAGATCATAACTATCCAAATTAAAATAACAAATAAATAATAAATCAAATGCAGCGCAGAACGGTGAAATAGAATTTTTTTTATATTGCTACGCTCAATGTGGAGGTGGACTCAATATTTGGGTAGCTGAAAAAAACATTTCCATTCCAATTGTTTTTGTAATTTTTCTTGTTTTTTTTTTAAGTTAAATCAAATGTTATGTTACAAACGATACCTTTATATACGAATGTACAACTTGTACTAATTGAAGATTCTAGAAAGAAAAATTTTACCCTACCTTTGATCAGTAGAAACTAGGGACGCTTTGAATAAATTTATTAATATTAATCTTGAACTTTTGTAGATTGATTGTACTTAGGTACATTTGTTGGACACATTTGTTGGAATATGATTCCACATTCGAGAAAATTTAACTACAAACGAATTCCAATAGCCAGTTTGAGCTACCTAAGATTTAGGAATTTGAAATGAGTAAAAGTGATCACTTGATGCCTTTCTTGTTCCTCGCCGGCAATGTTTAAGGGGTGGCATTAGGGTTTTTTATTTCATCTGAACAAGTGCCTAAACCTAGTGCTTCAATAATATGACGGTTTTTAAGTGGTACAAGTGAGGATGTCACATTAGAGTTGTCGATAAGACGAATGGCACCCTTTTGAATTTTGTCCAGAAAATTTAGTGCAGTTCATGCAGCGGCCTAACTGTTATTGTTGCATGTAATTTTCGGAGATAATCGAAGAATGCTACTAAAGTGCAGTCTTCTGAAAAACTATTATAGGATTGAAAGTTGGTTGGACCAATATCAAAAAGAGAATATCAGTGTTAATATGATTGTCGGATTCAAATCCGTCAATTAAGACACGAATCGAACGATTCAAAAGTAAATTTCCAATGAAAACAGAACACAGTCCTATAGCTTGACACTTGGATAAAAGAGCTCAACGCCAAACTCAGATCTCAAAAATATTGTGTTTCTCGATAAGGCAAGTCATTAGATTGCCAGTGGAGCGTTGTAATCTAAAAGAAATTTGCCTATCGCTAATAATACCTTTGCATTTAAGATTCTTTATTAGCCTTTTATTGATAACAATCTCCGGTACCTTAGAGGGGATCGACGTGATCGCTATAGGTCTGTAGTTAGAGGGATCGGTTTTGTCAACTTTTTTGGGAATAGGATAAGCATGCGCAATTTTCAGTGGAGGAGGATGATAAACGAAAGAGATTGCCTAGTGGTTTTGAAATGGCGAGGGCAATGTGTTTCAGGACCACAGCTGGAATGTCATCAGGACCGGTCGACTTCCTTATATCAAGATTCATAAGAACTTTGAACACAGTGCGTGTTCTAAAGTAAACTCTTCCAAGGAAGCAGTCTACTTCAGTGACAATTGGTATTTTGTCTGCTGTAGGAGGAAGTGTGGAATTAGCTGCGAATAGTTTCGCAAAAAGGTTGACTTTTGAACTGAATCAGATATAATTCTATAGTTGACAATCATCGGTGGGAATGAAGACCCACAAAAATTTTGCTTAAAAACTTTGAAGAACGACCAAAATGATTTACTATCTTTGGGGAGGCTGAGAAAAAAAATGTTGTTTTTGATGATTGATTTGCATTTATTTCTGGCCACTTTTTAATTCTAATGGCTTCTTATGGCTCTTGTGGTCTTCATTCTTAATGCATCACTACAAATGTTATTAAGCCACGATGTGTAGCTTTGATTTTCACTTTTATTTGAAGTTAGGACTGAAAGCTTTCATTCCAATCAATATTACTTAACAAATAACGTTCGCACCGATGTCAGCATCTTTACATTGAAAGCATTCGCCCAATTAAAAGCGTTTCAGGCCAATTAGAAAATGAAATGACATTTAATACGAATGCTAGTCATCTGCTTTAACCTTCTATCTTAAAAAAAATTGAAAAAAGGAGAATAAAAATACATACAGAAAAAAACAAAAACAAAAATTACTCATATTAGGCCATTTATAATACCACCAAGTTAAGGAGTTCAAGCCAAATACAAATTTAAAAAAACCAAAATTTAATGAAGATATGATTGTAAAGAAAAGATTGAAAAAAAACACATTCGACTATTAAATTTGAATGACTAAAAATTCTAATTAGGATTTAACACACGCAACACAAGTATAGTAGAATAGAAAAATCCATCATCATATACATTTGTATGGATGAACGTGGCACAAAAAGATCAAAATTCAATCAAAGATCGAGCTCTGAAGCTATCTGATGATGTTAATTCATGTGATAATGACTACTTAGATCATTAATCGTTTTAGCTCGGTATTATTAACGTACATCCAAATTTTATATACTATATTTTTGTTTAGATATGAAATAAGCAGTGAAGATTAATTTCCACAAAAGCTCATTTCAAAATTATTTTGAGCGATAAATCGAGAAATTTCTCAAAAAAAAAAAATATTTTGATATGTATTTCACTTAGTTACCAAAACTGTTAATGAAATAATTACATATGTATAAAATTTACAGGAACAGGTAAAATAATAATTAATTATAATTATTTTTTTGAACTTAGAATTTAATCAGATTTCCTTAAACATTTTTATTTTCCATGGAAAATCGAATAATAATTCGGGTTAAAAATTATTAAAATGTTTCTCTAGAGACTAGAGATATAGAATTCAATATTTAAATCTGAGTAGCTCAATTTTTCTTCGGTAGAGATGGTGTCCATCAGAATTTTAAATATATATGACAAACTATGTAAGGATTTGAGGATTGAGATTGCAGAATGTTGCGCTAATTACTATCGTAATAAATTTGTTAAATGTAAAGGAAATTTAAAAAGTGAGTGGAAGATAGTGACTAGTGAACAATATTGTAAATAGGAGGTCAATAGACCATTTATTATTTCTAACAGTGGTTTTTTAATTAATGACCAAAATGGAGTTGCTAAATATGTAATAAATAAAAAAAAATTGAAACAGAAACAACACAAGAAATTGATTAAACACATCAATTCAAATAATTTTTGTATGCAAATATTGCAGAGATTATGAAATATACTAAACGAAATCTATGTAGTATCGTAGTGTAGATCTGTAGTGAAGTGGAAACTTAGAAAAAAGATTAAGAAAAAACTAACCAATTTAAAATATACGATAAAGCCCTATACGTTAATTTCATTGCTATAAGACTCTTGCGGACTCTTATAAGACTATTATAAACACTCTTATAGAAATATTAATATTAATTTGAGTGATCCGCAATTGTTGCAAAACGTTATAAATACGTTAAAGCCCTAAAATGAAGAATTTTATGGCACCGGAGCAATTGCTGTAATATTGTTATAGGATTAGTCTGTATGTATATGTATTAGTGTATATGTTTTTATTTTGAAATAATTTATGTTATGCGAAAGTGAGATAGGTATTATATTTAATTTTAATATAATGATTTTATGGAGTTTATATTATTTTTTATCATATATTTGTGTGAAAGTGATTTATAATATAAAAAATATCTTACTGATAAATAATATATTTTCCGGTTAAGAATAATTGCTTTAATATTTATAATTATTGTGACCAAAAGACAAAATTTGGCTGGGAAAGAAATATCATTGACATTTATTATAATAATACTTCTGTTTAAATTGCATCTTTAAAATGTTAAATAATGTACGTTAATTAATGCATAATGTCAAATTTGATATTTAAATAATTATTGTTAACAAGAATGCAAATAAAGCTTTTCAGTTTTTGTTTATTTAAAGTTTTTTTTTGTTTTTACCATATTTGCAGAAAATAATGGCCGTCGCAAAATACAAATATAAATTGCTATCAAATCAAATTGATTGATCCCAATTTGATAGTTAATTTCTACCTATCCCATCCCACTGATACCAACAAACAAATCATTATGATCTAGATTCTATTCCTAATTTCTAATATTTAATTTATTTAATTGAAATATTTAATTTATAATTATTTATACATATATATTCATGTATATTATAATTTTTCTCTTAACGTTCCTGAATTATATCTTTCAAAAAACCAAAATACACCTATAAAAATGAAAAATTATGATATTTTCAAAATAAAAAAAAACTTTTAATTAAAGTCGAATTTTTGTTTAAATATATTTTCAAAAAATTGACCTACTTTTCAAGTTTTATAACACCTATTTATATATGTATGTACAAGTACCCAGTAAAATATCAATCAATAATATATGTATATGTATATATACAAATACTATTTCTTCCTTATATTTAATTCTTTCAACGTCAATACTCCGACACGTCAATGGACCAATATTTGACAGATTTTCAAATAATGCCAAAATATAAATTCGAAATTTCTGTAAAATTTAGATGAAAATCGTCAAATAGTCTAGTCTCTATATAAATTATATTTTTTTTTTTAATTTTACTTATAGAATTAATCGTTAATGCCAAAAATAATTTTTTTGAAATATTTATAAATGAACTTCTATATTTAAAAATAAATAATAAAAATAAAATAAACAAAAAAAAAAATAAACTTTTTAAATTCAACGACATCAAAAAAAAAAAGCGTGAGAATTTTTATTTTGATTTTTAAATGTCAAAAATAGCATAGATTATAATATTCATGTATGAATATGTGGATACGATATATTATTATACTTTTATTGTATGTATGTATGTGTCAAAAATATTCACATTTAAAATGTTTGCCAAAACAAATTTTCATACAATACGACGCGTGTATGTATGTGTATATTCACGAAATAAGATTTTTCTTAATAATAGAGTGTCTGAGGAAAATAACACTGAAAGTACACACTTCAACTGGACTACACTTTCAATTCAAATTATACTATAATACACAAATTCAATGTTCAATGTTTAAATGCAAAATTCTATAATATAAAGCATACTATGGAATTACATTTCAATTCAATTAAGTCTATTTAACTTGAGGTGTTAACTGAATTGAATTTGAAATAACGGTACGATTATTGATTATCCTTTCACGTTGTGATTTTTAAATTAGAAACAATTTCACGGCCTATGCCAGTTCAAAGAAAATTAAAGGAGGAAATACTAATAGATAAAAAAAATAAGACTAGACTATGAACACACGCTGGAACACACGCTGGGTGGCGCATTTGTAGATCGCCTGTCTTTCAACCCAAACGTCCCAGGTTTGATTTCCGATGAAGCAAAACAATGCTTCATGAGTTTTTCGATCTGGTCCAGTACCCTTTTGGATAAAATAAATGACAAAAAATAATTGAGAGTATAATCTGGTAAAAAATTAAATAAAATTAGGTTATTCTATTTAAGAAGGTTTAGCAATCCTAACAATAGCAGTAATTTTCCACATTTAATGAATTAATAAGCTAGTAATATGATAAATAAATGCTCGAAATATTATAGATATTGTAGTATAAATTTGCTGTACCGTACTTAATTAACCGTGAAAAGGTTATTTTACCTAAGTTACTGTCAAGAGCACAAAAAAACCGTTTTAAGTTAAATTTGAATTTTTTTTAGACTTAAATAGTCCTTGGATACTATCCCAAAGGTATTAGAATCTTTAATTTCGCAATTGGAAACATTTTTTTTTAGGTAGGTGTTTGAGCGTGCAATTTTTAAAATTGATTTATTGCACCTGTTTTTACAAGGATATCTACTTTTTCATTACCTTGTATACCTTGATGTCCAGAAGTTCACATAAAAGTGACTCTGTTTTCTTCTGCTAGCTTTATTAAAGTTTTGTAACCGTTATAGCGAGTTTTGATTTGACAGTTGGCGAAGCCAGGACTTTCAAGGCAGCCTGATTATTTGAAAACATGTACATGATGTTCTTGTGCTCTGTTTTAATGCATTGCAAGGATGTTACCTCTATTGGTAAGGCACAGCGTTGAATTTTTACTTTAGTTCAAATATACCAGTG
This sequence comes from Argyra leucocephala, assembly GCA_963942445.1. Taxonomy (NCBI): domain Eukaryota; kingdom Metazoa; phylum Arthropoda; class Insecta; order Diptera; family Dolichopodidae; genus Argyra; species Argyra leucocephala. The sequence continues at coordinate 124,892,575 of OZ012677.1, forward strand.
CCAGTTTTTCCCACGATGTTTGAGCTAATATATTAACCCTTCGACTTCTTCTCTTTAAGAAACCTACATGGTAACTTTATCTTCTCAGTGTTTAAAAGCGGCACCCAAGTATATTTTAATTTGACCAATACTGAATTTTCTACCAACATTTATAAAAGTGTATAGGCAATTAATTAATTATCCTATAGATTCTAATTAATTCTTTATTATTTTAGAAATTTATATTCTGTCAGATTAATGCTTAGATCACATCAGATAGTGATAAACATTAGACTAAAGTTTGCTTCATTTGAATGTGCAAATAATATTATCATCCAGTACGGTTAATAAAACACCACTACCTTTGATGAGAAAAATCTTAAAATTAGCTAAACCAGATACATGCTGTTAGCAGAAAAGTAAATGTTATAAGTAAATACCTATGTCAATAAATAAACATTAATTAAAAATATTTCCAAAAGTTAGACCGAACTAGTAAGTATCAAAGCTAAAAAAAACAACAGTTGTTAGTTAGTCTCAGTTGTACGTACATTAAAACGTAATCGTTTTTTACAGTTAAAGCACTTAGTTGTCGATCAAAAGTACTAAAATTAAAATTTACTTAACGGAACATTTTAGTGATTAGCTTGAATCTACTAAATTCAGTACGGTGGAAGGGAATTTGGCACAACTCTGAGATTTGGAACTCGATTTTGAGATTATTCTGATTGCTTCTTTCAACCCAAATAATTTGAAACTTCCAGAAGCTAAGACCTTAATCGAAAGGATCTGCTGAATAAAAGAGATATCTACAATTACCCGACGATCAGTAAATGACTGCAAGTCAATAAGTTTAAGACGGTAGGAATAAGTTGGAAGTAGCAATGAATCATTTCACGAAAAATTATTCAAAGCGAAACGTAAAAACTTTCGCTGAAACAATTTAATTCGTTTCGTATCAGTCAAGCAATGTGAGGACCATACTTGACTGGCATATTCTACCTAACGAAATATTTTATGTTATATATGTAACATAAAGATGTTTCATGAGGTAGAGATCAGAAAATTTTGTAGACCAATCGTTTATTGAAACCTAGAGAAGAATTGGTTTTGCTCACTATTTTATCATAATATGTAGCTTAAAGTTCAGTTTAAGGTTAAATATTAACCCGAGGTCTGTAATGGAGTTTACTCCCGAAAGCGAACAGCCATTTAGTTGGTAGCTGAACCAAACTGTTCGAGCAGAATTTCTTATGTTGTGCTCAATTCAAGTCCACTTCAGCACCCACAAGCGCAATTGTTAATATAATTTTGTAAGTTTAAGTAATCCGATGAGGAAGATATAGGATTTACTTAATTTCAATTCTACATCATTTTTGGACTAGTCCATTCTTAAGAAAATTTAAAATAAAACAATTTTTGTTATTACTTAAATAAATTTCATAAATTCGAAGAAATTTCTATCGAATTAAAAACTCTTCTAAGTTCATTGTGCCAACAAACAAATTTATTTATTCGCTAAGATACAATGGCAGGCAGATGATTCAAATGTTTTAAAAGAAAATAGCCAAAGGAAAAAAATAGAATAGATTTTTATTTTCTAAATTTATTATACGTATCCATATATATATTACATTATATATATATATCTTTAGTTTTAGTTATTTTTTTAATAAATTATTATTTTTATTCGAATAACATCGGAACATGTGTAGAGGAATTCAATTTATTCTAATAAAAATTTGATACAAAAAAATTTAAAATTATTAGAATTGTTGTATTTTTTATTATTATTATTATTGTTATTATTATTTTTCTGTTTAGTACTGCGACGAATGCTGAGAAATAAAATGATTGGGGTCGATGAAAAGTAATATCAAGTCTGGGTTATTAATTGAATTATTTTTTATTTTTCTAAAAACATTTTAGTATATCTTAGATTTGTCATTCTGTTTTGTCCATTTTTTTTTTTCTTGTTATTCTCTTGTTAAATGTCATTATTCAGATGCTACTGAACTTATGGGTAGGATTCATTAAATTTATGATTAAATATGTCTAGTCCGTAAATGAAAATAATTAGCGTTTTCTAATGAGAATTAATGACTTTAACTATGAGAATCCATCAAGGACGCCGTATTAAAAAAATATTGAAATAAAATCTTCTAGGATATTCCAACTTTTTATGAATCACTGACGGAATATGATTTAATGCCTTTTTGTCTAATATTTTCTTGAAAAAATTTCGAAAGAAAATGTGTTTTATCAATTCTAATTTTTAAAAAAAAATTATGACTTTGCGACATTCCTAAGCGTTATGATTTTTTTATTTTGTGATTTTAGAAATTTACAGATGACATGGCTATCTTGAGTTGATACATAAACGCTTATGCTACTACCGAAAATCTTCAAAACAATATAAAACTTTTTGCAAATTGGCATAACAAATGGAAACCCATATTAATGGTACTCTAATCTCATCCGAACTGCTTTTAAGAACTACATTAACCGCATAACGATAAAACTAAAATCTGATCCAAAAAATTTTTGGAGCTTCATAAATAATAAACGCAAATGTGATGATTACCCAAAATTTTTGAAATTTAAATCGCTTTCAAGTAAAGTTCCTAGAGTAATTTCTAAATATTTTCGCGAGTTTTTCAGCGCTTCATATTGCAGTTCTATCTTTACATCAAAACTTTTTATTTCGCACTCTCAGGGCGTATTTTAAATCTTTTTATTTTTTAATGTAGAATCAAAATTTATACAAAAAAACCTACCTTAAAACTCTCTTTCGGCGAATTTCCGGTTTAAATAACACTTTTTCGGCCCTTCCTGGAAAATGAGAATCACCAATCGACAGAGCACCCTCGATTTAGTTAATAAATTGCAATTTAAAATTTTAGTTTGAAAATAACGGCTGCTTGCCTTCTAGAAAACCTGATACGCATGCTCTGTGCACCCGCTATAATATAATCGGCAGTTTGATAACCTTTGATATCCTATTAAACAGAGCATTTAAATTCATTAGAGGTTTCCAGCTTAACAACCGACAAACTAGTATTGAAATTTGGTTTTGATTGTCCAGTAATTCTCCTACCAAATCTAAACCCATCGGTAACATTTACTGTTGTTTATTTATACTATCGAAAGACTGCTAAAAATTCATAAAACATCTCCAGCCCTAATTAATGGTAGATAAATACTGCTAGTGATCAAATTAAGCTTGGTATATTATTATTTTACTCCTGTGCTCACTTGATAATGTCGCTATGACTTTGAATACTATGGTTAAGAATGACTTAAAACTCCGAAGCAAACTTATAAATAATGTTATCGTAGTTAAAAACAAGTTTGACAAAAAGTGCTATTGGTGCACTTAAAAAAATATCCACGCATGAATTCTTACTTTTTCTGGTCAATCCGAGTGGATCAAAACCTAGATAAAATAAATGAAAGACTTACGTAACTGAAGGTTTGAATCAAAAAGAAATCGTCAGAAGAAGGAATAAAACAAAACATTGAATCGACATCAAAACTAATTGGACTAAAGAAAATTTCGATAATCGAGAAAATTAAAAAAAAAATATAAAATCAATTTTCATCACAAAAATAATTTTATAGTTGCTTTTATATTTTTATCCAAAAATAAACAAGACAGCTGTGATTGGTTGACCTTGAATTCATCATACAAATTAATTAACGATTTAGAAATTTAATGTCAAGGAACTCTAATATGGATTTTCATTAAGTTTTATTTATTTTTTTTATTGAATTGTGCAATTTATTAGAATGAAAAATTTAAAATTAGAATAAAAACAGTTAAATAATTAATAACACTATAATTTATAGTTATTTTGAAAGCCAAAAATTTTATTTGAAAATATTCCCTTTTTTCAGTATTATTTTGAGAGCTAATACCAAAAGTATTAAAACATGTACTTCTGAGTAAAAATAAGATTCATAGAATTGATATGAATCGATGATGATGTTGTTATCCAGGATTTTTTAAATAAAGTTATTACTATGTAATTCCACTAATTATTATGTAATAGTTAGACAAACGAAATGATACATGCACATGGTATGTATAATATATATACATGTTATCAAATACTTTAGCGAGACATTTGTGAAGAGCAACAACGCTTTTCAAAATCAACCGATTAACAAAAAATACCTTCTTTAATATTAAACCGTTCACCAAAACTGAAATCGGATTTAATTCATCAGCATTTACAGGCTTTGCAGACCTGAATAGCATTTGATAAGTAATCACCAAAAAAACTAATAGTATCCAACAACCAACCTGAAACCTTCAAAAAGAGTTAGGAAGAATTTTATTGTTGGTTACAAAATCAGGATTATTCGCCTTTTACAGAATATTTACACATATCTTGTTTTCATAAATTCAGAAAAAAATGTGTCGCTACTGTGCAGATTTTTTTCTCTGATGTTTATGAACACGAAATTATCTGCAGATGAGCAGAAAAATCTACGCAGATTTTTGTGTTCAGAAACCGCAGAAAAAGTTTTTAACTTAAGAGTTTTTTATTTAGTTGCATTAAAAAGAAAACCATTACAAACTTTAAAAATTTCGTTTAGCACCTTGCCCCACAAAATACTTGTTTTCCTTTTTCCGGAAATGAGCTCAGATTCCATTTGAAGCTTCACCGAAATTAAGACTTTCACTTCTGCGTCTTAACCAAATAAGTGGAGAACATACGTAAATACAAAAATATTTAACATTATTTTAATATATATTAAAATATTTTAGCATTTATTAAAGTTAATAATTATTTCTTAATTCAATTTCTTACAAAATATTTTGCAAGTTTGTATTGCAGAAATTGCAGCAACTTTTTTCTACCTGCAAAGACGCAATACTGATGATTACGAACACAAGCGCCTGAACCCAAAATCTGCAATTCTGCGCATGTTCTGCGTTTATGAAAACAAGAAAACTTATACGCAAATTTGGGGAGTTATTTCATTATGAAAATAAAATTGAATATTTTTTTAATGTTTGGCAAAATGTTAAGCTTATGAAAAAGAAATGCTCCTTTACCCAGAATATTCACCTAAATCATTTCGCTGTTTAATACAAAAAATAGGGATATCTCTTTTTCCAAAATATATACCTAATTTCTGGGATACTGGACGTCTCCAATAATGTCTTTAAACCAGTTTAATTAAAAAAAAATTTCAAGGGCCTTTGACCTCAAATTCTCGCTTGGATCTCTTTGAATATTTCTCTAAGCGTTGTTCATTACGTGTGACATGTTTGATCAAAAAAAAATTCAAAGGCCTTCAGCCCCAATTTCTGAGACACTGGACCTCTCCAACAATTTTTCTAAGCGTTGTTAAATACGTGAACCAAGTTTTGAAAAAAATATTGAAAGTTTGGATTTTGACTCATTTGGGTTTGAAAAGTTTGGATTCAATGCATCAAGGTTTTGCATTTTGAAAGCTTGGATTTTAATATTTGAAGTTTGAAAGTTGGAATTTAAAATTTCGCTTTTCAAGCAGATCCAGAAATTTCATAATTTCTGTCAGTAACAACTGAAAGTCATGAGCCCAGTGAGTCAATCATTCCTCTAGATATAGTTGCGTATTCGATGAACAAATTATTTTTAGCTGGATTTATTGTTTTTGTATTTAATTCGGAATTATCATCGACTGTTATATTGAAAACATTGAATGTAGTGTCTTCTTTTAGGAAAATTGATATCTTGGATTTCATTGCAATAGGAATTTTTTTTGTAAATTCTGCTTCTAATACTACTTTATATGATACTGAATTATCTGGAACAGAATGAAATATCGATTTATATCGCTTGTTGTTCAATTTGAATCCTAATCTAATTTTCTGTATTGTTTTTATTTGTGCATTGTTCCTATAACTTATTGCATTTAATTCAGATTCATTCGCACATTCATATTTTCATTTCTTGCGGAAAGCGATCTACAAATATAATTTATTCGAGCAAAAAACGAAAATTAAATTCGCGCCGATATAATTTATAAAATAAATAAATAAAATAAAAAGCCGAGATTGCTTAAAATAATTATAAACAACTGTTCATTCATCATTTGCTTCGTATACACAATAGCTTCAAGTAAGCTTTAAGTACGCTTCAACATCATATATACGGTAAACCTATAGGCTAGTTTCTTGAAATCAGTTTCCCTTCCAATCAATCGCAAAAATTTATTTACTTGACTTAAAAATTTTAATCGAATACGTAGCTTGAGAGCTTGAGTTGACATTTAATGTCATAAATTAACGAAGTTTTGTTAATATTTAGAGTCAATTTAAAAAATATAGGATTTAAGAGTAAAGAATAAAAAAAATTTAATTTTATATTTTTAATTTGTTTTTTATATTAAGAAAATTTTACAAATTTTAGGTGCAAAAATTATGATACCAAAAATACAAATGTCAAAATCAAGCTATTTTCAAGCTGACAGCCACTCAAACAAAGAAAACCAATTAGAAAAATTTAAAAATTAGGTAGGTATAAACATGATCATTTTCGGTATAAGTTAGTATTATTTAAACTATATTATAAATTTACCCGTCTATTCTACATAAAAGTTAAGAGTTAGAAAAATTTAAAAATTAGGTAGGTATAAACATGATCATTTTCGGTATAAGTTAGTATTATTTAAACTATATTATAAATTTACCCGTCTATTCTACATAAAAGTTAAGAGTCTCCTATTTTTTAAATACTACTTAAGAGAAGTTAAAAGATTTTCGTATTCAAGATTAAAAGTTAAAAGATGTCAAAGATCAGGTGATCTCTTAACTTTTGTGTAGACTTTTTTTAAGAGATATTCGTATTTTACTTAAGAGGTTTAATGTCAAAATGTGACAAAATTTCTCTTAACTTAAGAGTACCTCATCGAGGTCCTTTTAAAAATCTTTTAACTTTTAAAAAATTAATAAGTGTCGTTTTGTTTTATGTTTTCGAGCGTGGCGTGGGGTGCCTTTTAAATTTTAGCGTGGCTTGTATTTTTTTTTAAATAAATTATACAAGAATATATTTTTTTCTTAAAATAAAATAATTTTAAACTTTTTTTAATAATGAATACTATTGGTAAGTTACATTCTTTTTGTTAATCAAATTTGTTTAGTGATGAAGTTAATTTTATTAAATAAAAGTTTAATTCCGTATTTTAGTTTTATTTATCAACTTTTATTTAATAAAAAAAATAAGTTAAATGAAGAATTTTGAAATATTTTTACAGGGGACGAACCGTCAGTAAAAAAAGCTAGAGGAAGTCGTACGAGTAGGAGGCAACACGAAGTCTACCTCAAATACACAAAAGAGTCTGTAGCATCCCTTAGGTATCGAAAATGGCTAAAACGAGTGACAATAATAATAATATTTGTTTTATAATAGATACAATATATACCTTCTGTTCCTTACACCAAGGATTTCTAATACTCTTCCGATAATTACTGCTAACAAAATTTCATCCATTTTATTCTTAATAAAGATAAATAAGATAAGTTAAACTTTATAAACTAAATAATTTGTAAAATTTTTAATGTATTCACCTTCTATAATATATTATCTATAAAAAAATTCAATAACAGCGCTCGATTGTAATTGTAATATGTATTTATTTTTATTTATAACTTTAACTATTTGAATGAATTGAATCAAATATTCTTTGATTTTGTATTATGACAACTTCAAATTGTCATTTGACATTTTTGGAGATCTTTTAACTTTTAAAAACAAAAACTTTACATTTTTCTCTTATCTAGAATACGAACAATTTCTTATCTCTTAACTTTAAAAGTTAAAAGTTAAGAGGTATCTCTTATCCAGAATAGAGGGGTTAGTATTTTAAAATAAATTATAAGTAAACAAAACATTAATGACATTTGAAAGTAATCGGTTTAAAAAAATAAATTTCAAAAATAGTGAATCTGCATCCAATAGTTTCCAATTGATTGCATTTAATTAAAATGTGATTACATTTCACGTAATTAATTTTATTGTTCTCAATCTTAGTTCTTAATTTTTTTATTATTTTTTTTTTCGAACTACTTTCGAAATTTTTATTCGATTTAATTGGGAAATATTAACGTTTCAAAAATATTTTTTTTTTAATTCGTTAAAAAATTTTCCAATTCGTGATAATATTTAATTTATATGAAATAGGCCATTATTTGACACAATAATATTCTATACCCATTTAATGCTGAAATTAAATTATTGAAATATAATACTGAAAGCTTTGACATATCTATTAGATCAAAAAAAAAAATTGGAAATCTTTAATCTTTGTTCAGAGCTGAGACTACACATAATGAAGGTGAATTTAAAATTATTCATAAAATAACAGTGAACTGCGTTTAATTCGTGAATATTACAGTAACATATACATAAGTAAATAGTAATGATCATAATAATTTTGATAACAAAGAAAGACTCTCATGACCCGACCCGACAACAACAACAACAACAACATTTGCTGTTGTTGAACAATGAAAACTGAAAATATTTATTTTTAATTAAATTTTTTTTATTATTTTCTTTTATTTCTTTTATATTAACTTTTAATTATTACTTATAGTTAATTATAATTATTTTAATAAAATCACCATTATAAGTGAAAAACAACAACAACAAAAAAATCATAAAAAATTTAAAATTAAAACGTGACGTTGATTACATGGCTTATATATGCAATTGTTTATTTTGTTTCGTTTTTTTTGTTATTTCATTAGACCCACATATACTTATAGATACTATAATATTTTATTTATATTTTATTAGATTATTGTCAGTGATGGTGTTAATTTAATAATAATTGTTATTACTATTAACATAATTTTATTTTTCAAAATTATTGAAGTATAATTTGAAGAAATACAAACAATATAAAATCAAACATTTCGATTTTATATAATGTATAGAAATACATACAAGTTGATTTTAGAGTAAGTAGAATTTTTCAACTAAAGCATTTTTAAAGTATAAAGATATATCAAATTCTTAGTATACCTTTCTTACCTACCTTTTAGCAACCATATCTCGAAAAAAAGTCGAGCCAATGAAAATCCCTCCATATAAAAATTCCACTAAATGAAATTTCCCCAATCAAATGTGCACTTTTTTTTTTGGTTTTTTTTATTTTGTATATGTATTTCCATATATATTTGTTGTAAAAAAAACGGTTTTTTTTCTAGATTCCGGGTTTTTAATGCAGAGTTACTAGATCAGAATCAAATATCATGAGACAAGATGAAGAATATGGTCAACTAATAATACGAGACGAAACAAACACAGTCATAGCGGTAAACAGATAAAATAAAACGTGTAACTAAAAGTCCTTACCAAATTAGAATGACTTCGCCGCCCGCTTCACTACTATACATCGTCGCTTGATTATTATTTTGTGCCATACACCAATTTTTATGTTTTCAAACTAATAATGACATTTTGGGTTTTGGGGACCGCTCTATTAAATACGCTTATTCCGGAAGCTCTATCTGCCATGGTTTAGCGTTTACCTAACATTAATTTTGTTCCATCTATTTTTTTAATTTATCGACTTTTGTGCTATATCCAAAATTATCCCATTTTTGGTACATATCCAAACAAAATTATTTAAAATGCTTTTTTTTATTTTGTTTCATGTTTACATAGCATATATGTATAAAAATTGACGTTTGGCACAAAATAATAATCAAACGATGGCAAAATCATTTGCAAATATATTTTTGTTATCTTATGTATGATATGGAATAAGGTACGATTATGGAAGTGAGGTATAAAAAACGTAATAAGTTTTTTAATTATTAATAAAAATTCTTGAAAATTTGAATACAATTAAAAAATTTAACAATGTAAAATAAAGTGTAGAAAAACCGAAATATTTTTGGCTAGTTTTTAAGCACCGTGATATCGTAAATGTGTCGACAACGTCACCAACATATTGACGTATGATCTTAAATGTCAAAAAAAATTGTTTACATTGTCTCATGATCGGTAACTAACTTTACAGTGTATCCGCGACTCATTTTCACGACACGGGTTGTTAAATTATGTATCCGAAAATTTGTTGATACACAGTATAGTTTGGTCCACTTATGTTGAGTTTTTTTTATTAATCAAGCAATAAGTTGAAAAATTAAAGAAAAATTAGTATAAATTTTACTTCGTGTTTCAAAAATAAATTTAAAAATGCTTTTTTATTTAAATTTACTTAAATTTTAATAGGAAATGGACTCACGAAAGAAAGATACTTTTATTAACTACAAGGCTAAAGCACAAAGAAGATTTTTCTTCAAAAAAACGAAAAAAAAAATTCTTACGAAATTATCCATATTAACTCTCCATATATAATCTTTCAAATTCAAATATTTTAAAAATTTATCCACAAAAGAGGTATCCACAAGAGTATAATATTTTGACATTTGATTTGACGTTTATTTCAGAGATAATGTGTTTAGAGTGATCGGAATTGTAAGCAAAGTACATTGTGTCGCCAACACAATATTGTCAGTTCAGAAAATTTGACATATTGTATTTGTATGTACATTTTATCGCTTGAAATGTTTTGGATACATTTCCAATGTCTGCCAGTATACTCGTAAACCTTAAAAATCGATTTTCTCAAAACTAATTAATTGACGTATGGACCAAAATAATAATCAAGCGACGACATAGAAAATTTGGTAAAACTTAAGTTTGTCTAATGAAAAGAATATAATTTGACAATATTTTCGTCAATATTTTTGGAATAACTCCTAGTGAAACAATTCGGAAAATTTTTAATAACTAAATTATTATAAAAAATTAAGAATTATTTAATTTTGAATAGTTCCAAAAATCTTAGGATTCATTTTATTATTCTGGGACTAATTTCAATTATTAAATTAAGAAAATGAAATCTAAATAACCCTTCCATTTTATTGATTTAAAAAAAGTAGGTCTAAAAATAATTACTGATATACTACTCTATTGCAGAAAACCTTTAAACTTATATTCAAAATTTTATGTAAGTAGTTACTATCGATAAAAATTTGGATTTTATATTGCATTTACTGAGATTTTATGGGAAAATGAGAAAAAGATAACAAATCATTGCCAGTACTGAAACGGACAAACAAGTATGGGTCAACTTTTTGGCAAATCACTTTCTAAATAAAAGCAAAGATAGATCTATAAATGTTATCGACAAAATTACGATATGTGTACGTATTTCAGCTACTTTAACAACATTTTATTACCAAAAAATGTGATTGCAAATAAATTAATTCACTCCGAATACATTCAAAGGATTCCGGAAATATATTAGTTTCTTTTTTTTATGTTGTTGACTTGACAGTAACACTGTTACTGTTACAGTATTTATTCCAATGGCAATTGGTACTGAAAGCAGGTCAAAAAACCCCATAAAGCATTTTACTTTCATCAAAACCAAATCTGGGATCTTTCTGTTGAAAGGCAGGCGATTTATCTACAGTGCCCCCATAGTGTTGTTTTCAGATTCTAAAAACCTTTATGACATGCTTAATATATTACAATGGTTAAGTATAAGCCAAAGGCTAAAATTAAAGGTCCCAGGTTCGATTACCGAAAAAAAAATGCTTTCTAGATTTTTCGACCTGGTCCAGTATTCTTTACCATTGGGATAAAATAAATGATAAATATCTGAGAGTCTTGGCTATCACTTAAAATAAAATGGAAATTATGCTATTATATGAAGACGAAGTACACTACAGTAGATATAGTTTTCCACATTTAAATTAGTACCACCAAAATTCTTCATAAAAAAGACATTGTATGTTATTGTGTATCCAAAATCTGGTGGACATGTCATTAAAAACACATTTTCCTGTGCTTCAATTCTTTAAAAAATTGAAAGCAGTTAGGGTATTCATAATATAGACTTGGAATTATATACAAAAAAAAAAAAAATTAAAAATAATATGTTACCTAATTTTTTAAGTAATCGAGTAATATATATGTATGTAGAGGATATTCATCATTATTCGCTAAGAAATATTTGCAACTTTAGATTAAACTTCTTTAGAAAGAAAGTAGAAGAAAAATGATGTATAATGTTTTGAAGATGTTTAATGAGCCATTAAGTTTAAAAATGAAATTAATTTTACAAAATTTAAATATTATGTAGCTTGATATGTAAAATTGAAATTTGGTTAAAAATATTATGTTAGAATGTATTTATATTGGTATACAAATGAACTTATATTGGTACACAAATAAAAAAATAGCTATTTTAAAACCCCTGTGTGAGCACAACCTTACAACATCATATTCAGTACACCAATGGTCTGGCCAGACCATAGTGTATTTTCATACAATTTCATGCAATTTCTTAAAAAAAAACTATATAAAAGATGTGTAAACGAAGGTAACATAACGTGTTCAGTTGGTGATCAGTGGTTCGCTGTGGTGTATTTAAATGTATGTATGTATGTATGTATGTATGTATGAGTAAATAAAAATAATAACATTCGGACTTTTGCCAGTATAAAAATTGAATCACAGGAAAATGTGTTTTTAATCACATGCCCACCAGATTTTCAATCCATATTTCGCTGGCTTATGTTTAATGTTTTGAATCATCTTTGCTCTTCCACTGTATGGAAATAGTTGTTCATCGGTGGTGATTACATCATGTGGCTTATAATTGTGAATCAAACAAATTACAAGATTTTTAAAAATATATTTTAGCATAATTAATAAGAAAAAAAAGAGGAATAAAAAAAAAAAATCAAAAAATTTAAAAACAGCAAAACAATGAATCAAGAGTAAATTATAATATAGAGATTAACAATTTTCAAAATTTTATAAAATTCATTAGTATAATCAGGTATGAGTTAGTTGGATTATCATGGTTAGGGTTTTATATAGTAAATTGGATTAGTTAAGAAAAAAAAAAACAATTTATATATGTATATTAAAAGAATTTTTCATATATATATTATCATATATTATCTGCTTCAAAAAAAGCCAAATCTCAGTTACAGGTGCAGCTTTATCACTTTGCTCTTGTGTTTTCATTATCCAATCTAATAAAACGTGTTATTTATTGAAACCGTTTGTGTGATAGAAAGATTCTTAGATAGAAAGATTTTTTGTTTTCCACAATAAAGTATTTCCACAATATGTTGCAAATCGTTTCCAGTGACACCAGCAGTAATCAATAAACAAATATATGCATCTTTCCAAACCTTTTGTTTCTTAGTAGGATAATTTCTATTGTAATCTTCAAAAACAGATTAAAATAAACAACAGATTTGGCTTTTCTGTTTGTTTCAGAAACAATTATGAAACTGATTTCTGAATTTAAAAACTTGTGAAATACTTTAATTAGGGCCCGAATTTTTCCGGTTGGTTGATCTGTTTTAGACCATTTTGTAAGGTCTTTTCCATAAAAATGCAAATCATGTTATAACATTGTCAATTCGCTTCCAACAACTACTACTGGTGTTTCTGCGGAAACTATAGCTTCTTCTAAATGTTGTGGTTAAGGATGTAGAGCTCTTGGCTGAAAATCTCTACCCACTTGAACCACAATATTATTAACTTCATCTTGTTCATCTTCTTCATCATCTTCATCATTATTTGGAATTCTAGAATTAATTTCAAAGTATTTCTTCTGCATCTGATGCTTCACCAGGTTCACAATCACCATCGATATCTACATCATTGCTTGCACATGGTACTGCTTCAGCTTCATCTTCGTGCAATCGATTTGCAATTCGTTTTAAAAAATCTTGTTGACCTATTGCACCACTTTGTCTAAGATTGTAAACCATATATATTTCATCATCGAAAATATTTGGATCTGGTTCATCCATTTCTATATATCAATTGAAAATAATTGAAAACAACACTTAAAAGTATAAAACTGTATTCAAAATACTCTAAAATTGCAAAAACCATACTTTTCGGGCTGAATTAAATTAAAATAAATTAGACAACTTTTATCTATAATGACAGACATTTAAGTTGTTAAATGTCAATAAAATATAAAAACAAAAAAAAAATTAAACAAATCATGAGTTTTGTATGAAATTATACGATGGTCTGGCCAGACCATAGGGGTATCAGAATGGATATATACATATATATTATTGTCTTTTTACATACATATATATATATAAAATATAGTTTTTTGGTTACTGCACGTATAATTGTTCAGTTTAGGAATTCGTGAAAAATAAGCTCGAAACAATAAAAATTAAGTACATAAAGTTCAAAATTCGATATGGTCTGGCCAGAACTGTTTTTAAAGTTAAATAAAATCTATAAAAAAAAATTAAATAAATTACCACAGATCTTTATGAATTGTCGTCACAATTATACAAAACTACAAAAAATTGGAAAAATCCTTTTCTACTTACATATTTAATTGAACAATCTTTCAAATCGTTAATTTTCTTCAATTACTATTATAGCTATTTTAATAAAATCCTTCAAAAAAATTATCCATGTTGACTGCTGTTACAATTTATTAAAATTGTTTTGTACAAAGCTGACAAGTTCAAAAATTTCTTTTCAATCTTTTCATTGATCAATGATCACTCAATTAAATAAATATTGGCAACCATTAAATAAGATGTTTCTAATTTAACTATACATATGTATGTACATAATGTATATCAAAAAATAAAAATAACAAAAACAAATATTCAATTTTAAAATTATAAATTAGTTTGTTATGAAATCTATGAATAATGTATAATAAGATACATGTTAACATACATTTTATGTTTCTCAACATTAAACAATAACTTCATTATAGTCAATATCATCACCATCATCATCATCATCATCATCATATCAAACATAAATGTTGATTATTAACCTATTGATTAACATTTATGTCTGGGCCAATAACATTTTAGCTTTTATGGACGCTAAATAATTTATTTTAAATTTATTTTTTATGTTCCAGCAATTTTCTCTTTTCCAATAATTTTATTGATGATGACAATGATGAAGACGTTGAATTAATAGAAAACACAATCGAAAAAACCCAAAAACAAAAACAAAAAGAAATTAAGTCATATTAAGATTTTTTTTTTTTAAATTCGATCACGTCAACTAAAGTGAGAATTTTGGCGCACTAGTCACACCAAAATAAATTATTTTAAAAAAGCTAATTGATTTGTGGAAAATTCAATTGAATCTAGAATGATAGTTTAATTTTAGGAATTCATCTTTCAGCTTACTATTTTTTTGTTAATTGATTTATTTATCGTAAGACAGCACAAAAAAGATAGATCATTAAAATGCAAAAGTTAATAAAATTGTATCTAAATTCTATCCAAAGAATTTTCCAAATCTGATAAAGATATTTCAGATTGATTGGACGCATTTGTATTTCCTTGAAGATATCATTGACAAAGCAAAACACTTCAATAAGATGGTTTATTATCTCTGCCATATTATACCCAAAAGAGATTTCATTCTCTATTAATGGTCAACAATCAAACAAATGGAAGTAGACAGAGATGAAGCTTGTAAAATCTGGAAGCTAACGAAGACTGAACTTCACAGAAACACTTTCACGAAACTTAGAAATAAGGTGAATCTACATGTAAAGCGGTACTACAGTGACATTTTAAATAGCAATAATTCACATAAACTTATACAGTCTAACTTATCCACATAGATAAAGTAGTGAATGAACTGAATTCTTTATTCATTGAAACGCTCTTGAAACTAATCCTGAATTGAGCAATGTTCTAATTCGTAAGTTATCATGTTATTTTGCTTTTCGTAATATTTGCAATGATGAAGTTCATTTTTCTTTAAATGAAATTAAATCAGATGCGGTTGGACCCGACAAAATTTCTCCGAAGTCCTTAAAAATTATACCTCCGGTTGTCCTGCATTTTATTTTAAATATTTTCAACAATATATTAACCACTAGTAACTATCCTGAAGATTGGAATTTTGCGAAAGTCATCCCAATTCCAAAAAAGAATTCCAAAAAATAATATCCTTCTATATTAATTATATTTCCGACCAATTAGCATACTGCCCTTACTATTTAAAGTGTTTTAGTACATCATGAACAGACACAAATCAATCAATATCTTGAAGCTAATAGTTTTTTGTATAATTTCCAGTCTGCATTCAGAAAACAACTCAGTACACCATCCGCGTTGTTTGATAATGTGTACATGGAAATAGATAAAAAAAAATGCAACTGTTTTACTATTTTTGGATTTTTCCAAAGCTTTAAATTGTGTAAATTATGAGCTTCCATAACTTTGGCAGTCATTTTGCTTTGATTTATCAGCTATTAAATTATTGCTATTATTTAGTTTTTCTTTTATATTCTTGACAATAACTTAGGTAGAATCGGTGCTACAAGTTTTTAGTACAATATCTACAATATTTTGAGTACTATTTATTTATCAAATTACTGGCTTATCAACTCATTAAATGTGGAAAACTACTGCTATTGTTAGGAACTAAGCCTTCTTAAATAGAATAACTCCATTTTATTTAATTTGTTACCTGATTATACTCTCAATTATTTTTTGTCATTCATTTTATCTCAATGACAAATGGTGCTAAACCAGGGCAAAAAACCCATAAAGAATTTTTTTGCTTCATCGGGAATCGAATCTGGAACCTTTCGGTTGAAAGGCAAGCGCTCTACCTACTACGCCATCCAGCGTGTAAGTTTTGTTTGTTTATTTGAATGAGATGAGATCGGATATAGTTGAGCTAAAATGTGGTGTACCTCAATGGTCCTTAATGACATGTTTGATTTGTTTGTCTATTAGTGGACCAACTATTTATTAGTGGACCTATTACTAATGTTATTGTTTCAATCAGCATTTGAATGGAACAGGCATTTTGAAATTATAGAGTTTCAGGAAAACAAACTTTATGAAAGGGAAACTCTGTGGTTTACTGAAAAAGAAAATAACTTTTGGGAAATATTCCAAAATATCAAGACTACTTCAATATTGGTAACCCCAACATGCTACTAAATATTCAATATTTGCAGATAATGTGAGCTACACCCGATTTTGTAAAATACGAAAATTCCTATACCTCACAAAATTCTTTGTGGGTTTTTCGCCCTGGTTTAGCACCATTTGTCATTGAGATAAAATGAATGACAAAAAATAATTGAGAGTATAATCAGGTAACAAATTAAATAAAATGGAGTTATTCTATTTAAGAAGGCTTAGTTCCTAACAAATAATGAAAGCATTCCACAGGATAATTCCGTCAAATTAGTATAAAAATTCGCCCTGTCTTAGAATACATAGGGGCCTCGGTAGCCGAGTGGTAAAGCACTCGAGTGTAGTAATGTAACGTCCGAAGGAGCACGGGTTCCAAGCCTTCATTTTGATCAAAATTTTTCCCCATAAAACGTTTTTTTTTATATTTTCCACTATTAAAATCGTTTTCCATAGCAAGTCTAGTGGAAATTAACAATTTTAAAAGTGGTGATGATCATTTGGTTATAGTAAGACTAATTTCGGAATCACTACTCCTATAAATAATTACAACAATAAAACATTTTTAAAATAACAAATTTATTTGAATAACAAAAAAAAACTAAACCACTACAAAAACAAAGAAAACTAACTAGTTCAAAAAATTTTATGCATACTAAAAATTTATTCTGTCAAGTTGACAGGCTGCAAGCGTGTTCATAAATTCAGAATATGCAGATTGACGGCAGGGTTTGCATTTATGAAAACAAGGTAAATTTATTATCACATAATATATTTTTTTTTGGTTTATGTTATGATATACAATAATTGTATATCTATATATGTATATATGTAATCTTTAGATTGGAAGTGTAAGTAGTTTAGTTTTATTTTTAATTATGGATATTTCTGTGATGTTTTATACACCAACTAATGTTTTGTCGGTTAATGAAAATTAAATTTTTTAAAGTAGTAAAATATAAAAAAAAAAAATATTTACTTTTATATGTCTGAATTTTATAAAATATTAAATATTTTTTAATTTGTATATAATTTTGTCAATAAAAGTAATGAATATTAAAAAAACAAAACACATATATATATAAAACCACTGTACACATTCAAAGGATCTCTATACATATTCAAAAAATATTAAATATATAATCTTTTAAGATTTTGAAATTAAAAATCGATGGACGTATGTAAGTATTTAAAATGATTTGCAAAATAGAATACGTCAAATTATTCTTAATATAAATTGCAAAAAAATTTAAAATCAATTACTAAAAATTTACAAAAATATTTTTTTAATTGAATTAAAATTAATTCAACAATAAATTTTCAAGTAGATACGAACGAGTATATAGATTTTATATATAAAAAAAAAAATGGGTTAAAATAAAAATAATTTTTCTTTCCTTTCAATAAATTAAAAATACATAATTTTAGTTTTCCTCATTTTCTTTAAATAAATCATCACAATTTTATATGAAAACAGCACCAGCTCATATATTAAGTCGCCTCAATTTTTTTTTCTAAATCACAACAAACACATTAAAAATCCGCAACAGCTGTTGCAGAAATATTATCGTAAGAAAATTTATTAGAAATAAACAAATAAAATTCCTGCATTTGATGCAACAATATTGAGTAAATATAATCCAACCTTATTTACTTTAATAAAACAAAAACACAATCTTTTTTTTAATAATAATTTCTTTTAATTTCTGAATTATATCTGATCATAATATTTAGGAGGAATAGTATGCAACCAATATGACCGTTCCCGTACGCATAAGTTTGTAAAAACTTGAATATTTACCGGAAACCATTCCAGTACCTACTGAGAGTTTTTTCTAAAAAAAGAGAGTTGAAAATATATTATATTTTCAACTTAGTTCAACATAATTAAAAAACATTCTCTCGAATAAGTTCTTGCAAGTGAAATTTTAACTTGTAAAAACTTATACGTCAAATTTTTGTTGTTGTATTTTTTAGGTTATGTTTAATTTACTTTTATGATACAAGTAAATTAATGAAAATAATTCAACTTTTGAAATTAATATAATTACAATTAATTAAAAAAATAAAAAAATGTAATTTAGTTGACGATAAACTTCATAATTTTTCAATTATTAAAATATACCATGTATAATTTAACTTCATATTAAAAAATTTTTGAGCTCTAGTTAATGTCCATTTTCTCTAGATTATAGTGTTAATAAAAATATTCTTTCAACGGATATACAGAATCTCCCAAAATGTAATAGTCTATAATTATAAAACATTTAAATATGTGTAATTTAATACATAATGCCATAAAATATTTAATAACTTGAGTACCATCAATTGCGCCTTAAAATAAACGCATTAGCATTATGTTAATAATTAAATTTGTATTCCTTTACCAATTAAAAAGTATAAATTCCTCACCAAAATAACCTGGTACTATTTCTTCCAAGTAGTTGCAGATGCAATATCTTTTGTTTTTATGAAATAAGTTATCCAAAGCAAGCTTTCCTTGCTTGAGAATGACATTCAATAACGCGTCAGTTTCATTTTCACTAAAAAAAATTAATCTTTATTAAGCATTATGTACCTTAATATGGAACATACATACCTGCTAGAATCAGTAGTTTCACTTGAATGAGTAGAATCACATTCCGAATCGCTACTTAGAAATAATGTTTTTATTATTTCTTCTAATGTTGCCATTTCGTTTAAATTGAATTACAATTCTTTAAAAAAAAGACCTCAGTAAGTTCAAATGATTGTTTATCATTAACTTAATGTCAGATTGTCAGCTGTTTGACAGCTGCAAGTTTTTACAAAAAAAAGTTCCATTACTTTTACTTGTATATGAGAGTTTTGTTTTACTTTTTTTTCTTTTTTTTTTCTTTTTTCCCTCATTTGCCAGTTTTTGCAATAAAAGTACGGGAACGGTCATAGAAGATTTCATCTTGCTTAGATCAAGCAAAATATTTTCATGCGTAAATTTGTATTTAATGACCTTACCATAAAATGATAGCATGTTTGTATAATGAACAAAAAACATCCAAAATTTCAAAATTAGTTTTACTACATTTCGACATTCCGAAATATGAATTCGATACATCATCATATTTGATGGCAAAGGTATCTCTAAACGTATAAAAATATATTTAGTGATATATGAAATCTTACCTGGATTAATTAATATTGTTCTTATTTTCAAGTTTTAATTTTCTAGATTGAAGTAAATATATTGAAGAAACTTCAATGAAATTTTAGCCCACTAAATACTTCAATTCATCAACTGTGAAGAGTTAAACCGTTACCAATTAGTTTCTCTTATATCCAATGGTTCTACATCTAAAAGTAAAAAAATATTGATTATTTGATGTGGAAAGGTTCACTTATATTAGAATCTTCTCACTTAAATTTTTGCGACCACATTTATTTTATTTTTTAGTTCGGACGAATTAGCAAAATTCAAAGTTAATTTTAAAGTTATTAGCAAACAAATATGACTAATTTTGTCTAAGCAAGTAACTAACTAATCATGGAAAATTAAGATACCGTCCGAAAACGACAACATACCTTCAAAAATCACTAAACAGTACAATACCCTTAAACGAAGCAAGTCCCACAGACCTATTTCATTATTACAAGTAATCTCTAAGTTGTTTGAGAAACCACTCCTTTAAAGAATGCAAGCTCTGATTGAAAATGGAAACATTTTACCAAATCATCAATTTGGATTTATAAAACAACATTCAACTGTCGAATAATTCCACATAATAACTGATGTCATCGAAAAAACATTGAAAGAAAAATGAATCTGCTTTTCACTGTTTCTTGATGTTGCGCAAACCTTCGATAAAGTATAGCATGAAATACTTATCTACAAGCTACGTTGCTTGTTCCCAGAAACATATGTCGAACTGATCGCATCATCAGTTCTCAATATGTCAATATCAAAGTTTCACATTTAGCTGACAGTCAAAACTTTGTTAGAAGAATTAAACGGACGAAACCATTTGAACTGTGTTAGGATCAAATATTTATCTCACAATAATTCCTGATAGAATTTTATTTGATCAAAGATATCTGAAGTGATACAGTCAAAATAGTGTTAATGGTTAGTCTTAAAGACTGTAACAAAACGATGGCAGTTTTCAGTGCGTTAAAGTCGGCACAGTCCTTCATTTAGTTCTTCCCCGGCACATAGAACAGAAAGAGAATGCTGTTTTGATGATTTTCTTCTATCTGAAAAAAAAACTGTATAATATGCAGATATCAGTGGAAAAAACAAAATGTATATTGATAATTAACAGCCAGATCAAATGTGAGTTGAAAACTAGCCCATCGAAAAAATCACAGCCTTAAGATATAGCTCAGTGTTGAAATAACTGTATTTACTGGCCAGAAAGCTAAAACGAAAATATAAACAGATAAAACCTCATTAATTTTGTTGCTTAAGTAATATCAATATTGTATGTCAAATTAAAGTCTTATGATTATGGTAAATGATTATAACATATTACTATAGAATTCAGAACAATCGCATTTCTCATCAAATATAAAATATAAGAAAAAGGGAAGAAGAAGAGATATATATAACATACAATCAGTAAACTAATATATGAAACAATGTCCGGAATCAAGATATAAAAAAAATATTTAATATCTAACATGCAATTCGATGGGAAAGGTGTAAAAAAATTATGGTGTTACCACATAAAGATAATTAACAACTATTCCGTTTAATTCAAAAATAATTTATGAATCTGAGCCAAATCGTGATCGACTAACAAAACTACCACGGAAATGAAAGATGCAATGTCGGAGCTCTCAGAACCAAGAAGTTTCAGTTCTAGTTCTATATACTCAATTTTATTCTGCAATGATTTTTAATCAATGATTTTTAATCAATACATAACCAATGGAGATTTAATATTCCATTTAAAATATCACAATTAGCTAACATATAAGTTATGTAAGAATTTTTGTAGCTAAATGGTGTATAAGAGTCACGTTGATTCAATTGATTTATGTACAAATATTTATACAGTGAACTCTACAATTTTTGTTTTAACCCTTCATTTCAGAGCGTACGAATTAATATCTGAAAAATTATTAACACCAAATAAAACAAGGATGGCTGTTGAAGTGTGAACTAAACTAAGGTTTAAACTTTTTTTGAAAGATCAAAAAAAGCATACAAGCATAATATTGCTACAATTAAAGCTAATACCATGAAACCCAATATGACAATATATAAATCTCTAATACACACATAGTGACATATGGATTCAGGGTAAATGCAACCGTAAATATAACAGGCTACGTATTTTATAAAGAAAATTTCTCCGAAGAGTATTCGACTCAAAAAGCCTAGAAAATAGAAGGTATAGAAAGAGAACAGATAGTATATGCTTCTAGCAACATCAAGCTCAATAATATGATTAAGAATACAATGTACGTTTTCAACCCCTTTAAAGCTTATGATGAGCTACCACTATATGGTACTAAATATCGATTTGGAGGAGTATTGTGATGAATGTCAAAGCCCACCTATTAATGTTGCACTATGAGATGATGAATCATTTAAGGTTTTTAATCAATCCAAAAGTTGCGCAAGCCAACTATTTATATGTACATCACGTTGTTTAATGTTTCGCATTTGATTTCCATAAGTAAGTAAATAATAAAATTAAATTAATAAAAAACAAAAAAAAAGAGAAATAAACAAAAATTTACCTCAACCAATAATTAAACAAAAAAAAAAACAAATAAAATTTTCTTTACAATAATGAAATTATTCAAAGCAAATTATTAGGTTATGAGTATACATATTTTGGAAAATTATGAGCACAACAACAATTCTAGAAATGAGGAAAGTACTAAACATATGGTCAATTTCAAATTTTGATCCATCGTTGGATTATAATATGTGTATAAACCGTAAAACCACAACATATAGATCATTATGTTGTTTATGGAAGTTCACTTTTTATTTACTAAGAAAAAAAGACGACCTATAAAAAAAAATTTTGTTTTGATTTTTTGTTTTTTTTGTGTTCGTAAGATTTAATGGTGGTCGGCGATAAATTAAAAAAAATTGTTTATTTTTGAGTTTTGTAAAAAAAATACAAAAAACCATTCTCCTCGTAATTTTCCAGATATTTTTTTTGCTTTTGATTAGCTTACAGGTGTCTGTTGTAGTTTTTCCAACACTGAATAGTAAAATTATTGTAACAAATAACCATTGTCAATTCTCATATTCACCTGGAAGATGCCTTTACGCCACTTAACATAACCATATCATGCGAATTACTACCAACTAGTAATAAAAATATACCAGCAAGACCATGCAAAGGAATTAATACGCAGTTAGTTGAGTATACAATCAACAAAAAAATAAAAAGCAGCAGACTACGATGGTATTTCAGCTAGAATACTGCAAGAGATCGCAGACATAGCCACACATCTTCAATACTATCTTCAGAATAAGCTATTTTCCATCATTGTAGAAGCAGTCTATAATTATAATGATATTAAAGCCAGGTAAAGATCGTACAAAGATCAATTCATATAGACCCATCAGTCTATCGCCTATGCCAATGTATGTCAAAATTATTTGAGAAAATTATAGTACATTATCCAAAAGAATCTATTCTGGGTCCGGATATTTTTAAGCTATATATAAATGATATATCAAGACTTAGTCTTAAAGGTAAAATACAACTTTATGCAGATGATGCAGCTCTAGAATACGCACGATTTGGAACT
Organism: Argyra leucocephala; assembly: GCA_963942445.1. NCBI lineage: Eukaryota > Metazoa > Arthropoda > Insecta > Diptera > Dolichopodidae > Argyra > Argyra leucocephala. The sequence goes on from OZ012677.1 coordinate 124,916,294, forward strand.
ACTAGAGAAATGGCTCCACTTTCATAAACTGAAACTAAATATAAAGAAAACTAAGATCCTACTAGGTCAAAAAATATATACAAACAACCCATTCAACTTTAATACCAAATATATAGAAATTGTGAATAGCTATAAATAATTAGGATTAGTCATTGATAATAAATTGAAATGGATGGAGCATATTCATAAAATAATCCAAAAAATCTCTCCATACATATTTATAATACGACGCCTAAGAAATTTCATTTCAACTTATGTGCTTTACGCAATTCATTCTTCTTTTATTTTGTCGCACATTAGCTACCTAAATCCAATTTGTAGTGGTGCCACTCAGCAGTTAATTTCGAAACTAGGTAATATATACAAAAAAGCCATCAAACAAATCCATTTCTATCATGTGAGACATCCAACCAATTTACTTTATTCTGAGAAATATTTAAGTTTAAATAATATTTGTACCAAAGAACTACATATATACCACTGCATTCAAAATTATAAATAATTATTTAAAGCACAACTTTATTCTGAATAGAATGATTGACGTTCACCGTTATAACACAAGTATATTATAAATACATGTATGTATATTGTAAGTACATACGTAAATGTAATTTATATTTATCATTATTTAGAAAGAACAATAGAGATAATAATTGTTTATATCTGTGTCTCAAACAATTTAACGATTTACCAAACGCGCATAAAGAAATAAACGAAATTCGGATATTTAAAAAACAAATCAAAAAATATATTTCAAATCCATAATAAACAATAATAGTAATAATTGTATTAATAATAATAATAGGCTATAAATATAATTATTTGTCTGTAAAAATAAGTCTTGTAAACCTAATAATTTGATCACACAGCAATCGCTAAGATCAATAAATTTAATTTATTTTAAGAAATTGTAAACAATTTGAAATGTAATATTTTATAATTGAAATTAATAAAGAAAAAAAAAAAAGTGGGGCCCGATGGATTCATCCATAAAATACAACAAAAGCTACCAGTTGAGTCTCATCTACTACTAAATTGTTATGTAACCAATAGACACTTCAAAGTTAGATTCAAATCCTATGTAACAGAAGAACATGAAATCAATACTGGTGTCCCAAAAAGATAGTGTACTAGGATCACTTTTATACCTAATATATACTTTTGATCTACCGGAAAACAGAAACACATTAACATTCACCTTAAATATTTTATCAATTAGTTTATGGTGTTTCTTTTTAATTAATAAAAAATTTAGTTTAGTAAATAATCTATTTTAAATAACTTAAAACAACTTAAATACATTTTTTCTGATACCGATCACTAGGGTGCCTGTATCCGATCTATTCAATTGTAGATATTATATAAATTAAAATATTATATTATAATATTATATATATATTATAAATATTAAATTATATAAGTAAAAAATAATTGCGATGTATATAAATTAGTAAATATAGTTACCTATTAATTTACAGAATCATTATTAATAATTTATAAATAAATTAAATAAATAATAATTATAAATTTTTTAAATTAAACATATAAAATAAATACTTTTCCACTACTTAATTGATAATAAAGTAAAAATTGCACGTCAAATAAATTTGGATCAGTAACTAGTTATCTAGTTTTGATAAAATTCAAAGGTTTGATGAAAGTTGAAAGTGTCAAGCTCTGCTCCAATGCTATGACACAATTAAAACATTACACAATTTAATCATCTTTAACACTTAAGGCTCGTAAATATTGTCTAAGTATGTTTAAAAAGTATGTTGTCATATAAGTATGTCCATAACTTTATTAACAAAGTTAATTAACGCAAAATTTAGTTAAATTAATATTAAATTTATTATAATTAAGTAGATTAATCAATGGTTTTTGAAAAAAAAAAATATAACATATCATTGTAGCTTAGATAAAGGACCTAACTTGGCTGCGTCGCCTCGTATTAGTCACTACTAATATAAATATCCTTATTAATCACTATCACTTGATATATCAATACAGAACCTGGTCTGAAGTTGTTTAGTTTGATCATACACGAGGATAATAGAAATAAATGATTTTCTTGATGGCTCCCAGTAGAAAGTAAATGCACTCCTTAAGAAGCCATGAGTAAGTATATTATCATCTCCCAAAGTTGATTCTGCACTTTCTTATCGTTTTAATTTTCTTAAAGCTAATTTCGACGCTATTAATAATTACCTAAGTTCTTATGATTTTTCATTTATGACCTCTTCTAATTTAAATATCGCAGTTAATCATTTCTATAAAACTATTCAGTTTGCTATTTCACAATATGTTCCATTAGTTATTGACAATAGTGATAAATCTAGTCCACCTTGGTTTACCAAAAACCTTTAAAAAAAGTTAAAAAATAAGAAAAATAAAGCTTGGCGTAAATTTATTAAAAGCAATAATAACATTGATTATAATGCTTTCTTGAATCTATTTAATGAATTTAAAATGATGTCGGATAATTTATATTCCAATTATGTAAAAGATATGTCTGATAATATTAAAGCTAATCCGAAACTTTTTTGGAAATTCGTTAACTCGAAAAGAAAAAGTGATCAGTATCCTTTGTGTATGAATTATAAAAACTCTAGTAGTAGTGATCCTAATGTCATTTCTGAATTTTTCCGTGATTTCTTCTCTATTAGTTATTCTACTGCTGCTTTCTCATTAAACGAAGATAATTTTGGCCATTTATCGAATTTTTCTAAAACTACATTGAGTAATATTCATATCGATTCTAATGTGGTACTCAATTATTTATTAAAGCTTGATAATAATCCTAGTCCTGGTACTGACGGCATCCCTAACCTATTCTTAAATAAATATTCTTCTTCACTATGTGGTCCTCTCTCTGTATTATGCAATTCTTCTTTAACTTCTGGTATCTTTCCTTCAATCTGGAAAACTGCCCTAATTAGACCAGTTCACAAAAAAAATCTAAAAAATAATGTAAGTAATTATCGTCCAACTTTCTTCTATACCTAAACTATTTGAACTTATTGTATTTGATTCTATTTATGATCGTTTTACTTGTTTCTTATCATCTTTTCAACATGGCTTTGTAAAGCTTAAGTCAGTAAACTTTGTTACTAATCTTGTTGAGTCAACATCTACCTTTATTAATAACATGGAAGATGGGTTTCAAACGGATGTAATATACATATACAGATTTCAGCAAAGCTTTTGATTTGCTTCCACATAACGTTATCATCTTTGAGTTAAATAAATTAGAATTTCCTAGTTACTTTATTAATTGGGTTCATTCTTACCTTTCTGGTCGTAGCTACAGTGTTTCGTTTAGATCGTCAATTTCCACTGAGTTCGATGGAATATTTAACTTGTTTTTCTATTGGCAAGTGACTCGTATTCTGATGGATACTACTCTTAATGAAAAAAAATAGAACCCTAGTCTAAAACAATTCTTTTTTAAAAATACTCCACGTAGACACGTAGTTTTTACCTCTACACTATATGGAATCACGCAAGAGCCACAGAATTGGTCTTCGATTATTTTAAATTTTCGATCATTTTACTTGCGACTTCTACAAACAAACACGCTAGTAGAACACAGGAAATATCACAGAGATGAATATTTTTTGTTCTTCTTGTTGTCAAATTGTTGGAAATTGTACAAATATTTTTGTTTATTAATCCATTTAGATGGTGGTGTGAAATAAAGCCTTTGGAAATAAGATCGAATGTCCACTCGAATGACAAATAAGGCGTTAAAGACATTTAAAAGAGTAAAACTTACTGAAAATATGGACACAAGTCTATATTTTCAGTTGAAATTAAAAAAAAAAAAGACATGAGGTAGTTCTGCCTTTAAAATTATTCAGAAAAGAACAAAAAAAAAATTTTCAGTTCAACATCTTTTTTTTATAATAGAATGGAAAAAACGTAAACTGAAAAAAAGCAACCACAAAATAAAATGCTATTATTTGTTTTAAGTTAGTTAACTGTCGTTCCATAAGCAACTGGCAACTTCCAAATTATTTACCCACCTGAAAATTGTACTATAAAGACTTTCATAAATCTCCGTGACATCGTAAATGTATCGACAACGTCGCCAACATATTGACGTATGATCTTAAATGTCAAAAAAAAATTGTTTACATTGTCTCATGATCGGTAACTAATTTTACAGTGTATCCGCGACTCATTTTCACGACACGGGTTGCTAAATTGTGTATCCGAAAATTTGTTGATACACAGTATAGTTTGGTACAGTTATGTTGAGTTTTTTTTTATAATCAAGCAATAAGTTTAAAAATTAAAGAAAAGTAAGTATAAATTATACTTCGTGTATCAAAATTAAATTTAAAAATGTTTTTTTTTTTATTTTAATAGGAAACTCACGAAAGAAAGATGCTTTTAAAAAACCAAAAAAAAAATTTTTACGCAATTGTCCATATAAAATCTTCATAATATTTTAAAAATTTATCCACAAAATAGATATTCGCAAGAGTATAATATTTGGCAATTTGATTTGACGTTTATTTCAGAGACAATGTGTTCAGTTCAGAGTGATCGGAATTGTAACAATGAATCGGAATTGTAACAACAAAGTATATTGTGTCACCAACACAGTATTGTCAGTTCAGAAAATTTGACATATTGTATTTGTGTGTACATTGTATCGGTTGATATTTTTTGGATCCATTTCCGATGTTACCGTCTAATTCTCTGTATACCATTCTTCGTCTTCGATAATTTCGTATTATTTATGTAATAATTTTATACTTATTTTATAATTAAAACACCATAGGAATTTTTTATATTAACTTTATTTGTCAACCGCTAAACCTTCAATCCCATTCCTCTTCATTTTTCATATCTTCTTTCTTTTCCTCTTTTCTTTTGTTCTACAGCTCCCTCTTTTATTTTAATTCTTAATATCATATACTTAGATACTCAGACGATACTGCAATTTTAAGCTGCAGTCCAAATGCACATACAGCATCTACAAATATGCATGAACATTTGCAGCAGATACAGGAATGTCTGGTGGTAAACGAATGTCAAAAAAAAAAAAAAACAAATAAAACTCAAGGCGAACATCATTTATTGGCTTATTGCGAAAAATTACACTAGATCTGGAACACAAAGTTTTGTTATATAAAGCCATTAGGAAATCAATCTATTCCTATGGGTGTCAGTTAAGTAGAACTGTTTCTAATAGTAACATCAAAACAATTCAAAGGATGCAATCAAAAAATTTAAGTACCATAACCCAGGTTCCTTGGTACCTTAGAAATATTAATCTATATACAGATTTGAATATACTCATGATTACAGAAGAACTTGAAAAATGTAAACACAGATATGCAACCAAACTGATATTTATTTCTTACCCCGTAATAACTATTAATTTATATAATAATAATAATAATAATAAAAGACTTTATTTCATCAAATCCAAAAGCTAACTTACATCAAAAATTCAAGACTTACATTAAAAAATTTATAAAAACAAAAAATATTAAATATAGTAAAATAAAAATTTAAAACTATATAAATATTAATTCAAAAATGAAACTTAGTCTAGTAGATTAAATGAAAAAGTTAGGTTCAATCTGTTATCCAAAGATAAGTGACGAATGAACCTTTAAAAGAAATTCCATAATTAATAAGATATTGTTTATGTACATATATATACAAATTGATTATTCAATAATATTGTCATATTGGAGCTGAGTGTTATCTTCAGCTAAAATTCTTAAATAATTTTTTTTTTCTGAATACAATATTTTCCTCTTTAAAACATTGTAAAAAAAAATTTTAAACAGTGCAATATAATATTATCATCACATCATCATCATTTAGATCTGTTTGAGCCTTCTTTAAAATATTTAAAGAATTCTCTTTACAACAAAATAATCTACAAATTTTTTTTGTGTTTTAAGTCATCTTGGAATTTAGTATTTCAATCTGCTATTACTTTTTTTCACATTTTTGCTGAAAATATTTTGAGCTAGTCTCTGTTCTCTAGAATTCATTGTAATAGCCACATTAAACTATATACATTAAATACTCTACATATGCACTTCGTTACTATGTAAATCAAATACATAAAAATAAACATAAAAAATATGAAATTTATTAAAAATTTTTACTTTGAACTAATTTAATAATTATCGAGGCCTAGATGGACGAAGAAATTATTATTTTTGCATATAATTAGGAGAATTTCCTTTTTAATTTTCAAAACTTATCTGGTATTGATACTTAAGGAAAATAAATTTAACAGAAATAAAAAATATTTACCAAAAGCTTTTACTTTTGTGTTTTTAAAGCTTTTTTTAAACGTTGATTTAACTGAAAGCAAATTTAACTGAATTTAAAATTTGAATTGTTAAATAAAACTTTTTTAACATAACTTTTTTTTCTTTTATTTTTCTTATTTTCTAATTACATATTTTATTTTTAACATTATTGAATTGTTATTAAAATTCGAATTAAAAATATGTTTAAAATATAATGTACTCGTACTTATTTACCTATATGGGCAATTGTAGTAAATTAGTAGATGCAGATGACGAAACTCTGCTTGCGATTGATTCTACTGTAAAACAGACACACTACAAATTAATGGTTAGCTGTAGAATATTTTTGGCAGAAATTGTTGTTGTTTTATATATTAAAAATTTCCAATACTAAAATATATGAGAACTCAACCCTAATATATAATAACCAATTCGAGGTCAGACCTGTGAACTTCAAGTACCAGTACAATTACCAATACCATTACCTAGTATTTAATTCTTTTTAAGTCCCAGTAAAATTTCTGGGTAATTGAAAAATTCAAGTACCAGTAAAAAGAATTCAGTATTTTTACTTTGAAATTAATTCAAAGAAATTAGATTTCCATTTAAAGTAACTTTCACTTTAAAGGAATCATAATTACTTTTGGTCCTTCATTACTTTAAAGTAATCAAGTATCAAAAATAATTCCAAAAGTACTTAAAATAAAAATATATAAAATTTACTTCAATAAAAAGTTATTTACCGAATTTTAAAAAAAACTTATTTTAAAAAAATATTGCAGAAGCTGCGTAACCAATATTCGTTCACATGCTAGACCGAATTCAAAATCTGTATTTACAGTTATTATTAATCTTTACATTGCATAGTTTTGGCTGATTGAAATTTTGTAGAATCCTTATTGTAACTCGTCCTTTTAGTTTTGGCTGGTGGTGAAGTAATGTCAAAAATTCTGCAAATTAAACAAATTTAGAAATTCCGTTGGGTAACTCACACTTTCAATCATTTTAGTTTGATCTTCGCTAAGCATCCGGTGACTTTGCTAATTATTTATATATAGTTTAAAGTTACATCAAGTTATGCTCTAAATAAATAAAAAGCACATATTTTATAATTTATTCCACTTATTTAAGAATTCAAAATAATATTTGGATAGCTTAATAAAAAAAAATTGCGGCAAAATTAAACAACATCTTCCTGTTAAATAATAATAAAATAAATATTACTAAAATTTATTGACATAACCAAATAGAACCATGTGAAACTACAACACAATTTGTAAATATAGAATATGCGGATAAATTTTGGAACAGGTTGACGAGTCCGAATGAAACAAAATTTTACTTAACGGTACCTGATGAGATCAACAATATTTCATAGAAATTTTTCACAACAAGGTCATTTAAAGGTGAAATGTAGTGTTTTATTTAAAATCTTTTATGTTTTCTCTACAACAATATAGAAAAGCTTCTTTACAACAACATTGTAGATCTACGAAAAAAAATAATTGCATCCAACAGCGGCCAAGCACAAAAATAATTAAGGTAAAAAGGCGATACCCCCTTTTTAATACAACAACGTCTGCGCATAGAAATAATTGTATCCAAATCCAACAGCATAAAAATAATTAAGGTAAGTATGCTGGAATTAAAACCATTTTTTGAAAAAGCGAATGAAGATAAAAATCAATAAAATCTTAACTTCGGAAAAAGGTTTATATTTTTTTAAAAGAAGTAAGTTTTGATAAATTAAAATAAAATCAATTTATATGCATATACATATATGTATATATAACAAATATAACAAAACAATATCATTATATATTCTCAGATAAAGAACGAAATAAACTACATATTATATGAAATGGCTTTTTGCATTTTGTAGGGCTATTAATCATCCTATATAACATCTATAATTATTTATCAATGGAAAGGACGTGAAGAAGACCTTTTCAATTGTTTGAATATATATATATATATAGTGTATTTGAAAATATTCCAAATTTTAGGGTTCCTAGAAACTATGGGAATATGGATTTTTTCTATGGGATATGGATTTGAGCCCTAATATCTCTGTAAGGATAACACTGATCCAGATCAAATATTAAAATTTCATATAAAGTTTCATATTAAAGGCTGTAGAAACCCCTACAATGTTGTTGTAAAGAAGCTTCTCTATATATTGTTGTAGAGAAAATATATAACATTTTAAAAGAACACTACAAAATTTTTAAAAAAATTTCAAAAGGTCAATTTGACCTTTAAATAACCTTATCACCAAAAATGGTCTTCTATGAAACGTTTGTGACGTATTCAAGTACCGTTATGTAAAATTGACTTTTATTCGAATGGCCCCTTTTCCAAAGTTTATCTCAATAATTTTTCTCTGTTGTTATATTTTGTTCTGCTATGTTTAAAATGCAATAAACAATGTCATATTATATCACATTCTTAACTCTTGCTTATTTTCTTGTTTACCAATTCTATATTAAGAATTTCAAAATCTATTTTTGCAAAACTATTTCTATACGTAATCAGTGACCGAAAACAAATAAAAATTCAAATTGAAATAAAATAAAAAAATCATAAAAATTTAATTTTGTTATTTTATTTCACATTATTCAATATGTATGTATGTATGTATGTATGTATGGATGGCTGAATTTACAGAAAATGTTATCCTGAATAAAAAAAATAAAAAAAAAAAAATCGCATTTCAACTATTTTCATAGATTTGCATTAATGTAGATGACAAAGCTGTCCAGTTAGTACAATTTTACGTAACCGAAGCTGTAACCAATGCACGTTTCTAATTATAATTTCAATTTTAAATTTTAATTTCAATTATAAAATTTATACTTATATTCTAAATACATTTTTAATATTTTTTTTTTTATTTTTAAAATCATAAACGCAACAATCGTAAATTTCCCTGTACTGATTTAAAATATTTCTAGCACGTAACCTAAATTAAAGTTAAAAAGTAAGGTAAAAAATGAAGATTTGAAAGTAAATTTTAGTTGACTGTACGTTTGAATGTTATCACATAATATTTTTATATCAGTTTAACTTGGTGACCTCAATTGAAATTGACTAATTGAAAATTGCATTAATTCTATCAACAAAGACATAGTGAATACTGAATATTAGGCATGTTCAGTAAGTGAAAGTGAAATATATCAACAACAACACAGAAAAATATCAGACGTATTATCTGCCATTTGTCAAAAGTACGGTAAAAATATTGATGAAATCTTTAATAATCAAAATGGTATATCTTTAAAATACCAGTATAGATATTAACGGTTTCACCATGATCATGACGAGCTTACTCGTCGAAAATTCATAACGGTTCAAATTGTCCTGAACTTGTGACTTCTATACATAATTTTGGTATCCAACTTCTTTAAAAGTAGCTAATTAACTAGTGAATAGCTACACTACTAATTTCGATGCAAAGGTGAAATGTAGGTGAAATATTTTTGAAATTAAATGAATAGTCCCGTATGATTTTCAAAATGTTCCAACTTTTCTTATACTTTAAATATTTTATTATTTTTATTCAATGTCGATGATGTTTTTTCGTTAAAAAGTATCTCGAACCAGTCATTATAGCTAAAGATGGTACAATATATACAACACAATGATTTTATCACTGTTTTTTTATAAATAACAGAAGCAACATGTTGCTTAAAAACAAAAATAACACTCACTGTTATTTTCCAATAACATTTATTTTATTTAAAATTAAAAAATTATGGAAAATAGAAATATAAATAAAAACAATGTTGAGTAATGAATTTATTAGTTGTTATGCACACACAAACACTTACCCGTAAAATAAAATTGACATACATTCTACAGTCTACTCCTTCTTAATTAGTCTCAAACAAAAAATTATATTTCTCCTAGCTTTCAACCAAACTAGCCTACTCTTAAAAATATCATTTCGAAAGCAAACAAAAGTCAATTTTCCAGAGCAGAACAAAACAACAAGAAATGAAATGCAATGAATTCAAACACAATACAACACAATCACAGAATATCTTGGACAAGATTTTTAAATTATAATTTAGTACATAGCTAAATAAAATCAAACTATCAATAATATTTTTTTGGGAACAGTAAAAAAACAACAGCTACTTTTCCTTTTAGGAACAGTGATTTTAAATTACTTGTAATGTATTTAAAACAGGCTCTTTTGAGGGAGATGGTGTATATGAATGAATATTGAGAAGATTTTAGAGTTAAATTCAAACAAGTTAAATTCTACGCGGCTTACTGAATATTTACTTAAATCATTTTTAAGCCGCTGTTAAACAACAAAATTATTGAATTCGAAAACACTAATTTTGGAATATTGAATTTTGGGATTTTCAATTTTGGTATATTGGGCCTTATTCTGAGAAGCGAATCACTTTTTCGCTACGTACCAGTAGATCATCACATTGCATCACTTTTGGTATTCTGAGAAGCGAATGACACGATATGTTGCAAAACTGGCAGCATTGCTCGTTAAAACTGTCATTTTTTTTTTATGTTTTGACATTTTTTGTTTTAACTTTTTGTTTGGAAAGTGAAATTAAGTGAAGTTAAATTAAAACTTTATAGTTATTAAAAAATGTTTTTCATTTATATTACGAAACAAAGTATAATAAAAAAAATGTGTTCAATTGTATTTGGTTTTTTTAAATTCATTAAGTATTTTAGCCTCTCGAAAGCAGCCTTTGCAAATTAGACAATAAGTTAAGTCCTGCAATTGGTCCACATTCAGTAAAACTCATTATAAGATTTGTTGGAACAATGTGCTTTCTTGCTGAAGGAAGTTATCAAAAAGGTGTGGGGAACGAGTTTTTGGTAGGTTCAGCTAAATCATTTCTAAAATATTAGCTGAAACATTGTCAATATTAGAGACGGAATTGTGTCGAGAGTATATAAAATTTCCTGAAACCGAAGAAGAAAAATCATCCATCAAATTGGGATTTTATAATAAATTTTGATTCCCAGGAATTATTGTATGTTGATGGAACACATGTAAAAATCATTGCACCAACAAACATTCAAACTGCCTTCTATTTGTAACTTTTCTATAATTAAAAATGTAAAATAATATTTAATAATTATTTTTAAATATATATATATATATAAATAAAATTAATTTACTTGAATTTTACGTTAATTATATATTTAATTTTTCTCATTCGCCATCTTTCACTACCTTTTTCTATAATGATATATTTATCGTTTTTTCTGACAGCGAACAAAAAAAATCGAATCTCAAAATACCATGAAAATCGAAATGTTGCGATAAAAACCGATCAGTATCGCTATTTCGCTTCACAGAATACCAAAAATTAAATTTATCATATTTTTCGGTACCTACCGAAAAATTCGCTTCTCAGAATAAGGCCCATTATAGTTTTGTATTTGAGATTTCGTATCATTAAATCAAGAAAATCGTAAATTCAAGAAACTTATTCTAGTATTTAAAATCGAAATAAAACAAATATGTTATTGCTAGCATATATTTAAAATGCCATTAGAAAATTAGAAAAAAAATTGGAAACTAACAGTTAACAGCATTCATTTATTACTTTGATTTACGATAATTAATAATCTTAAGTAAAAAACGGATTACAATACTATTCAATTTTCTATATATCTATCATTATTTTCATAATTTCGGTCAACCATTAAAAAATCTATAAACATTTAAAATTAATCATTTCAAAACTAATCTCAATACTTTACCAGTATGCATTATGGCAGTTCATATAAATTTCAAATACCACCTTATTATAGTTTACCAAGCCGATTCAACAAAAATTTTTACATTTCATTGAAACTTCATATGAATAGGACAAGTTCATATGAAGTTTCGAAATTCTACTCCATGTTATGACATCAAATTTAATGATTGGTTGCACATTATAATGAGAGATGCAAAGAACTGTTATTTTTAAAACTTTGTTACTATACCTGTTACTGCTACTTTTAAATAACAGCGAAAAATCACTGTTCCTAGAATAACAGTTGCTATTTGTCAGTACTCAATTTTTTAATATGCTAAGACCTAGTTGTAGTATTTTTGCATGAAACTTGTATCAATAAAATTAAATTTATATTCATCAATATATTGAAAGAAGAAAAATTCATAAATACTCATAATTCAAAAATATTTTAATTATAAAAATATTAACTTTTGTAAGTACTAAAACTTATATTATTTTGAGAGGATTCTGAGATAGATCATGTACCCGCGTACGGCTATTAACTATATCCAAAGGATACCTGGTGTTCCTAGCTTTCGAAAAATATATCTCTTTAAAGGCGTATCTCATACTTTAAGGACGAAAAGGACATTTGAAAGTATCCTTCTTGTTTTGATGTTTTTTTTATACAAACCGTTATATCTGTTGATCCATTAGATATATAGTTGAAAGAAATATGTCAAACATTCAACCTCACTATCGGTGGAACCATCTTTCCAAATAAGGAGGTACAGAAGTATACATGAACGACACCAAGTGGCAACACCAAAAACTAGATAGACCGCACATGTGTAAGTATAAGATGGAGAAGCTTAATGATAAATGTGAGAAACAGAAGTGGAGCTGACATTGATAGTGGTCACGAATTGATAAGATGTGATTTCAAGATGAAACTAAAAATCTACAGAAGCTACAACACCAACACCCATAGAAGAAAACATCTAAGTCTTCACATGTTACAAAATACTGCAATCAAGTCCAACATGACCACAACCATCAGAGAAATACACAGCAATGGGAAGAACTTGTTTCGAATATAAAAGCTGCCTGAAGTGATAAACGCAGACACTTCGAGAAACTCACAACAAACATGGAAAGAGCTACAAACAATAACAATTCCAGAGAATTATACCAGCAAATAGGTAAAATAACCAACCGCAGACATCCCACTGTCTAATACGGATTCCCAACGCCAGAGTAGGAAAGAATACTTTCAGGAAACAAGCAACATCAAAAACATCACAATAAATAGATTCCGAAGTAGTACGAAGAAAGACTACCGAAATCCTGAAAAATGGGCTGATTGTGAAACTTCCCGAAAAAGGAGAACTAAAAAATAAACCACTGCTGAACATCATATACAAGTTTTCACAACCATATTGAATCGGAGAATACAGACCTAAAATAGAACAATATAGAAGGGACAAACAGACAGGATTTCGTCCAGAAAGTAATTGTTCAGATCACACCAACACAATCCGTCCGATAATAGAGCAATATCTGAAATGGCGCTCTTCATCGATTTCAAGAAGGCCTTCGATTTCAAGAAGAATTCTTGTTCATCGATTTCAAGAAGGTCTTCGACACAGTTCAACGCATTGCGATATGGAATATGGAAGAATTCCCGAAAAGTTAATAAGATAAACAGAAGTTTTGTAGGAAGATGAAGAATTTTCCTTTCTCCACTGCGGACAAATAAACCACACGTTCACCACAAATTCTGGGGTAAGACAAAGATGTCCGCTCTCGGTTGGTCCTTCGAGAGTTCATTCGATTAAAAAATTTATTTAAAATTTTTACAAAATGAATGAAACTTTTTCATTCAATTTTTTGTCCGTTGTCCACAGGAACAAAATAACCCACCAGAAAAATAATAATAAATCGTTCAACAACAAAATTCCAATTTTTAAATGAAATTGCTAAAATATCGAAATTCGTTTTGAAATCAAGGTGGCTTTATCACTTCTTTCAAACTTGATTAATATTCAAAAAACTATTTTCATCCTAAATTTACATTTAAGGTAAAAACAAAAATGTTATTTTAATTTTATTTTCGCAACTTTTTTCATTATATTTTCAGTTCATATTATAAAGCTTATATTATTCATTCGATATACACAATATCTACTAGACTAAACATATTTAAATACAGCACCGCACCGGTGTTATTGTATTTATTAACACAGCTTTTTTATTAAATTATTTACAGTTGTTTATATTAAGAACTTTCAAGTCAATTACAATGTACATAAGTACTTATGTATACATGTATATATGTATATGTATATGTGAACTTCAATTCTGTTTTGCACAACATTTGCAACGTGACTTTAATTTTTCAATATCTTGTTATACAACAAATTTTTTTCAATATTATTCAAAACGCGTTAAGTCACGTTGCAAACGATGTGCTGCTGTTCCCCCATTAACTTCTATTTTCTATGTTCACTTCTTTTTTGTTTTTTGATTTATTTATATTATATTTTTGTTATTAAATACAATATGTTATGATAGTCTCATTTATTTTTATATACTGGAAAAATAAATAATAAAAAGCTTTTTAATTTTAAATTTGAACACACACAAAGACAAAATTGCACTAATATTTTTTATAGAAAAAATTTTATTTAAATTTAAAATTAATAATTTTACTACAAAATATTTTCTTCGAAGGTATCAGTAAATCTGCAGTGATAAATTTATTATCGAGCTAATAAATCGAGCTTCAATTGCAGAAATTTTTATTTTTTTTTTTTGTAAAATTCTATTTACATAAAGGTTCGCTGATATTCGTTCACCATAGCAAATAACCCAAAAGCGGTAAAGGAAAGAAATTAAAGTATCTTAAAAATAACTTTATTTTTATTTATTTATTTATCAGCTTACCTGCATATTAATATGCAGCCTTCTTCAACCACACCTCGAGATATGGGCCTATTATTTTTTTTTTTGACACAGAATGGCTGGACCTGATCGGAATTGAACTATCAAACATTTTTATTTCATCCGGAATCGAACCTAGAATTTTCGGTTGGAAATTAAGTACTCTATCTACTGCACCAGCCACCGTGTCTAAAAGAATATTATCATCATTCTTGTTATTGCTCTTACATGGAGTAAAATAAATGTTGTTTCAAATTTATCAATGAATCGATAAATAAATTGCTCAAATGAGCCAGCATAATGGGTAAAGATATACCATTAAGTGCTCTGTAGCTTTGATTAACAGAACAATGGTTTTATAAATAAATCATGATCTAAAAAATCACCTGTATCAATTTTCATTTAAAAACAACAATCTATATAATCCCTATATAAACACGTATGAAATTTCAGAAAAAAAAGATAAGACGAAAAATACTGAAGACCATAATTTTTTGTTGAAAAAGCGTTTATTGATAAGTATCCACTTTAATAAAACATATCGAAAATTAATTACAAAAAAAAGAGATTATAAAATAAATTATTTGAAAAAAATTTCTCGAAGTGTTTTGGTTTAAGTCTGAATTCGTTAAATGATAGTTATAATCTAAGCATTTTAAATCAAATAGCAAAAAATGAATGATGTCTGTAGATTCACTATAAATAATAATTATTAAAGTTATTCACAAACCGCTGTCACAATTTCACATCGAGTACAACATCAAAAATACAAGGCTGCGTTCACGAAATCGTTGTACAAATCATTTTAGATCTACACGTTCTACACTTCTACACTTGATCGTGAATACCATTATTGTTCTAACAATATTTATAAATTAAAATTATTCTAACACTTATTAAACCTCCTATTAATCCTATACATAATATAAACAACTAACCAAAGTTGATTAAGTGATGACCACCTTCATATAATCAGTTAATATTTTATTACTTTTTTTATTGCATTCAACCAATTAATAAAATTACTTATTTAAATTTAATAAAGTACATTTAATTTCATTAGCCATAACTGTAACGATATTGTACCCTGATAACATAATTTTAGTAAAACAAAAATTTAATTCAGGAAGCTTTATAAGAACTTAATAAGTACATATAGTAAATGTTAGTTAAAAAAAAGGGAAAGCATTTAGGTTTTCCTCGTTTTATGCTTTTGTCTTTTTATATGCATATTAAATTATCCACATTATCCACCAACCACACCAATGCAAAAATAATCTAACACACAATTTGGTGCTTTGTATGTACATGAATTACATTTTTTAGTTAGATATTCGGTTCAGTTCAGTTACATTTTAAATATTGAGTTGTTCGGATGTTGGAAATTTATTCCCGGTTTTATTATGAACTAATTTAAAACAGTAAAAAAATAAAATAGATAAAAAATATATAGTTAAATATAGTTAATTTAAAATTAATATAAAAAAAAATAATAAACATTTTAATTAACTGTGTTAATTAATAAATAAGGTACATATTAAAGATAATAAAAGAAAATTTTAGAATATAATATATTTTTAAAGTATGTATAAGTATGTGCATAAATTGTATCACATAGTTTTGATATAATTTAAAAAATACAACTGTAATTTTTGTATTATGAAATTCTTAATTTTTGTTAAATAGTTTTAAATACCTATACATTAAAGTTTTCCTATTAAATAATAATTTTTATTTTGCTTTTACAATACAATAAGGTATATGTCTAATAATAAGAATAAAAAATAAGTTTAGTTTCATATTAATGATTGTAGCACAAAAAAAAAATTTGTGAAAAATAATTAATATAAACTAAGTGAAAAATAAGAAAATTGTATAAAACCAAGCTTTAAATAGCAAATGTAAATGAGTGAAGTGTAACTATAAATAAATAATTTATATAAAATAGTAAATTCAAACACACTTTATGTAACATAAATTTAATGTTAATACAAATTCAAAATTTTATTACTCTGGAATAAATAAATATGTAAATAATAAATAAAAAAATTATTTAGAAAAGCTAGCAGAAATATAATTAAATAAAATAAATAATTAAATTTAAAAAAAAATCTTTTGAAATAAAATTAATTTATTCAGTAAAGTTATGCAATTTAAAGAATAACGATTGTATGTATATTTAAAACTATTACATGGTATTACTAATATATATGCATTATTTTATCAAATAAAGTGAAAACTAATTAAAAGTTTTAAAAAAAGTTAGAACATTTAAAAAGTTTTACAGTTCAAGACCAGTTATTTTATATTATTTATTTATATAATTAATTTTTAACATATATACATACTAATATTTTATGTGATAGCTAATTGATAATTTTATAGTTATTAATGTAAAATTAATAATAAAATAAAATTCAATTAAAAAATTTACATAATAATATACTGAACATAAACTTAAATAACTTTTGAAATACAAAATAGGTACATTTTTTTATTATTGCTTAAGTACTTTCGTATATTAAAAAAATGTTCTTTTTGTATTAGTTTTGATGTGGAATTCTAAAAATTTTAATATATTAAAAAAAAATGGAATAAAGAAATTTAAAACTAAAGCTGGAAATGGAACACCGACAGACAACTAATGACTGTTTCAATTTTTGACCCTAAACAAAAACTGATTTCAGTGATTTAACCGACTAAAAAATGGCAAATCAGTTCGTTCTTAATTTGTTTAATTTGCAGTTTTGTTTTCAAAACTGCTATAAATAAAAATATAAAAAGGTTTTTGTAAGTTTTGGTTTTGTTATATTATTTTTAAAATGAATGAATGCGAAAGTTTATTCATTTTAGGATTTTTGAAATTCCTCAATTCAATTCTTTAACAAAAAAACAAACAACAAAAAAAATTAAAAACTGGTCATATTAGGTATCATCCGATAACAAAAAGCAATATTACAATACTAGTAAAACGTAAATAATTGGAAAAAAAATATATTCAATAAAAAAATTATTTATTAATATAAAAATTACATTTTAAGAACATTTAAAATATATTATAGTAAAATAAGTAATCTAATAATTCTAAAACATATTAAGGTCTTATTTTGTGAAGTAAAAACCCATAGATAAATATTTAATTGATTTTGTTTAAATTTGTCTATATCTAAAACTATTTTTCTGCATATCCTGTCTTGTATAACTGCTAGCTGCTGTTAATCATATAAATAAAATCATCAATATCTGATAAATATAATTTTTCATATTTTATTACTATTGATAAGGCAGTATATCACAACCCAATTACAAATTCAGTTGTATTGTATTCATAACAATCTGAAATAAAACTAACGATGTTATAAAAAAAAATGTTCATATTTGATTTATTATAACTGCTCTACCGTCCCATGCTCACGCACAGTTTAATCATTTAAATAAATTTTATCACAAAAAATTATTTTTACTTATCTTAATCAACTCTTCTCTTTCATAACAGAAATAATAGAATTATCATAGACAATAAAAGAGATAATAGATCGCGCGGCAATTTGATGTATTCACATTGAATTGCAACTGTTGTAAAAGCCAGCTCTCAACGTTTATATTATGTCATCAATTGCAATTACCACATCTTCATTATGTGTGCGTAAATGTGATCATTCCAATTTTTTCATCGGTTCATCATGGATTCAAAAATTTCTGTTTCGATTTTGCATGTTCATTAGAAAAAAGCAAACACAAATCAAGTACAAATTTAAAGTAAATTATAAAAATAAAACCATTTATAAAATATGATACGTACCTACCTACTAAATGAAATTTGTTTTTTTTTCAATGTATAAAATAAAAATTCAAGCATTAACAATTAATGAAAATAAAAAATTTACTGAATAAAAAGGATGTTTAATGACAAAACAGTTCATAACTTGTGAAGCACTGATCGCCGTATTGCCTTTCGAGGATTTTTTTTGAAAGAAAATAAATTTTATTGAATTTTGTGAAAAAATTATTTTGGGACTTTCGCTATTGAATTATAAATTTAAAATGAATAAAAAAATATTTTTTTTCAATTTTGTTAATTGGTTTGTTTGTTTTCCGCTGCTCTTCTGTTAGTTTTGTTTCATGAGCTAACACAATCTCAAACTATCTATTTACATTATGATATGATGATGATATTATGCATATGTAATACAATTTGTAAATATCTCTATTAATAATTCGAACAGTAATTTGATAGTTTTCTAAAGTTAATTTTATTTAACTACATGACTTAAGCTATGCAAATAGTTTTTATGTTGTTACTAGTTTGAGAATTTTTGCGTTTTAATTTCGCTAAGGAACATTTGTACTTTGTTACGTATTTCTTTATAATTTTGATTGTTGTTCAAATAGCCTATCATTGGATGAAGCTGCTCCCAATTTTGTCCAAAGATTCATGTGCAAATGATTTGGGTTTAGTAACAGTTAATTTTAACGAAGATTAATAAAATGGATAATACTAGCATTTTATATTGTGATATAAAATTAGTATTACTTGGAACCAAACATTCTGGATAAAGGAAAGGCCCCAGTTGAAATATCTATTTTTGATTTATTTATTTATTTATTTCATTATCTCAAAAAGAGCAATGTTGCTCGTGCAAAATACATACTTAGCATGTAGGTATAACTAATATTTATTAATTATATTCATTAACAGTCGTCTATTTTTAAATTCAGAATATTTTTTATATGTAAAGTTTTATTGCCAGATGTTATATGTTTTATGTATTTCTATTGTTGGTGTTATAGCGTTTAAGTCAGACAGCTATGAGTGAACTCCTTGTATTATGCCGCAATCAATGTGTCTTAAATTATTTGTGTGATGATCCATAATCGCATGTTGATACCTGTTTGTTTAATAGTTTTTGAACCATTTTTGCTCATCATTCTTCACTCCATATTCCAATAGCATCCGAGGCAAGGTTGTTCTATCTACTGCTACTGAGTCAAATGCTTTTGCGAGATCGAAGAACAAAATTGTTACTTTCCTTTTATTCCCTCGATTGTTTTGGACATACGAGATTACATAAACTATGCATTAGTGCTCGAATTTCTGTTTTATTTATTTATTTATTATTTTATATATGTTGTGTAAACAAATTATTTACATACGTTTTAAGTATTTATTTTGTACATATTGTACAAATTGGGATATGTCTGTACTCTGTAGTTATTTATGATATCGGTATCTCCATGGTTATTTTTTATTATCAAATTGGGTTGTCATTGCGATAAAATGAATGACAAAATAAAATTCAGATTATAATTTTTGATAATATTACCTAAAATAAAGTTTTCAACAGAATAACAAAATAAAAACTAAAAAGTAATCATTAAGAAGAATTACCAAAAAGTGTTTGTCCTTCTTATTTTAAGTATGTATGTATATAGAATTGTGGGACTCCAAAAAATGTGTATTCAACATATATATTTTTGGGACGACCATTATCGCTTGTAAACAGCAATAATGTACAAATAATCCTGGGTATCCTAAATGGGTTAGATTAATATTTAATTATTTAACTTAACATCCAGGTAATCAGTAAAATAATATTTTCATGAACCAGAAACAAACTCTTTTAATAAAAAAATAAACATTTATTTAAACAAACATCTATACTCATATTAATCATAATCATATTATACTAGTGTGGTATTGTGTTTTAGAAAAGAAAGGAAAATTCTTATTATTTCCAATCCTTCACATAACATAAATATTTACATGTAAAATTATAATCTCATTTTTAAGAATAAGAGATTTACTATTACATTCGACTCGAGTTATATAATTTTAATGAATAATTTATGAAATGAAATACCTACCACAACAATCAAGCACTTTTCAAATATTGTGTTACATTAAATACATTACATAATTAATTGGATCAATATATTATACAACATACATACTAACTGCGTATGTTATGTACACATTAGGGTGGTCATTATGATACTAAATTATGTGTAGAATAAAAACTAACGTTTTTATATAGATTCAAAATATTATTTAGTTTGTATAATCATGTGTCACGTGTTATTTTTTTTTTTAATTATAATGTCCTGACCACTTATTTGTTCCTCAAATGTAACTACAACGGATTTTTGAAATTTTATTTTTACAATGTTCAGTGTCATTTGGACCGTCCTATACATTTAAATAACTACAAAATAACTTTTCCTAGAAATAGAAAATCATTTAATACGGATTTCAGAGTAAGTCATGTATTGAAATATTAGAATAAAAGAATTATAGTTACTATTCATAATATAAATTCGGGTAAATGAGCACAGTTGTGTGTTACTTTTTCCTATAGAATTTAAATCAATTTTTCATATTAAATGTCTTTGATGACATAACATAACTTTAGTTAATTTATTTAATTGTTCTAATCTTTTTTAAATTTAATTAATTTTCTGTTTTGTTAATTTATTACAAAAAAATAAGAATTAAATTCAAAAGAAATTAAAATAATTATAACATAATACGAGTATATCGAATATTGTAAAGAATTTAATACCTAATTAAATTGCAGTTATACAAATTCAAATTCAATATTTATATCCGAGATAATTATTTTTACTCATTCCGATAGTAATCATCATCTACAATACGGCATATTTTTTTTTTGCCAAAATTAAAAAAGTAATTAACATGGTAGTACTCAAAGATTAAAATATTAGAATTGAGTATACGCTTTTCCTGAACCATTTTTATTTTCATACAAACCATTAGTGAAACCATTAGAAAAGTATTATATGATCATTAGTATCTATAAATGTGAAATTAGTTAATTAATTATATGATTATAAATTCTCAATTTAAATTTATTTTATACCACTGTAACGTTAACATTACACAAAAAAAAGCTTTCATAATTCGTGCAATTTAATCTTTATTTACTAGTATAACTATAGTGTATTTTCTATGTAAATAATGTATTTATATCAAAAAGAGAATCCGCTGAAATGATTTGTTACTATTGAAAATTATGTTACTATTGCACATTATTTTTTTTTACATATAATTGAAATAAATTTAAAAGTACTCACTGTTCACGTACACACGTACAACACAACGTGAAATTTAACGTGGAATCATTGTTTCTTTGTTAAACAAAATGGATTTACTTCAGTAAGGGTATATCTATAATTAATTTATTTTTACTACTTAAAATGATTTCTCAAAGAGTCATTCAAAGGGTCTTATTGCAAAGTATCATTTTTTTTATAATATTGTCAGTAAACTCGATAGAATTATCGATTTGGCATATTTAAGTACTACAATTTTTATATAAAATTAAATGTGGAAAAATTTTTCAAATAGGAAAACTAACTTTGTTATTAGGAACTAAATCTTCTTAAATAGTATCTCTAGTCTTTTTAATATTAAATACTAAAAACTTGTCACCGGGTGTGTTAAAGTGAGATACAGACTATTAATCTTTTTTCTCATTTTAAATTTACATGTTATTTTAAGAATTGTTAATTAAACACTTTTTTTTTGTAGCTAACTACAATCGGCCGTTCTGACATTTAATTGTCCTCAATTGGATATTTTTTCATATTTATTTTATTTCTATTTTAGATCAAACGGATTGAAAAAAAAAGTAAATAATAATTCCAAACGAAAAGTACTCATACTCAACAGTTTACGAAAAAGAAGAAAGAAGGACAAGGGACAACTAGAACTATGCGTTGACAAAGGGTTACAGAGTATACTGTAATGCTGTAATATTGTGATAATGAGATTTTTCCTTTTTTTTCATTTATTTTCATATTTTATTAAATATTAGAATCCATTACAATTGTAGTAAATTAATTAAAACTAAAATTCGAAAAATTCAAAATAGAAAATAAGCAAATAAAATAATAGTACAAAACTAAAAGCATCTACAGAATTCAAAATATAAATCAAATATGATAATTAGGAAACATTCTATTGCAAAAATAAGTTTCGAATGGTCCATCACAAGAAATAAACAATTTAAATTATTCGATATTTGTGGAGTAAACAAATTTAAATGTAAATAATAATTTGGAAAACTAAAATATATAAGAAAAATAGAATATATTGATTTTAATATGATTAAATAATATTTATATAAAAATTAATTAAATTTAAAAAGTAATTAGCACAAATAAAAGTAAAAGTTAGAAATGTGAATTACATTTATAGAAAATTTACAAAAAAGAGTGATTTGAAAAAAAAAATATAAACTAAACTATATGAGAATGAAATTTAAATGATTGCATGATTTATAACAAAATAATATAGAATATTTGTTTTTTTGTACCATTCTTTCTTGATTGAAGGTGTAACTCAAAAATTTCATTCCAAGCAAACTGTAGCGATAAAGCTTTTTTGAGCTCTTTTCCACTCTCTTCCACTGAAAGATCTATGGAACTTTTATATTTATTTAGTTAACATAAACATTCTATTAACTGGCTAATAATTATTTCCCTAAATTTGTCCGTTAAAGAGTATAAAAATTGTTAACTGAACGAAATTATGTACTATTATTAGTATATGGTATGGGCATTCTCCATACTATTAATGCACCGTTAATAAATTTGGTACTTCATAACTTGTAATATAAAGATAATATCAGAAATATTAGATTCCATAGCTTTAAGCCAACTTTATATAGAGAGAGAGTAAAAGGATCAACCAACGTTAGATTACGTAAAGCATACCAAAATGAAAATTATAGTGTGGCGACCACACTTGACTAGGATTCGGACGAACTAGAGACATATACATTGATCTGCTATAATAAGAATCATCGAATTCCCTAACCCGTTTTTGACATAGAATTCATTGAAAGACAATTTCTCGTCAAAAATTAATCCAGGTCCTTAAAGTAGAGGGTACTGTTTTAATAACACAAAAAGTATATTTATAGCAGCAACTGGTATTAAGGGACGAGTAAAAGTGATGACATTACATTTCTCTATATTTAGTGTTAAATTGTTAATTATATATAATAATATATTAATTTGCACCAATTCATGAAGACATTCAAGTCAACTTGGAGCAACATATCAGTTATTGTGACAACTTCTTTAAATATTTACATGTCATTCGAATAATAATAACGCTGCTGTCCTTAATTAACGAAGATATATCATTGATGGAAATAATGAAGATTAATGGACCCATATGGCGAAATATGAATTTTTTTAATGGACTCAATATGCATATCTGCCGTTGTTATTTCCCTTTCATTTATTTTATACCCTAAGTACTTACTCAATTTTATTTTTTAAAAATTTACATTTACATCTGAAAATTTTTTTTTTAATAACTTAAAAACTGTTAACTTCTATCTCATATGTTCTTCTATCTCAAATCACTGAAATTTATATATTGGCAAGGATTTCTTATCCGCTTTATATAATAAACAACGAATTTAAAAATTTGGAATTCACACTTTCGTCCTTTACTGAAATGTAACACAGATAAGTACCATAGATGGAAAATAAAACCAACCTTATTAGTAAAAGTTAGCGTTGGATTTCACATTTTAAAAACACTAAATTATTTTGACTTAATATATGAAAAAGGTAGAAAAAGTATGGTAATTGATAAGTATTTATGTTTTTTTAAACAAACCAATTTCAAAGCTTTTTGTTAAAACATAAGCTTGGCTGATAGTGAAAGTTTCTGTACTGTTAAAAACGTTAAATTTTGTTTTAACTTGAATCGTAATTAAACAACTAGATTGTATACTAGAAAGCAACTAGATACAACTATTAGTTATGTATTATTAATTAATTTTACTTCTACAGTCTTGTTGTTCTTTATGAATAAATATTTTGCATTTACCGCACTGTGCTTTCTGTTGAGGTCTTCAACAATTCCTAGTCGTATTCTCCTCCTAAATTAATCCTACCTGAATCTTTTGTTGAATTTTTCTGCTGTTTTTCATTTACGAACTCATTGTTTGCTTCAGTTATTCTACTTGATGTACTTTTCGGCGCTGCGAAATAAGTTCGAATGTAATAACTCTTGCATAAAATTTAGCAACCCAGTTAACCCAAACTGTTAGATTTATGGCTTCAGCATTTAGCTTTGGTGATCTAACGAATGATCAAAATTTGCCAAATCTATAATCGAAGTTTCTTCGAATATAATTTGGAATAATGTGGATAATTTTGCTAACTATTCAAAATAGGCAATACTTTGCCCAAAAAATTCTGATGTTGATATATAATTAATGAACAAATTTCAAATATTTTGGAGGGAAATGTAATAACTTATCTACGACCATAAATAAGTCGCAAAGTCAAACATTGGAAAAAGAAGGAATTTATTTGCCTGAAACAGTATTTAGCCATGGACAGCTCTATGTTACAATATCCAACGTACGGCGGTCTGGTGATATTTAAATAAAATTTACTGGGCAACGGTTGCTACGACACGTTGGCAGCAGGATTGTTACGTTTTATTATATTAGATTTCGAATAAATTTTGCAAAATACACAAAAACAATTTTTATTTTATTTAAAATCAAAATTTTCATTAACTTTCCTTTTAATAAAGTTTTTTTCATTCAAATAAAGACCCACTACTACAGTTTATTTTAAGAAAAACTATTTTAATGCAATTTTCGATAAAAAAAAAAAACAAAACTTTTTTGAACAGTTTTAAAATTTCTTGACAAACTTAAACTTACTTTTTTTAAATAACCCACGTCATATTTTACTTTCGTTATGCATTCAACCCACATCTTGCAGTAATCTTATATTAGCATTATGTAACATTATAGACATGACGTATAAGATAAACAATTAGAAATCTCAATAACGTACATTATTGTAAAACATAATTAAATATTTGTAGAGGACAGAGGTTGATATCAATGAGTTGGTGATAATAAAAAATATGTGAATGCATGTGTTCGGAAGAAATGTGCTGAATCAGGCATTAGAAAAAAAAATACCGTAATGCAGAATTCCATTTGCATTTTAGTGAAAATATCATCATTAATCTAATTTCCATTAGAAATGGGACAACACTTCAGAAAAGACAAATAATTATTTTGTATTAAGTATCCTTATTGGTATTATTTCGATTAATCTTAATAATGTTTCCATTTTTAAACATATGAAAAAAAAAAATATTGATCTGCAGTAAATAAAAAAAAATTATCTTTCATTCTAGTTAAAAAAACAAATACATATAAATTTGCTGACAAAATGATTGCTGAAAAAATTGATCCAACTTAATATTCTTTTGAAAACCACACAAAAAAAAAAGAATTTCAAAATAAAACAAAAAACAAACATAAATAAAAAAAAATTAATTTAACAATTATTTCATAAACCAAAAGAGCGTGCGTAAATTAAAATTAATATTTTTTTGTTAAAATTGCATTGTTAGACATTAAAACATAAAAAGCAGGATTAAAAAAATTTTTTTTTGTTAAAATTTTATAAAGTAAGAAAATTTGGATAATCAAGTTATGTCCAAGGATAATACTTTAAATTGCAGTAGTGGAAGTTGTATTACACCACAACAAAAACATCAACAACAGCAACATACACATCAATCGCAACTTAATAACGGTTGTAATGTGAAGCAGGAAAAACATACTGTTCATTGGTTTCGTAAAGGTTTACGACTACATGATAATCCAGCGCTACGTGCTGGTATTAATGGGGCTACAACCTTAAGATGTATTTTTGTGATTGATCCATATTTTGCTGGCAGTTCAAATGTTGGAATAAATAAGTGGAGGTAATATAAATATTATTTTAATTCAAATTTTCAAAATAGTAGCAATCAGAAGTTATTAAATTATTTATTTATATTTATAAGCATTCCAACATTTTTTTCATTGTTTTTTTCTTTTATTGTTTTTAAATCAATATTTTACGATCCAATGGACACAACAAATGATTTTAGATTTTTTAACTCATCTATCAGATTATTATATACCGTTAAACTATTATATAAACAGTTAGTTCTCTGTTTATCTGTTCTGAACAAAGAAAGATTAAAATTGCTCTTGGTTGACTATACATGCCCATATTGCGATTAAGTAGAAAGTTGTGTTTAATTAAATTGTTGATTATTTTGAAGGCCAGGAAATATAATTTTCTTTTTACAAATATAACCTTTTACAAATATCTTCGAAGTTAAAGTATCTTGGAGAATAAATAAAATTTGTGGGATATCAGGAAAATAATTATTATTTTTTTTAATCTTTTTGTGGATAATATCTGGACCTTTTTGTACAACATATATAATATGGATAATGAAGTCTTACTCCATACTGGATTGTTATAAATTAAGTTAGAAGAAAAATAGGGCGAATATCTATACTATATAATATAAAATTGAATGTATGTTTATGCCCAGAAAGTATTTCCCACTTCCAGTGGAATTCTACACTGGAGTCACTGGAGATTTAAAATTTTCCACAATTGTAGGGCTTATGACCATATAGGGTCATATATGGAAAAATCGAAAAGTTCCAAAAAGTTATCAGGGGAGGGAGTTTTTAGATTTTTTTTTTTCATGACGTCACTGTGTGTTTGTTTGTTTGTGTCAAACAAATTTAACACAAAATTCGCAAAATTTTTTTTATAACTTTTATTTTTATTTTGTTTTTTTTTGTACCTCGCTTTGGTATTTAATGTTAATTCATATAATACAATGTATTTATGATACAATATGTATATGAATGAATATACCGGGTGTCCCAGAGCATGCGTATCAGCTTTTTAAGAGGGGAAGGAGCCGATAAAAGTTAATTAACTAAGTCGAGGGTGCTCTATCGATTGGTGGTATTTTCACCTTCCGGGAAGGAAGGCAAATCGATTTTTTCAGACCAAAAATCGCCGAAATTGGCCGAAATCGAAATTTTCAAATGGGAAGGGGTACTTTTTAATGCAAATTAAGATTCTACGACAAAAATTTTTTGTACTTTTGAACTTGATTTGTTTTTATTTTTTTCTAATGAACAGAACATTCAAAATCGATACTGAATTTTTTGTCCATGTGTTAGAAGAATAATGAAGCAACACAGATTTTGAAACTACATACTTCCAATTCCGATTTCGTCACAATTTGATTAAAATTTCGATTTTAGAGTGATGAGTTCAAATTATTTTTGTCTTTTTTTTCCTTTCCTTAAAACAAATTTTTTATTTATCCTACATTCCTACGTTCCTACCACTTGCTTTAAGGAATTGAAAATACAAAAAAAACAGCAAAAATTTGTTTCTGTGTTTTTTCTACAGTTTTTACATATACAAACGCATAACCATTGTTGATCTATATTCCCCAGCAAAGCAATATAGTCTTACCACAATATATTCCCTGCTTTTAAATTTTTAATTATGGTTATTAACAATGAATTAGAAACGATGAAATTTTTATTCATATAAAAAAGTGAACAATGTTTTGGTTACATTCTCCCTTTCTTTGCATTGCTATTTGTTAAAAATTGTAAAACTAAATGTTTCATATAAAAAAATAAAAATTCCTATTTTAAAATGTAGAAAATAGAATACGTTAAAAAAGTGCGCAAAATGTTGTATAGCGAAAAGATGCAAAAAATATATAAAAATAATAATAAGTTCGGGGGAGATAAATATATGAAAAAATTCGAATTCCGAAAGTCCAGTTTGTAGTACCAAAAAAGGAACAGAAAGAAGGAGACAATTGACGAAAATGACTTAATTTAAAAATGAGTATATCGTGATCTGCACAATCAAACGCTTTTTAAAAACCTAAAAACAAACAAGCTGTTTACATATTTCCTATCATTCATACTTTTTTATATAAAATCATTAATTTTATTCATTAAACTGTCTAAAAACATATTTTTTTTTTGAGAAACGTCACAAAAAAGTTTTAAATTTTATCACAAAAATAATAGAGTTTTAATATTAAAAAAAAAGTAAATCTGCTTGACTTCTTTCAGTCACGTGCTTTTACTTTCGGGAACAAACAAATTCAAACAAGAAGTGTACATATTTGCATATGCATAAAAAATGTTTGTAGGACGAATTCTTTTTGTCCAATAAATTAGAAAAACAGTTGTTTTAATGTTTTAAAAGAAATAAATCTTCTGAAATTATTTTTTCTTTATCCCTTGTATACGAGATAAGGCTTTCCCTTTTTCTAAAGATTATTTTCAGACATATTTTCCAGTTAAAATGGTTTTTATTTGTGTTATTGTTATATATTGTAGAAATCGTAGTCCTTTCAAGAGTAAAAAATTTCGATAAGAGGAACGAAATTATTTTTCTTTAACTCACATTAGAAAACATGTGTTTTAAGATTTACTTGGTGAATTTTTTCGGTTTTATCTTTATCCTGTAAGTAATATCTGCCCTCTCATTCTCCATTAATTCTTTAGCAATTACTGATTTTTATTTATGCTGTATTGCAGAATCTCTATAGCATGTACTGGGTTATTATGCGATGCTAATATGGTGATTTATTGTTCATAAGTCCGCAGTATATAAGGTATAAAACAGGACCTATGACGCTGCCCTGTGGTACGTCTAGCAAAATTTCATTGGTTTGTGTATAGACCCTGATACTTTACTAAAAAGTGTCTTTCGATGAGATAATATTATCCAAAACCACTGAAAAAAATTTTTTTTTTTTTTTTACAAAATAAAATGAGTCTTAATTAATTTTTAGAACAAATAAATACATAATTATTTTATTTAGACATTTAGTTTACAATTATGTGGTGCTTTAATTATTATATTAGCCAATTAACATTTTTCCTCTTCCAATCCATAATTGAAAAACATGAAGACAGGTAAACTTTTACCATTAATTTCTCTATATTCGCACATAGCAACCATTGCATCGCAGTCCATTGATTCACCAGTGATTCACCACTTAAATCTGCCAAGAATATCCTTCATTACTTTTTTCATATTTGATTTGAAGGAATCCACTTGATGTGGGGATTTTTCTTCTGATTTGGCAATAATTCATATAGTCCTTAAGGTAAAGTGTGTTTTTTCATATAGTTCTTAAGGTAAAGTGTGAATGATTTTTTATCACCAAATGCAAAAGACTCTTGTAGCCGATGATTCAACACAGCATCAACGTTGAGGCATCTGTACCTTCGTCGGTTTCTTCTGCTGAAGGGTTAGCACCAGCTAAAACAATATCGTCCATACGCCTTGAGACTATGTTTCCATAAACTTCATATAAAACATCATCAATTAGCTTCATTTTATATGTGTCAGAGAATATTTCATCTTCAGAGATAAAATGCTTGCAGATAATCATTTTTAACGTGTAATTTCGTTAGTAAAAAAACACCACAAAATTAAATTTGCGAACGCGACTACAATGGCGAGTGTAAAGGAATTTGCTCTAGACTTAACCTGGATACATCTGCTATTCTGTATATTTGCTCAATAGTTGCATGTTCATTTCTGAAGCCGAATTGATGCTCTGAAACTATTTTTCTTTTTTTCAAAATCGGCTCTACTAAAATCAATTTATTTTTTCTAAATATAATTATTTATTCTTATTGTAATTATTTATATTATAAAAAGTTTTCTAAATTAATCTATATAAATTTATTATTTTCTAAAACTTATGTATTTCCAAATAACTCAAAATATGTTTCAAAACTTTTTTAGATTTCTTCTACAATGTTTAGAAGACTTGGATCGAAGTCTGCAAAAACTCAATTCTCGCTTATTTGTTATTCGAGGCCAACCAGCCGAAGCATTTCCAAAACTATTTAAAGAATGGAGAACTACATGCTTAACTTTTGAGGAAGATCCGGAACCTTACGGTAAATTTGACAAAAATTATTCAAAATTTTAAAATTTGAAAATAGTAATTAATCTCGAAAGCATCTGCAGTCAGTGTTTATATATTGGTCACAATTTAAATAATTTAAAATTCAATAATAATAATAACAATAATAAAATAACAATAATAATAATACTATTACTAATAATAGTGTAACTCATTTCCTCAGGAAAGGTTCGGGATCAAAATGTCACAGAAATGTGTAAAGAACTTGGAGTAGAAGTTATTGTTGCTGTATCACATACTCTTTTCAAATTGGACACGTAAGAATTTTCAATAATATTCAATAACATTTTTCATATTAAAATTATTTATAATTTATTTTAATAGAATAATTGAAAGAAATAATGGAAAACCACCATTGACTTATTACCAATTTCAATCGATAATTGCATCAATGGATCCACCAGTACAAGCTGATACAGCAATAACACCCGAATGTTTAGGCAATACATATACACCTGTTATGGATGATCATGATGATAAATATAATGTGCCAACCTTAGAAGAATTAGGATTTGATACTGAAGGTCTTAAAGCACCTGTATGGTTCGGAGGTGAAACTGAAGCTTTAACACGTTTAGAACGCCATTTGGAGCGTAAAGCATGGGTTGCATCATTTGGACGACCAAAAATGACACCACAATCTTTATTAGCAAGTCAAACAGGATTATCACCATATTTAAGATTTGGCTGTTTAAGCACAAGACTTTTTTATCATCAATTAACTGGTAAATCAACTAAAAAAAAATGATCTTACAATTAAAAAAATAAATTGAATAAATAAAATTTATATTTTCCAGATTTATACACAAAAATTAAAAAAGCTATGCCACCATTGTCATTGCATGGACAATTATTATGGAGAGAATTTTTTTATTGTGCGGCAACAAGAAATTCGAATTTTGACAAAATGGAAGGAAACCAAATTTGTGTACAAATACCCTGGGACAAAAATGCTGAAGCTTTAGCAAAATGGGCAAATGTTAGTTTGAAATTTTATATCAAATTAATTTTTATTTGTTGATGTTGTGCGGAATCTGACAAATGATGTTAATTCCACTTATCGTTAAACTAGAAACTTGAAATTAGTTTGGACCACGGGGACAATACCTTTTGTCAAAATTTTTGGATCCGAACGAAGTTTTTTGTTTACCGAAATTCGAATTTTTATTTCAGCCATTTATTCAACCTTCCCGTCATTGAGAGACTTAAAACCTTAAATACAGCTTGAGTACTAAAAGCAACACTTTCTTTAAAACTTTGGGATAGCTGGTTTTCCCTGAGACCCTTTTCTGAACCGAAATAATTATTTTAATTTGGAAACACTTTCAGCATTTTAAGCACATTTTCCGTCAACTATTAGTCTCAACTTGTGTCCTAAAAATTTACGAAATCAATCATATTCAAAACATGATAGTTTATATTGAACCTCTGAGAAAAAGCAAAGATATTCCTCAGTGCAAAAGATGTCAGCGTTATAATCATACGCAGAAATTTTGTAATAGAGAGCCTATATGTGTGAAATGTGCTGGTAAACATTTAACAGCAGAATGCGATAAGCTGAAAACTTCACAGCCAAAATGCTCCAATTGCCAAGAGTCTCATCCAGAAAATTACAGAGGATGTCTTATTGCCAAAGAACTTCAGAAAAGGAGAAACTCTGTTTACACAAAATTAGTTCAAAGGCAACAACCAAGAAAATTTATATCAAAGAAAGTAATAAAAGGAGTAACTTATTCTGCCATAGCAAAAGGCAAAAAAAATGAGGATGTCTACCAAAGCAATAAAAATATGAAAATAAATCGAGATTTCACTGCTGATGAAACACCTCGAATAGCTTATTCATCAAATGCAAACAATCAAATGCCGAAAAGAGCTCGTTCAAGAAATACGAGATTGATTTCAGAAAAAGAACAGCACGGAACTATATTAAAAACAATGGAAAAACTAATGAGTCTGGTAGATAGAATCTCACTAAGATTAGATAACTTGGAAAGTAGGTATACTGTTAAGTATCCTGATATGCCACATAACTCAATTAGATAATGAATAAGGACAAAATCACTATATGTACTTGGAATGCGAATGGCATTAACAACAAAAAACAAGAATTGGAAATGTTCCTAAACTTACGAAACATAGATGTCTGTCTCGTGTCAGAAACCCATCTAACAAAGGGGCACAATTTAGTAATTCGTGGATACAAAGTATATCATACAACGCACCCTGACAATCTACCAAAAGGAGGTAGTGCGGTCATAGTAAATGATCTTATTACCCATCATGAACATTGTAACATACAAAGTACAGAAATGCAACTCACAGCCGTACAAATAAAGTGCACAAAGCAAAATATCAACGTAGGAGCGCTGTACTGCCCGCCCAATCACGCTATTAAAAAACATGTTCAAGAGCTTATTAATGAAATTAGGTGAAAGATTTATTCTTGGAGGTGACTACAATGCTACACATCTAGAATGGGGCTCCAGGATGACCCTTACTCGAGGTAAAGAACTGAGAGAGGCGCTGAGAGAAACAGGTTGTTTATTTCTTTCAACAGGAAAACCAACATATTGGCCTGCAGATATAAACAAAACTCCTGATCTGTTAGACTTTTTTATAATGAAAAAAGTATCAACTAATTTCACCTCACATCTATAGAAGATAATTATGACCTCAATTACGACCATTCTGCTGTCATCCTAAAATTAAATACAACAATAGTGAAAAAATCTAGTAAACCATTTTTAACCAACTCATCTACAGATTGGTTAAGCTTCAAAAAGATTCTGCTAGAAAAAATTAACTTAAGAGTAACATTAGACAATGAGGAACAACTAGAAACTGCTACTGAAAAACTTATGCAAGCTGTCCAGTTTGCAGCTTGG
Source organism: Argyra leucocephala (assembly GCA_963942445.1). Taxonomy (NCBI): domain Eukaryota; kingdom Metazoa; phylum Arthropoda; class Insecta; order Diptera; family Dolichopodidae; genus Argyra; species Argyra leucocephala. The sequence goes on from OZ012677.1 coordinate 124,949,970, forward strand.
AGTAGTACTAAGACAAAAAAATCAGCCCTAGATATCCGGTGTATATCCTTAACATGGTAAAAGAGAAACGAAAAGCGAGAAGGAGGTGGCAACAAACGCGTGACCCATCCAGCAAAACGGATCTTAATAATAAAAGTCAGGAGCTAAAGAGAGAAATAAAGAAATTAAATGATAGATCTCTGAATTATTACCTAGAAAATTTAACAGCTACTAAAGAAACAAATTATTCTTTATGGAAAGCTATGAGTAAAATGAATAAGTCTATTGTGCATTCTGCACCACTGAGGAAAAATTATGGCTCATGGGCAAGGAACGATAAAGAAAAAGCTGACACTTTTGCAGATCCTCTCGCTGAATTTTTAAGCCCAATGAAATGAACACTGTTATTGATCTAACTGAAATATATAACCATGAAGATATAAATATTCCCTTAATAAGTCGAAAAGAAGTAATTAAGGAAATAAAAAACCTAAAATTAAATAAAGCCCCAGGTTTTGATTTAATAACTTCAAATGTGCTAAAAAATATACCCAACAAAGTTCTCACACTCTTGGTATATATAATGAATGCCTGTATTAAGCTTAAACACGTACCTAGTATATGGAAAGTTGCCGAGATAATAATGATCCAAAAACCAGGAAAGCCGGCTAACGACACCAAATCCTACAGGCTCAGAAGATATCTTTGCTCCCTACAATATCGAAGTTGTTTGAAAAATTACTATTGAGAAGGATTCAACCCCTCATAGAAAACAGGAATATAATACCTAATCACCAATTTGGGTTTAGGCAAAAACACTCAACAATAGATCAAGTACATCGAATAACAGACATTATAGAAAGGGCACTGGAAAATAAACAAATTTGTTCTTCAGTATTTCTAGATGTAGCCCAAGCTTTTGATAAAGTTTGGCATGAAGGACTCATCAAAAAGCTAAGTTGTTTGCTCCCTAAAAATTATGTTGAATTATTTTCATCATATCTCTCAAATAGAGTTTTTCTAGTTAAAAATGAGAATGAATACTCCTCTCTAAGAGATATAAAAGCTGGAGTACCGCAAGGTAGTATACTGGGTCCAATTTTATATTTGTTATACACCTGTGATATACCCGATGTAGAAAATATAAAAATAGCAACCTTTGCAGATGACACAGCGTTGACAGCAGTCTACTATAGAAGAAGCTACAAACAAACTGCAAAAAGCTAATGACGAAATTTCCAACTGGTGCAAGAAATGGAAAATTAAATTAAATGAAGCCAAATCTAGTCATGTAAACTTCACCTATAAAAACATAGTAACTCCTCTCTCAGTTAAAATTAATGATGTCGTGATTCCATACGAGAATAAAGCTAAATATCTTGGCATGACCTTTGATGCAAAACTGAAATGGAAAGAGCATGTGAAAATCAAAAAACAAGAACTCCAGTTCAAATATAGAGAAATATACTGGCTGATTGGGCGGAATTCTACGGTCTCGACCTATAACAAAGTTTTGATGTATAATCAAATATTGGGCATACGGTATTCAAATATGGGGATGTGCTAAACAAATCCATATTCAAACTATCCAAACGTTCCAAAATAAGGTACTGCGCAACATAGTCAATGCTCCATGTTATGTTCGCAAGGCCGATATTCATCGAGATCTGAAGATCTCATCTATGAAAGACGAAATAATGAAATGCGCTGCACGGCATAAAACTCGTCTGATCCAACATGTCAATACAGAAGCATCTAGCTTAATTGACAATCAAAACTTTGTGAAGCGACTAAAACGAACAAGACCACTTGAGTTAGGTTAAAACCTTTTATCTATTAAAACCTTATTGGATTTTGGTAGATCAAAGGTATCTTAGTTTCTTTGAGTTAAATGTAAATTAATGGTTAGTCTATAAGACTAGTTTTAATGTTGCAATAATGATAGGAGTTTTTAGTGGGTTAAAGTCCCACAGTCCTTCAAATTGCCTTCCCCGGTAATAGGTAGTCCCTGAAGTCTCTTTCGATGATTTACTACTATCTGAAAAAAAAAAAAAAAAAAACTTGTGTCCTGGTGACAACATTTTTTATCAAAATTTGGGGAGTCTGGGTTGAGGTAATATTTTAAAACCTTATGTTTAGTTATGGTTATATCGCCTCAAACTTTTTATTTTTTATTATACAAGATATTGTGAAGATTTTTGGTATGGAATGGCGACCATATGGATGGTTAACAGGTGACATGTGTCTAAAAACTTAAATCCTTACTTTCATAATAAATATTTCCGTTACGTCGAGGGGCGAAAGGCAAACATCTATATCTACATCATGAAAATGCCAAAATATTTCAACACTAACTATGGAAATTTGTTCCCAGTCAGAACATCTACGATGTTGAAGTGCTTTCCACTTTATGCAATCCCAATAAAAACAACTTTCACTCGTTTGATATACAAAAGTGAACAGTATAACTCCACCGAATTTTTCTCATATAATTATCCCTTAGCTTTTGCTAGCTAACTGTATGAAAGTATAAGATTATTTCTGTTAATTAATGATTCAGTTAAGTAAGGTACATATACATACATACAAATGCAGACCAATATAATGCAAAATTTATTATTTCAATATTTAATTACATACAAGATAATACTGGACCTTATATACAAATTTATTGTACAGAATTTATTGTACATAATCTTAATCTTAATTAATTCCCAATCTAAAAAAAGTAAATCTGAATTAATTCCATGTACCTTAATTTACAATTCATATGAAGTCAATAACTCTCTAATAATTGATAAGTAATCTTAAAATATAAAAATATTACAATTTTTTATTTCATTTTTGTGCATTTAAAATTAAGGGTCATACTGGATTTCCTTGGATTGATGCTATTATGACACAACTTCGTGAAGAAGGTTGGATTCATCATTTGGCAAGACATGCAGTAGCTTGTTTTTTAACTCGTGGCGATTTATGGATTTCATGGGAAGAAGGAATGAAAGTTTTTGAAGAATTATTACTTGATGCCGATTGGTCAGTTAATGCTGGGATGTGGATGTGGTTAAGTTGTTCATCATTTTTTCAACAATTCTTTCATTGTTATTGTCCTGTCCGTTTTGGCCGAAAAGCTGATCCAAATGGTGATTATATACGAAGATATTTGCCAGTACTTAAGGTATTATATTTTTGCTTTTGTGATTTTTAAAATAGAAACGTATAGAGATTCATAATTAATAATGCTGATCGATTTCTCAACAGAATTTTCCAGCTAAATATATTCATGAGCCATGGAATGCTCCTGAGAGTGTTCAAAAATCAGCAAAATGTATTATTGGCAAAGATTATCCAGTTCCAATGGTTAATCATGTTGTTGTTAGTCGAACAAATATGGAACGAATGAAACAAGTTTATCAGCATTTAACAAAATACCGAGTGCCTAGAGAAGAAAAAGAAAATCCAGATAGAGGTGTTTCAGCTATAGCAGGTAATAAAAAGCTCTTATGTCATTTTTTATCACTAATTTTTATTTATTTAGATTACTTGGCAGCAGCATCTCATACACAATCTTATATTCCATATGCCATATCAAGTCCAAGTCCTACCACTGTCATTGCAAATACAATTAATTCTGGAAATTATTTATGTCAACAATTTACACCAAATAATCGATCAAAATCCACAATGGTAAATAAGGATCGAATTCTAACTACAAATACAACATCAACAGTAACTCATAATGAATATGAAAATTTAACGATTAATCAAAGATCAAATGTAACACAAAACATATTACCATTGAATATGTCCGAGAAAGATAACAAAGATCGTCGTCAAGTTAATATACAACAATTAGAAATGGAAAGACAATATTATGAAACACACCGACTTAATTTAGAAAATACAAAAAATTTGCAACAGGATAGAAATTTAAGTCAAACATATTCTCATATAAAAATTTCATCAGAAAATCAATATTATCAAAATAATAAGCCACCTTTGACCGATGATAATTTAACATATCGAAAGGAACGTATTAATAATAGTGTTATTATGCATTATGGATATTATAGACCTATTGAACTTGATAATGCATTCAATGCGCCATCAGATAGTTATTGCAATGTTTATCCTGGTATTGGAAACCAAAATTATCATCGTGAAGTTATTGTTAGTCCATACGATAAAAATAATTCATATAGAAATCAAAATAATGTAACAACAGATAAGGAAACAATTCTCAAAAGAAATCACCAAGATGATGAACAACATCAACAACAACCAAAGGCTGATCAACAACTACAACAACAGCAACAACAGCAACAACAACAACAACAACAACAGCAATTAGAATCACAACGAATATCAGATATTAAAACAGAACGAGAAGATAGTCAATCAAGAGTTATTTCTTGTAGTAATAATATAAATGACACAATAACCTTACAAACAAATTTAAAGTGTGAACTTAAAGAACATGAAAAATAAAGAAAAAATAAGAAAAAAAGTGAATTAAATAAATGTTTTAGTATTTATACAAAAATGTTGAAAATTGCTTCAATTTTCGACTAAATAATTTAAAATTGGTTCCCAATTTATTTTTTATAATGTTCGTTTTAATTTATCGAATTTTGAATAAATCTATAGATTTTGAAAATTTGTAAAGAAAATTTTTAATTCAGTAATTTGAGATAATACTGTAAAACCCCCTTAAAAGCATGTAAACGTGTATGTTTTCGGCATTTGGTTTTCAAATCGTATACAATAAAAAAGTATCGAATAATATTCATTATAGCAATATTCATTATAGTGCACGCACGTTACGTTCGATAAACAGCACAATAGTGCTACAAGAAAATTCTTCTAAATATTTGCGTATACACTTTGATCGCAAAAGTATATGGACAAATTATGTCATTGATAAAAGTAAGTAAACAAGGACAAATAATTTAATTTTTATCTCAGGAATCCAAATCTGTTCTTGGTTTTTCTCCACAATGCGTACTTTCGCTGGAATTATCCAGAATAATTCACCCTGAGAAATTTTGACATCATAAATGTTTCAATACAAAGTTGAATACAACGTCCACATGAGTTCAAATGTCTACAAAAGCTCACAAAAGCTTGAAAAATTGACTTCATGATAACAATTATTGTTGGCGATGTCTTCGCTACCGGTTTGACCGGTATTTGGCGAAACATGAAAAATAATTTTTTTATAGAAGTTTTGCAGCTGGTACCATTTGGTACCATTGCATATAATGGGTTAACAATATTTTTCTTTTTATAAAAACGTACGAGTATATTTAAATTATTTTATTCAGTTTGTCTATACGTTAATATTTTGTCCAGTTAAACTCCCGAATATTTTACTAAATCAACCCACAAAATGTATATCTATATGAGGATATATAATAGAGCTTATATTCTCATACCACATTATTATAGATTTAATTTAACCATCCAAATATGACAGATATATTTTCACTATGAAAGCATAAACATACTCATATCATATAGATAAGCATAAATGATTACTTGACGAACTTGAGCCCAAATGCTGACAAAGATTATTCGCTTTGGAGGGAACTCGCAGAGTTAAACGTCCAAATATACAAATACCTCCAATTAAAAATATACGGAATCAATGGGTAAGATCTGAAGAAGAAAAAGTGACTTTAACTTTCAAACCACATAATATTCAAAGTAGCATTAATCTGTGTAAAAATAATTTAGATAACAAAACAATTAAAGTTATCACAGCATTTGAAGTGGCGTTAATGGTTTTCTTTTTAATGCAACTAAAAAAAAAACTCATAAGTTAAAAACTTTTTCTGACGTTTCTGAACACAAAAATTTGCGTAGATTTTTTCTGCTCATCTGCAGATAATTTCGTGTTCATAAGCATCAGAGAAAAAACTCTGCACAGTAGCGACGAATTTTTATCTTGGACTACACCTTGACTTGCGTCTTAACTGAAAGCATCCCGTTAAACAAAAAGCAATGCAAATCAAACAGAAAATCTGAGATGTAAATTGCAAATTGCAAGTATATAAAAGTGTAATCAAATGTATATGGTATCCAACTGTGGGGATGCACAAAAACATCTAATTTATTAATTATACAGCGCTAACAAAATAAATTCCTTAGAACTATCACGAATGCATATCGCTATGATTGAAACGAGATTCCACGGCTAAAACCATATGATATCTAAAGTAATAGAATAAAATATAGTGAAGCAGAAATATAGATTTCTGCTATCCCACACAACTTATTCTTATAAGCACATTTTAAAAGTAGTAATAATTTATGTAAATATAAAAATAAGGTTAGTATTATTTAATGTTAAAATAAAAAAAAATAAAAAATACCATTTAGTGTTTTTAATATTTTTGTTAATTGAATACTTAAAATAAATATACCGAATAGAGATAAAAAAAAATATTATTTTCTTTTTAAAATTAATTATTTTTAAATACAAAAGTCTTAAACTGTGTTTTAATATTAAACAAAAAAAAATTAAATTGCCAATACCGGTAACACAAACAAACATAGTTAGTACAATCATATATTTTTTAAAAGTATTAAAAGTTTTCTAATACCAAAGGTAAAAAAGCTCATTTTATTGTAAATAAAATAAACGACGGCACCAATTTTCAAATTAAACTTTTTAACCGTTTTATTTTAAATATAACAAGAATACATTTTCAAACAATAACAAAAATGCTTTAACAAAAACTTTTTAAAGCTTATCAAATATTAAGGATTTTCTTTAAATGTCAAAATTTAAAAAAGCTTAACTACAACATTTTTAAGAGACGTGATTTTTTTTAGCTTTTTCTATTGACTATACTCTTTACTATAAAATGATTTTTTGATAACAAAAAAAAAACAAAACCATATGATTTTTAACTTTTGTTTCTTATAGCTCTCCATCAATCCTAATGTACTTATGTCAGACTATTTGTGACAAGACCGTCAGTGTCATTTTTATTCTCTTTTTATCAAGTTCATATTATGCTAGGTTATGTGCTGAATTAAATTGTGTCGTGTTGCAAAATAGTCTCATCATTCATTTCTTTTCGAATATTTTACATAGATGTAATTTTTATTTTATTATTTTTTTTTTCTATAAGAATTTATTTTCTTTAAATTATTTTATTGGAAGAATATCATAAAGTGAATATAGTAAATATAATTCAATAAATATGCAGTGAAAGTATAAAATTTATTAATTTTTCCTCTAAGTGTTACATTATTTTTTTTGTTTTGATTTAGTTTTTCTTCTCATATGTACATAAATACATATGTATATATGTAAATTATAAAAAAAAATTTTTTTTAAATAATAAATAAGAGAAAAAATTATTTTAAAGTAAAATAAAATAATTAAGTGATAAATATTAACTAAATCTATTATTTCGTAAGTATTAAAATATATTTTGTATGATAATAAATATATTATTATGGTACCTATATATCTAATATGTATATATAATACAATATAATGTAAAGTATGAAAAAATACATATTATATGTATTATATAAGTAATAAAATAAGAACAAATTCTAATATTTTTCTCAATTAATTATTAAATGATTGGCAATGAAACAATTAAATATTTGTTGTTATAAATATATTTCTATGTGTATTACCCTTCAATTTTATTTTAATAACATTTAGATAGGACTTTAATATAAATTAAACACTGACTTAACAGCGCACATGGTTAACTTTCAAGTTGAAAAGAGAAAAGAAAAACAAAACAAATTAAGTACGGTTTGTACAAATAACAAAAATTATTGATTTGGATTAGTAATTAAGTAAATAACTATATTTGTATGTACGATTGATTCTATACGTTTCTCTACGGAAAATATCTTAATAGTTGTTTTATATAATAGGTACATAATGTATTATTGTTTACATTAAATATTTTCGAATAATTTTTTGTTCAATTTAGAAAATTTTTATAGCAATAAATTAAATTTTGTACTTGAAAAGAAAAATTAAAAAAAAAAATCGAAATTATTTCGCAAGTAGATACTATAAATAAGTTTTCATTTACCAGAAGTCCCTGTTGGTTAATTATTATGTATATTCAAGTTAAAACCAAATTTAAAGTTTTTAAAATAAGTAATAGGAATTTGCATTAACTGATATAAACTTGTTACTACAAAGTAGTAAACACTTTTGCAGTGAAAGCTTTGAAATTAGCATCATTTGATAAAGGAACATAGATCCTCGATGATAAACTCCTCGTTGAAAAAAATTAAATCCAAAATTTATTTATGATTTATTCATAAACTCGCTGTACATTCTACAAATGTGATGAACAATTGTATTTTGGTTTTGGCTTTTTTTTTATTTATTAAGAACTCTTATATAATTTTAAGGATACTGGAGTCAGTTTCTGTGAGCAGATATCGAGCAAAGGATATCGAAATTTATGCTCTTTCAGGTTATGTAACTCGATTAATCAAACTGTAAGACACCTATTACTCATCAAAAAATTGTCAATCAATGGTCAATATATTGTCAATATATTGGCCGTTGATTGATGAGAAATGGGTGGTTTTATTCTCATCAATCATGCTGTCAAAATTCTCATCAATATTACTGTCAAATTCAGATAAGATTAAAATATTAATTTATAATGTAATTCTAAAAAGAACAATTTTTATATTAATTTTAATAATTATTGCAATTATTGTAAAAAAACAATTGATATATTATTCAAATTTGCAAAAAAAGAATTTTTTGTTTTATATACACAACATTTTAAGTCAAAAACATTGCGCCAAAAATTATATTTTTAATATTCATATATGTTTCGAAATTATCAATATATTCAGAACACTTCCACAGTATGTCCTTGCGAAATATCAAAATTTGGATAAACAGATTGATGAGTGCACTATTGATGTGTAATCAGTCATCATTCTTTTCATCAATATATTGTCAATATATTGACGAAAAGATTGATGAAAAGAATGATGTGTAATAGGCACCTAAAAGGATTTGTTGTGTCGATACCTATTTTGGTATCGAATAAAAGTTTATTGTGATGATTCGGTTGATTTCGTAAAGTAGCGTGTATGTTTTATTTTCTATATGATAAGTTAGCGGAAAAATTTTAATTATATTATTTATTTATATGAAGGAATATAATTTTTGTTTACTTATTTGTTTGGAAAAACTAACATAAGCAATTTTTAATTGTATTAAAAGACGAACTACAAATCAAATAAATCACAACCAAAAAAATACTCTCTCTATTATACTATTTTATGTATAACTAGTGATCCCCTGTGCAATTGCACAGAAGCAGTTCTTTCAGGCACGATTTTACATAATAAGATTTTATATAAGAAGTAGTTATTTTCTGAATAGCTTGCATCTTGAATATATATACTTTGTAATGAATTCAAAGTATAATACCTATTCTTTATAACGAAATGAATATCAATTTCAATATAACTTAACACAATAAAATCCCATTACTCTCAACGTAGTAGATCGATATCAGTGTCTTCGCATCAGTGTTTTCGCATAAGATATTAAAGTGAGTCTGAGGATTTTATTGTAGAATATATTCTAAAGCGTATTAAACAATTAATTCATCAGATTTGGTTCTTTATATAATCAAAAAATATTCGTCAGTATTAAAGACAGCCATTAACTTAAACGGACAAAGATAGTGTAGTGTTCATGTTATCCATTATGTTATGTAATAGCATAAGGATAATTTCGAGTTGCAATCCCGCTTATGCCATGAATGTATGTACATACAAAGTTTTTTAAATTATTCTTTGAAATTAATATGGAATGCATGTTCGTTGTCATTTGAAATAGAATGGAACTTTGCTATTATGAAGGCAAAGTTTTACTTTACAATAGATGTAGTTTTCTACACTTAAATTGGCTGATATACCAGCATAATTTTATTGTCTATGCCATGTCTTGTAAATATTATAGTAAATACCAAGGCGTTGAAACAGTTAGGATGTTAATCGTTCAGTCTCGAAATTATAAAAATAAACAATGTGATAATTTTAATGCTTTTTTTTCATTGACAGTAAGTTAGGTAGAATCACCTTTTAGTGCTTTATAAAGTACGGTACTGCAAGTTCATACTACAATATCTACAATGTTTCTCGAGTATTTAATTAACAAATTACTGGCTTATCAATTCATTAAATGTGGAACACTACTAATATTGTCAGGAACTAAGCCTTCTTAAATAGAATAGATTTATTTTATGGTTATGGTTACCAGATTATGCTCTCAATTATTTTTTGTCATTTATTTTATCCCAAATTTTTTTTACTCTCGCTCAACGTCGTCGATCTTGTGTTTCATATAAGATGTATTTTAATTCAATTCTTTTATAGACAAAAAAATTTTTGGAAGAAACTTCATAAGTTCATACAATCGATGTCATTTATAGTCACATTAAAATATAACGCATTCAATAAAACAAAAAAATAAGTCAAAAGTGAATAACTGATTTATGTGTTGTCTTTTTTTTTTTTTATTAAAACTCAATATTTTTATTTTCAGTATTTTCTTAATCTATGATATAATATAATTTAATATAATAGGTATATACAAATAATAAATTTTATCTTATAGCTAAAAGTTATATTAATTCAAAATTATATCTGTTCAATACAAATTCATTTTGTATTAATTAATAGAGAAAATAAAAACAGTTAGTCACCATTCTGTTGCATAAAACAAGAATCGAATGATGCATATTTCTTAAAAAAAATTAACAAATAACATAAGTGGGAAAGTGCAAAAGAGAAATTAAAATTAAAATACAAAGAGAACATAAAAAATACAAAATTTAAAATAATTTTATGCAGTTCAAAATTAAGTAAATATGTTAAAAGTAGAAAAGAATTTTACTTAAGCTAATCATGAAAATAGACACCATATATAAATCACAAGAACTTAAAAAATCTTATTCAGCTAAACAACTACTCTTAACACTTCTATCAAAATTAATTTCCAAAAGTCAAGCTTTCAATCATTTTAAAAAATTTCGATAAAATTCTAATTTGCCTGATGTGGTCAGGAAGTTTATTAAAAATTCTAGGTGCTACAATATCATAGAAAGGGCAAAAATTACTTTTTCGACAACGTGGAACATGAACCAAATTACGGTAATTAACTCTCAAGTTATACTTATTAGTATACCTAACATCTAAATATCCAGACTTCATAAAGACCATTTTTAAAATTTTATAGTAAAATAAATTTCTAATGTGAAGTTAGAAATTTAAAAAATAAAAGAAAGAGTACGGACAAGTACGTCTTTTCCCGTTCTTTATTACAAATTTTTTCTGTTCTTTATTATTACAAATATGTATATTTTGTGATAACATAGCAGAACTGCTATTTATGAATAAAAAAAAGTTTTAAATTATTATACGAAAGATGTTTTATTGCATTTTGTTTATAAAGATGCAATTTTTTTTATAAAAAAAAATACAAATATTATTACTACTGTATACATTTTTTTTAAATAGCAGAAGCAAATTAAATAACATTTATTATATTATTTTTGAAGAGTTTGACCTAATTTTTGTTCTTCTGTTTTGTTTTTTAATTTTTGTTTGTGTTTTCGTTTTTGTACTTTTGCTTATAAGTTTAAATAAGATTGAAATTTATTTAGACTATAGATGTCGCTCAACTCGGAAATAACCGCCACTATTTGGTGTAACTATTTTAAATGTTTTAAGTATTCACCACCAAGAACTTGCTAAAATTTTAATATTTTTATGCTGTAATTTACTATTCAGCTATTCTTGCTTTTTTACTCCCCACGTCGGTCATCTTGTATAGTATAGAATATATAAGATATTATATATAAAGGTGTGTATATTATCTAACCAACTGCAATAAAGTTTGTGTGTAGTTTAAAAAACAATACACCGATGTATTGTATAGATTACTATATACTAATGAAAACGATTTCAATCCTAATTATGTCTGAATAATTTTTAAAAGAAGTAAAAACAATATGTAATAAAAATCAATTTTAGAACTTTGTTGCTATATTGAAGAAATTGTTCTTACCTACAGTTTGTTAAATAAGAATAGGAATCTATTTTTGTTTTGTCCATCTTGATTGCAAACCATATTTCCTCTTATTTTTTTTTTATTTCATTTATTTAGTAAAAATATTCATGTACAAATATCTAATAAATACATACTACAATATATAAATTAAAGGCATATAATTGAAAATTTATAATTAATTGTCACAAAAAGAAATAAACATACATACATATATAAAAATTCTAAACAAACTAAACTTAAAGAAGTAATTTCAACTAAATTTCATTTTTACAATATTAATATTGCAACAAAAGGTTTTTATTTTGACATAAATGACAGAATACTCAATATTAAAAAAAAAACAGTCTCATAAGCCACATTTATTATTTCAACAACAATTAAATTAAGTGAAGCTTAGAATCTGGATTTATCCCACCAGAAACATCTTAATATCTAGACAGAGTGAGATAACTTTTTTCAAAACAATAACAACATTCCAATATTATATCATTGCATTACAATAGAAGGGCAACAGACAAAAAAATCATTTTCAACCCAAATAGTACAAATCTAAACGAATTAAAATTTGATACAAACATACTTACCGCCAATATATAATAACGTAAACAAAAATTACTGGAGGATAGAGAACAGATTAGAATATTAGACTAATGAAAAAAATATATATACATATAGTATTAAGTTACTAACACTAGTCGTAAGTTAGTTAAGTTATAGTTTAATTAGATTAAGCATACAGATTTAAGAAATAGAGGTTTAAATAGATAAATTTGACATTTATATAAAAAAATAATAATAAATCTAGGGTTTTTTTTTAATAATTAAATTTTTAATAATATTTTAAAATTATAATTGAATAAAATATAATTAATAATATTTTAATGTTTCACATTGAAATAAAAAATTATAATTGTTGCACCTATTCAGCTTAAATTTGAGGTTGTACTTTATCCCATGCTACCATTAGCCCATATTTTGGTCTATACTTAACATTATAACCATCAGGAGCTAAACGACCACCATCACGTAATTCTTCAAAACGCTTACGATTAGGACTCGCAATACCGGACTATTTTTCAAAACCGATATTTCGGTATTGTCAAAACGCTAATACCGGTAATACCGGTATTTTTAAAAGCTAACATTTTGAAAAAAAATAGGGGTTTTGAACAGCTTTTTAATGGGACTATAAAAAAAAGAAATAAAAGAACACTTTTTTTTAAATAAAATAAATAACATTCCATTTTTATTAAAATAAATAAAAGAAAATTAACTCAAATCACACTTAATTTTTATTTTTACATTATTTTTTTATGTATTTTGTGATTAGTCTTTTTTTCAGTCTTTTCATCGATGAAGTAAGCTCTCAAAAATGCTATAGCATCTAATGTTTCATCATTCATTGACGAACGTATTTTCGTGCAAATCACTGATGCAGCTGCAGAAAAAGCAGTTCACTTTGAACACTTGTTGAAGGAATGGTCAACAAATAATTATACAATAATTCTAAATATTATACTCGAACCCCTTCTTCTTCAAAATAGCTGATTTCTTTTCTTACTAGTTTCTGTTAATATGTTTTGCTTTTATTTTGGCTAAATCGTTTAATGGTCGTTTTATTAATGGCCATCTCAAGTTTTTCTTGTAAAAACAGGCCCCGTTGCCTGTTATACAAAACTTTAATGACGGCTAATTGGATGCCGTGGGCTAAGCATAGCTGCTGTTTAGCTTCGATCAATCTTCCTAATTTTTGCATTACTGAAGCACCATCAGCAGTTATTGAAATTATGTCTTGGTTGATTGTTGACTTTTTTCATGTAGTTGCTTCGTATTTTCTTTCGATTCACTCTAGTGTTGATTTGATTGATAAAGTGATAATTGTGTTGATTGATAAAAATATAAATCGACGTTTTCAAAAGTATTAATGAAAAAAAATGTACCCACAAGACCTAATATATATTTTTGTATTTATTTATGAATGTAAATGTGTACTTATAATTTCATATAATTTTTTTTATGAAATATTATAAAAACAAAAAATGTTAAAAATATATTGAAAATTAAATTTCACTTTTTCAATACCGAAATTTCGGTATTTCGGTATTTCGGTATTTCGGTATTGAATTTTGGAGGGCAAATACCAGGATCACGCTTTCTGTAATCTGGTATTGCGAGCCCTATTTACGATCATATTTTGTGAAACCCAAACGTTTGGAAATGAAAATTCTGGTCTATCTGGAAACTTCACTTCGATACAACGTAAAGCTTTAATAACTTGTGTCTTAAATTTATCAGCTAATTAAGTGCCATTATATTAACTCTTCTAATGCCATTAGCTAATATGTAATGCGAAGGGTAAAAGGTTCCAAACGCCCACATTTTTGCAATTTATAAAAGTTATATATATATTTATATAAGCAAGCGAATTATATATATAATTATAAAAAAAACGTCAGAGATTGAGTTATTCACAATTCGAATTGATTCGAAAATTATATTCACTTAATTTAAAAATAAATTAACCTTTGTACTTTGAGATATTTACATAAAAATTCGTTCAATAACTCTAGCTTTAGTTTCTTCAAACATTTATTTTTTGTTTGTTTCGTTTTTTTTATTATTTTATTCATGAGTTAGTTGCATATTTTACATATTTCTTGACAAATAAAACAATATTTATTAGGACTTTCCATTAAAATTATATTCTTGATAATGATTTATTGGATTTTCGAAGCTTTCTCTTTGACGTTTATATACTGAGTATGAATATTTGCATGAACATTTCTTAAATTACATTATAGTTTTAGTGTTCGGTATATAACATCGTTTCTAAAAATCTACTTTTCTCATGTTTTAAAAAAACGCAATATATTGATGGTGGGAAATTCGTTTAAATTGGTATTTTAATAAATATTATTAATATGTGACTTTATTAATTGGCCTTTATACAAAACTCTATAATATTGGATTAGATTTAATCTTATTTACTATTTGCTTCTAGTTTTTCGTCATTTGATTGTCTTTCCAATACAATACAATCCACTCTTTTGTAGCTCATATAGAATTTCTTCTAATAGTTTTTGGTTATACAATTTATCTAGAATTTTTTTGCAGAGATTAACTGGTTTATATTGTAATTTCGTCATCGTATATGTTTCAGCAGTGTATGAAAATTATTCGTTATAACGTTTTGTACATTTTCATCTTACACTCTTTATCAAGTAGTTTTAATTTGAACATATTTTGATAATCGTAATATTGAATAAATAAATAAATAAATAGATTGATTGTAAATCGTAATAGCATCTATTTTATCCTCTGCATGAGTTATTGATTTATTTAACATATGACTCTATACTAGTACCAATTCATATACATTTCAAAATAAGATAAATTAACATTTATTAATATAAATTACATAAATTTAATTAATTAGGAATTTAAAATTAAAATTACAATTCAGATTTGACTTATACATTTTTAGAAAGCTTAAAGTTAAAGTTAAAACTAAAACTTATTAATTGAATACTAGTTAATACCCTCTGCAATTGCACAGAAGTAGTTCTTTTAGACACGATTTTATATGAAAATAAATATTTGTTTTGTTTTGCTGTTTTATGAATGCCTTGATTCCTGAATATACCGAGTTCCAGAGTATGCGTAACAGCTTTTGAACAGGGGAAGGAGCCGTTATTTTAAAATTTAAAAAAAAAAAGTATTCGATGGTGCTCTATCGATTGGGGATATTTTCAACTTCTAGTTTTATTGGTGTTCTATCGATTGGTAATATTTTCAACTATAAGTTTCTTATTTTTTAACGTAGAATCCGAATTTTCATAAAAAAAGTATCTTTTCCCATTTGTAAATCTCGATTTCGGCCAATTTAGGCAAATTTTTATTTATCCCATGTTTTTTTACTTCTTTAGTGAGCAAATTTATTTGTACTTTTGTATTACCTATGTACCACAGAGCGTTAACAATTCACTTTTAAATATTTGACAACCTCCCATTATTGATTGCCGCAAAATATACAATTAATGTATATCAATTATTACTTCTATTTTTTATTTTTGGTTTGTAGGTATTTAATTTTAAATGTTTCCAGTATTCACCATCGTTTTGCATATTTTTATTTTTGGCTTGAGAATTTGCTAAAATTTTAATATTTTTTGTGGTGTAATTTTCCATTCAACTATTCTTGTTTTTATACTCCACACGTCGCCGATCTTGTGTATATAATATATATCAGATCTTAGATAGGGAAGGCAAAGTTAGAGTCAAAAGCTAAAAATAAAATTTGATAAATTTTAAAAAAACATTTCAAAATTATCTATTTTCAAAATAATACTGTGATAACTGGATTATCCAGCCATCGCAAGCCATCTGAAGTGGTGCATTTCGTTTTCATTATTCTAGGAACAGTATATGTCATCATTCTGGGACAAATAGCTTACAATAAAAGATATCTACAATGGTTGAAAATACTTTGGAATTAAGGTGTTTCTATAAGCTTTTATATATATATTTAGTATGGTTGCGATTTTATAGAGGTAAATTGAATTTTCGAAATTTAAAAATTCTTTAAAGCCCCATTTTTTTCAATGACTGAAAATAAAAGAAAGAGAAATACTGATTATAGAACTACTTCGTAAAGAGTACGAACTATTTTTAGTTCATTTCAAAAACTCATATCATCCAGTGCAAAAAATATCACCAAGTCGAGACCAACCTGTATAATAAAATTTCTATAAATATTTTTTGAAATAAAATTAATAAATCTTTTGTATACTAAATCTGGTTACTTGCTGTAAAGTAGCTTGTCATCTTAAAATATTCGCCAAATATTTATATAAACCATCATTGAAAATTTAAAATGGCAAAACTTAAAATACTTTGGAACAAATCTTTCAAAAGATGGAAACAAAATTGAAGAAATAAAAAGAAACGATTAAAATTCACCAACTGAAGGATAAGGTCTTTGAACCAAAAATATTGGAAGAGCAAATACCTAAAGCTCTGATTGGACTATTGGGTGATGATGATACTTAACAATATATTTGAGCGAAAAATTTTTAACTATGGGACTAAAACGTATTTGCCACGGAATTAAAAAAAAATTGAATTTTTAAAGCAGGAAATTTTGTATTGTATTGAACAAACTTTAGCAAAAACTAAATACATTATTACTAATAAGAGATCTTCAGTTCCTATTTACATTTAAATAAATAAGAAAGAGATCTAATGGTTTCAAAAACCTCCCTGCTGGTTTCTTGTAATCTAACGCAATTCTTTAATCTAATTTTATGGCTAATATTTTTTTTTCACAGAACTACTTGGACGTGGTTATAAAATTTTCAAAGGGAACTCTACAGGTGTTCATTACATTCTGAAAAGTTGCTTTGCGTAAAATTTTATAAAAATCAGACTTTTTTAACTAAAATAAAAATGATTCCGTAAAATCATGATGTGATAAATGCAATCGAAAATTCATAGATCTCAAGTACTCAATCAAATCTATTTTAATATTTTATTTTCTTGTTTTTAATATAAATAAAAACCTACATAAATTTTATTCCAATATTATTTATTAATAACGTAAATTACTCAATTACTTTTGCATGTTAGTTATTAAAAGCACATCACCACATTCACATCCAATTTTGTAAACATTTTCACTCTGAACAATATTTTTTTATTTTCTTACATATGTAGTGTATGGATCTACAGTCTACACACATATTTTATTTTATACAATATTTCCATATATCCATAGGTAGCGTCAAGTTAAAAGAAAATTTATTTTGGGAAGTAAGTGTAAAATTAAGTAGAATTTCGTTTCCACAATTAGTTTTTTTATATATAGTTAGGTATATTTTTATATTTTACAATTTTAGTGGTTTCTACAATTTCAAAAATAAACTTTAAAATAAGATTTTAATATCTGGACCACTCATGTAGACATTCATGGTGTTCAAACTGAGATTGCATGCATTCAGTTTTTTTCATTACTTTAAATTTATTTCATGTCCCTACAGATGTAATTGTTAGTACTCGTAGAAATATAATCAGTACTCTGACAAGCCTTATAGGAGTAGACAAAACGTTTTTACTAAGATATAAAAATATACCAAAAACAAACTACTTATATTTTAAAATATACAAAAAACAAATTCAAAACGCATGAAATTTTACTGATTTATAGTAAAAACAAAATTAAAATTTTCACAAGTCATTTTTTTTAGAAAATAAAGTTCAAAATAGAAGCTTTTTTTAATAACTATAAATTATGCACGTATGTTTATTTTTGGTCTTATTCTTCTTTAGAAAATTTTGAATTATTATTAAGAGAAAAACAAAAAAAAATTTTGTCAATTTGATTGTCATTCGTTTTTTTTTTTGTTTGTTGTCATCTCAATGGCTAAAAATAGTTAAGTACAAATTCACAAGTCTATTCAAATGGAATTTTGAATTTCGGAATATCTATACACTTTTAAAAATCATTATTTTCCCAATTAAAAAAAATCGCCTGAAGTAGTGGGGTAAGTGTGTTATAGAAAATACATAGTTTAAATAATATTAAGTACATTGTGAAATTTTAGTTTAAGAAGGTATTTAAACGATACTGAAATACTAGTTATATTTATTTGTACATTAGAAACTCGTAGATTATTTAGTTTGTAAATTAGAGAAAAATAAGTAAATTGATGTCCGTGTAACACACTTCCCCGTAAAAATGGGGTAATTGTGTTATGGGTAACTAAAAATGGTATTATTGCAGCTATTTCATAATGCTGGGGTAAATGTAGTTATTTAGAGATTTTATAAATGTAAATTTCATTTAAATCGATAAAAATTTTACCAGGCTATAAACTTTTTAAAAAAAGGGGAATTGGTAATCAGTAAATTTTAAAATTTGTTATACTTAATATAATATATTAAAAGTTAAAAACAGATCTTCTCCTGAACGATTATTTTTAAAAGGGGTTTTAATCTTGTTTTGTGTAATGAATTTTTCAATCAAGTTAAAAATATTTTCCCCCAGCTCCATTTCTCCCCCAGGGACGGCGCCATATGACGGATGTGTGTACCGCACGCGGGCGACCGATTTTATTCTATTTTAGGGGGCGGCAAATTCAATAATATAATTTAATATTTATTGTACCAATATTTAATTAACATTTTGGTATTTATGAAATTTATATTTCGACTTTCGGCTACTAAAATAAATTATATATTATTGGTAAATGTTAAGAAATATATATACAAAATTGGTTGCTGTATTCTGTATCAAAAAGCAAAGTATTCTGTTTTTAATGTAAATTATTTGACTTTCAAGATGTTTGGTACATAAAACGTTTGGTACATATAATACAGTTTTTATCAAGACAAAATTTGGCTCTTAGAGGATCTTCAAGTTCACTATTTCATTCCAGTAATGAAAATTTCTTAAAAGTTGTAGAAGAATACAAAATTCAAAACATTTTCAAACATATAAGTATGCCGTTATATTTAGTTGAGAAGATACAGAACGAAATTATTGCATTACTTTCAATTAAAATTTAATCAAATATATTGCTTATGGCAAAAGAAACTAAATTTTATTCTGTGAAGTCAGTCATGTAAAACAATTAACAGTTATTATAAGATTTGTTCAATTAAATTGGAAGTTCAATCAAAATATGTGGAAGTTAGAGAATATTGTTTTTGGTTTTTGCCCTATTACCAATTCAACCGGAGATGGATTGATTAAGTTTCTTTTAGTCAAACTGCAAGAAATAGGTCTTGATATTTCTAATATGCGTGGGCAAGGGTACGATAACGGTGCCAATATGAGCGGCAAATACAATGTACAACAAAAAAAAATTTTAGATATTAACTGTCGCGCTTTTTTGTACCCTTTGCAGCATACAGCAGCAGTTAATGACGCTGTTTAAATAAACCATAAAACTATATCATTTTTCGACATAATAGAATTATATAACTTTTTATCAGGATCCACCCAGAGATAGTGTGTTTTGAACAAGAATATTACACATTTAGCTTTAAAACCTGTATGCGATACAAGATGCTGGGAAAGTCGTACAGGCTTTACGGCCTCTAAGACACCACATAGGTGAAATATACGATTTTTTGTTGGGACTAATAGAGGATTAAAATAATGCTATAAAAAGATATGATCAAGCCAAATGTTTGGCGACTAAATTAAAATCGTTTAAATTCATATTTTCAATCGTAATTTGGTATGACATATTACATAAAGTCGCAATTCGGTAAGTAAAATGCTACAAAACCCAACATTAATATTAAATCGTGTATCGATTATTTGAATAATTTAATTAATTATTTAAAAAACAAACGGTCTGATGACGGGTATGCCGATTTGTTTGCCGAATCAAAATTACTAGCTGAAATAATGGAAGTAGAACCTGAGTTTCCAAATGTTTCAGCTATTCGCCATCGAAAAATACAAAATACGAATTTTATTATGAACATCTTGACGAAAATTTTGGCGATGCACAAATATATTTTAAAGTTAATTTTTATTTCCCAATATTGGACCCAACAATAAACTCATTAAACGAGCGATTCCAGTTAATAAATTCATATGCTTAACAATTATTTTAAATTTTTATACGATATTCAAAATTGAAAAAATCTTCCTAATGATGAGATATTGAAATTTTGTATGGATTTGGAAACTAAACTGACCGATAAGAACAAAAATTAAAAGGACATTGATGGAATTTATATCGCAAATGAATTGAAGATACTGGTGAAAATAAAATTTGAACCAGAGATGAATATAATAGAAATATTGGAAAAAGTGCACATTTTTCCAAACACTATCGTAGCATTCTAATTGTTTGGATTATTAAAATCTATGTTTTGTTATTTTAATTTCGATTTTTTATTGATAATTTTTTAATAAAATGAATATGTAACAAATTTGTAAGAGTTTTACCATTTTTGTTTGTTTTATATTTAAAAATGGGGCGGCAAATTCGAATCTGCACACGGGCGGCCAACATGTACGGCTCGGCACTGATTTTTGGCAGCCCCGTATTTTGATAAAGCTCCCATTTTTACTTCTTGTATTGCTTGTTGTAGAATTTCTTCAGAATATGGTTTAGAGCAACCTTTTTTGACATAATTCCGAACCATTATTTATGCCTATCAAAAATGTAAAAAAATTAACAAAGTGAATTTTAGGGGTATAAGTGTTAACATATTTACCCCATGAAAAACTAACACATTTTGTAATAGGGCTGTAATAGGGTGTAAATGTGTAATAGGGCTGTAAAATTATAATGAATTAAAATGAATGAAATATACCAAAATATATAAATGTTGACGCTAATATTATTTTTGCATGTTCTCATAGTACTCCGGCAAGAAATACTATTACCCACTTGATTGTTTTTTGACAACTAAACTAGACATTCCATCAAATTTTCCAACAAAAAAAAACAAAAACAATTCTATTTGTTATTTTTAATTTTTTGTTTCTTTTTTATTAGTGCGGTAGACAAAACATTGAGCATTAAGAAATAGGGAGGTACATCATACATTACTCATCATCATTGGTTCAATCGTATCCGTACACACTTTTGCACAAGATCTTTTTTTAACTTCATAGTTATACGTCTTGAATCTGCTTTAAGCATTATTGATGATCTGAAATTGTTATTGCTAAGTTAATTTTTAAACAATACAAAAAGAAAACTTCAATAATTTGAGTTCATGATCGAAAATAATGAAACTGATCGTTTAATTGTCAAATTTAAAATTTTACAAGGAAGACTGGATAAGAGATTAAGTTGTTTTCTACTAATATAATGGGCCCTGTTATGAATATCACTATCATTCATTTTTTGGGTGAATCTATCATTCACTTTCGGTGTCATAATTCAAAAATGATACTTAAAAAAATATTGCCATTCTGTATTGGATTTTCATATGAAAATTGTTTCGATGTTATCATTGAAAAACAATGAATGATACGGTTTTTTTTTTTTTCTTTATTGAATTCATATTTATTTACCTTATAACTTAACAATAATACCTTATTTACAATGTAACTTATAAAAAATAAATGTTGACCTCATTAACACAAGTATATGAAACCAATTAGGTGAAAATATGAAGTATATAGGCCTTAGCATAAGCTGTATGGCCTTATCAGTTAAATTTAACTAAGTTAATCAAAAAAAATTTTGTTTTCTATAAGGACATATAGTAAAATAAAAAAAACATATAATTATATAAAACAAAATATAAAATAAATCAAAATCAAAAATTAAATTAAAATAATATACAGTTGTTTATCACTCACTCAACATTTTTATTTAGTGGATGATTTTTTTTTGAAAATTTGTAAATTCAAAGTTAAATAAATTGATAATTAAAATAAATAGGTTGATAAAATAATGTTTTTTGAAAATTTAGAACTTGAAAGTTTATAAAAATAAGTTCATAAATAAAAATTTAAAAAATGAATGTAGACTTTTATTTTACTTAAATTGGCAGTAGTGATGAGGAAAATAGCTATGAAATAACTTTTATTATATTAATAATTTTTTAACTTTGAAAAGTATATCAACAAAAATAGATACAACAAACAATTACAGAATAGGCATGTTCGTAGTTGCAGTAAAACATGCGTTGTTGTCTTGCAGATTTTTTTCTCTGTCGCTATGAACAAAAAAACTGGCCCAGACTCGCAAAAAATTGTTTAGAAGGCAATCTTGTTCATAGAAGCAGCACATGCACAATTCGTTTATATAGTAATATTATATTATTTATATTTATATTATTATATATTTTTATATATTTTATATATATTTTTTTAAATATATTTTATAAATATTTTTTTTAAATATATTTTCATTTAAATATTTAATATATTTTCATATATATATTACTTATATTATATATTAAAATATATTAAAATTATAATATATTTTTTTCAATATATTCATTTTATTATATTTACATATTATTATTATAAACACATTTATTTTATTTTAATAATTAATTTTTATCTTTTACTTAAATATTTTCTCACGACATTCTTGTTTATTACATGTTAAATGACATGCACAATGCACTTTAAAAATCATTCTAAAGCAGGCGCACTAAGATATCTGCGCAATCTGCCCGACACTGACACGACACCGATTACTATAAACACAAGCGCCTGCTTTTTATCTGCGCAGAATTTTTGATGATATGCAACTACGAACACAAAATCTTTTTTTGCGCAGGCGCGACCACTACGAACACGCCTTATCATTCAAAATTAGATGAAAGGTTCATTCATGATACCGATTTGTCTCTATCATTCATTTTCGCTTTCATTCACATTTTAGTGATAATGATAACAGGGTTCAAATAAATAAGTAAAATGGTACAATTATTATTTAAAATTTACAAAAAAAAAAAACAATTTCAGATTTTTACCTTTTAACAAATTATTTAGCAAATTACATATTTTTTTATTATGAATTAGGTTTGAAATTTTGTTTATGCTCATTAAAGAAATTTATTTTGTAATCTTAAATTTGTTACTCTGATAATTTTTACTAACTAATCAACACAACAATGATATTAAATGCTTAATTTGCATATTTTCAACTCAAGTGCTCACGCTGCACATTTTTTATTTAATTTTAAAAAATCATTGTGTGTCAGAGTTGATGCGAAAAGCTATAGGGAATACAGCCATAGGCCTCAAATTATATATAATTTGAATTTAATTTGACTTAGATCTATTTGTTTGTTGTGACTATGACCCCTTTTAAGATAAGCTAGATTTAGCGTAAGATATAAAAAATATTTCAATACATCATAAAATTATTCTATCAGTTTTAATGAATTTTAATTTAAAATCTTTAGTTAATCAGCAACGGTGGAATGCAAAATTTAAAATCCACAAACAAAATTTGATCCAAAATCATTACGACAACAAATAAAAACAGTTACGGAACAATTTACAATTGAATATAAGTTTTTAAATAAACTAAAAATGACCCGAAATTGATTACGTTTACTGCAATATGTGCAATATGTTAAAATACGAGCAACATACATAAACCCAGTTTGCTGATGATGGTGTAATACAATCGAATCGATCGAGATTCTAATTAAAATTAGTAAAGCACATGTACGGTAGATATAGGTACATAATACATGGTTTCAAATTTCTTATATTAAAAATTATTCACTATATACCGGGTGTTCCACAGCATGCGTATCCGCTTTTTAGGAGGGGAAGGAGCCGTTATTTTAATAGTTTTATAATCCATTTCAGATTCTAAGTCAAAAAATAAGAGACTGTTGTAAAGTACATTCCTTTCTATTTGAAAATCGCGATTTCGGCCAATTTTGACGATTTTTGGTCTCAAAAAGCCGATTTGCAGTCCTTCCCGGAAGTTGATCACCAATCGATATAGCAACCGCGATTTAGTTAATATTTTTTTTTTTTAATTTGATACGCATGCTATGGACAACCCGGTATATATATATAGAATATAGATATACTAGTATAATTCCATTGCTAATCTAGTAAAGTTTGGTTTGGTTTACTTCTACCTACACGCTACACTTACTCTCATAATACATTAAAAAAACAATTTTTTATTCTCTCAATTCTCATTCTTTCATTCATAATTAACTGTTTGAATGTGAAAACACACCATAAGGAATATGATTCCATATTCGTGTGGTACGAACTATGAACGAACTCCCATAACCTGCTATATAAAAATTTGTACTGTGTTGGAATTTGAATCAGAGGCTACCCTTGTTTCGCATTGGAACTATTTAAGAGGAGGGTTTATTTCTTTGATTTGCAACTAATTCTAAATGAATTCATGCCATCTGAATACCACTTCACTTGTAAATCAAATAATTATTATTTATTGGAAGCGCTTCATTCACAAAGTTTTTTGTTATCAATTTATATAGTGCAGGCATACATATACAGGTTTACACAAAACACGCTGAGTGGCGCAGTAGGTAGAGCCTTCAACCGAAGGTCCCGGACTCGATTCCCGATGAAGCAAAAAAAAAAAAAAAATGCTTCATTGGTTTTTTGAGCTGGTCTAGTACCCTTTGTCATTAGGATATAATAAATGACAAAAAATAATTGAGAGTATATGTATATAATCTGGTAACAAATTAAATAAAATGAAACTATTCGATTTAAGAAGGCTTAGTTCCTGACAATATAGTAGTTTTTAACATTTAATGAGTAGATAAGCCAGTAATTTGTTAAAATAAATACTCAAATTATTGTAGATATTGTAGTGTAAGATTGCAGTACCGTACTTAATTAAGCACGAAAAGGTGATTCTACCTAAGTTACTGTCAAGATCATAAAAAAAAAAACATGTACTATACATACATTATATTTAGAGTGTGGTCTTAAGCAGAACAACTTAGCTTTTTAAATTTGTATATTTGATTTAGACACATAAACAAAGATAATTTAAAAAAAAAAATTAAAAATGAAATACAATAAAAATAAACAATATACAACCTATAAAAATAACAAACAATTTTAAAATAACCAACAATTTCAATAAAATGTTATAACTAAGAGCTTTCAATCCTTGTACTTATTTCATTTTTGTTATGATGTATATTATAGAATACTCTATAATGTATATCAGAATACTAAAATGTATATTACTTAAAAAAAAAACAATGCGATATTGCTTTACAAACAATTCGAACATTTTATAGCCGTAAACAAAGTAGCTTCAAAAAAAATAAAATGAAAGAACCACAAATTTACTTAAAAATACTTACAAAATAAAACAAGGAAGCTCTGCCTTATAAATTACTTATCTAAATCTACAGATCTTGAAAATTGGATGGTGCAATCCTTTATAATCGGATTCTCTTCTCGAATTGGAAATCTAGAACTATTTCATATTCACCGATACTATATTAATCCAACGAAATTCTGGTCTCCCTCTTAAAGTGAAAATATATATGATCACATAAAGAAAAAAGGAAAATCATTTAATAACAAAGGATCAAACCTTAATTATAAAACAACCAAAATAGAGCAACCTCTCAGATAAGAAACACTTTTGATCAATTTTTAGAAATGGACCGGCTTTTCACATAAATAATTTATGCTAATATACACAAAAATTCTTTTATTCCCAACTGCTTTATAAAAGAAACCGTTACTGCAAAATGATGTTGAGCAAATTGTGTATCTAAAACTATACGGTGTGTTATATGAATCTAAAATGTCAGATGAAAGACCGGTAAATTAAAAAACAAAGATATAAAAAAAATAATACAAAGTTTTTAAACAGTTATTTTCAATAATGTAATATTTAATTGCTCTACTTTGTAACATTTAATAATAAGAACTAATTAGAATTGAATTTTTTAAGATCAAGTATATTGTATATATTTGGTGGATTTGGTGAAACTGCAAATTCATTATAATTGTACTACATTTGTTAATTATTGCACTAAATTGTATGACGAGGAATACACAGGCAAGGTATTTTAAATATCATTGAACCACTTTTGAAATTTCAAACAATATCAACCGTTTATATATATATATATATGTATATTTAACAATCTTTCAATACACTGAACCACAATTAAAATATTTGGAAACCGGTGTATCCTGATTTTAGTACGTATCGTAAAATTTCAAACAAGAAGAGGCAGTTAATTATTCTGAATCTGTATGAACTCTTGATATGATTTCATTAAGAGATTTGGTAAAAATTTCGGCTAATTTTCTTTTTCCGTGAGTACAATCATCACTTGCTTTGAAAACCTAATATCAAGCTGCGATTGTAAAGTTTATTTTTGTAGTTTTAGTACGCTTAAATTAAAATATATATTTTATATATCTATATTATAATACACAAGAGCACGATTTTGAAGGCACTCTTTTCGTGATTTTTCGTGTGCTTCGTTTTTTTTTCATTCAATCAATTTTTTTTCTCGATTCTCTTTTGAGTCAAATTCTTTTTATTTTTTTTTTATTTATCGCATTTGCATTCGCATTCGCATTTGCACTTTTAGTAGGAAAAAAAATTAATTAGTAGGATAATATTATTAATATAGGTTTTAATATCACAAATTTTTGTGAGTTCGATTCTCAATTAATTCAAATTTTTTTACTGTTTTGTTTAAAATAAATCTAGGTATACAAATTATGTATCCTTATTACTTATCCATGCATGGAATGTATTCACAGTTTACCGTTTTGACACTATGATGTATCCTGTAGATGTTTGCATATAATATAATATGTTATACCAATTAGCATTTATCCTACTTATATATGTATACTCAAACAGCTAAAATGTAGGTACAATAAATAAAATATAATTTGTCTGTATTTTGGTTTGGAAGTCTTATTAGTACATTGGGGAAATGTTATCTATATCGAACCTATGTTAAAATTTTATTGTTCAAATTTATTTTACAGATTTTATAATATTTAATTTTAATAAAAAAGAAACATATCTTAATTTATGACTAAAATTTTTATTTTTTAAATTTAAAATGTTTTGAAAAAGTTATTAAAATATCTTACGTATACATACATTGAATATGTATATTATTATAACTCTATGATAAAACTGACAATTTATTTTTAAAAAAAAACTAGGAGCAAAATTATATATTTATTAAAATCTACATAAAAAACCATCTGACGCCCAATAATCAAACTAAAATTTAAAGTACATACAAGAAAAATAGTAAAATAATAGATTTATTCAATAACCTGTTCGAGATAGTTCTATGTGAATATGAATAATCATACGTTTGATAATTTCTTTAATGTTATTATTCATAGTCATTTGAAAATACATAATATAAGTATGTTAAATTTATAGATTGAAAAAGTACGGTTTAAATCTGATCCATCTAACAACCGTTTAATTTTTAATTTTTTAATTTTTAATTAGAAATTTCAATTTAAAATTTCACTCCATGTAAGACATTTTATCATACCTACAAAATTTTGTTTTTTTTAAATAAATTATTATTTACATATACGGTTGTTTTCTAAGTAAAATCAATACAAAAATAAAATATGTATAGTATTTATACCTACCAAGGATAAATTGAAATGATGGATACAATTCATAATGAAGCTGATTTTCTATTAAACCGTATAGCAAATCTGAGGTATATCTATATGATTTCATTAGTTGTATTCCTTTTTCAATTTAAAATTATTTCGAAGTAATTTGAAGTACATACTTCGAAAATGGAATGATTGAATTTTTTGAAAACCATTATTTTGTGACAATTATTTTTTTTATAATAACAAAAATATAATATTTATTAAAACCTACATAAAAATCCATCTGTCGGCAAATAGAAAACTAAAATTTAAGGTACCTCCATAAAAAAATTAAAATATATTCATTAGCTAAATTGTTAATATTTCAGTAAAATGTTACGTTTATTCAATAAACTTTTCAAGAACAATCTAGAACGATCTACAGTAAAGAAATTTGTTGTGTTCAGTAGTTTCCATTGATTTAAATTTTTTCCCAAAAGTTCTCTGAACGTTGTTGAGTAGATTGTTGAAAATAGTTCTAAATTGATCTGTTTTGTTTCGAATCTTTTTGCACAAAAATTTTGCAGGTATACCTTTTTTAATTTGAGCTGAATAGTCAAGTCAAGAAAATTTTGAACATTTGGCATGTTTAAAGTATCTGAAAACAATAGTTATATAGAATAATAATATTAATAGCAAACCAGACAAAAATAAAAATTGCTCAAAGTTTTAAGTTAATCTTTATAAAGTTAACTCTTTTATTTATAAAATAAAAAAAAATTACAGATATAGAATGAAAATTATTTTATAAGAATTTATTAGACATCAACTTCCAGTAAGTATTGCATATACAATATCAATCAATAAATCACAAGATCAAACATTAAAAAGAGTCGGAATTTAACTCTCTCAACCTTCCTTCACCCATGGTCAGCTCTACGCAATCCACTGCTCTAAAAATTAAAATTCTAGAAGGACCAAGACCGAGGAAAACTACTGAAAACGACACTGTAACTGACAATGTTGCATACCAGGAGGTTGACAATATGACAATGTTGCATACCAGGTCTAGAATACTTCATTTTATCCAATTATTTTATTAAACCATTAATCAATTGGGAAACGGTACTAACCCATATGATTAATGGTTTAATAAAATTATCGGAAACTATTTTTAATAACATTCCGACACGCGTTTTCCCAATTAACGCGACAATCAATTAGTCGGTTAATAATATTAGTTATGGTAAAGGGTTTCGGTGGTTTTAGTGGGTTAGTGTTCCACATAGCTAAGTATCTACGTGCGCGGTCTGCTTAGTATCCTTTCTTTTGTTCGGCCGGGTATGTACCCGGGGGTTTCTTCTAGTTATAAAATAATTCTAAAAAACAATTTTTTTTCTTTATTTTTTATTCTATTATGTTTTTATTTGCATATCTAAAAAAAATTTAACACATTTTCGATTAATTATTTGTTGGAAAATTCTGCAACGAAAATTGGTGACGATTAAAAATTGGCTATAACTGAAAAAAATATTAATTAAAAGACATACTCTACTGTTATCCTAGAAATTATTATTACAAAAATTAAATTATACATTTTTGTTCATTCTCTTATATTTTAAGACGCAATATTTCAAATATTTATTAAAAAAATTAATCGGTTATAGGTCTTCGGTTAGCGGTAATTACTGTTTCACATCTTCTCTTCATGGAGTTGGATAAGTTGTTCAATATTGCAGATGGTATTGAGCTCCATGTGATTCTAATTAAATTTTTGAGCTCGTTCGCTCTACTTGGGCGATTTTTTGCTATAGCTTCAGTATTGACCAAATATTTTTAATTGAATTTAGATCTGAGCTATATGGAGGCTATATGATATTACATGACTAGGGGCCCCTTTTGAGTATTTATAATTCAAATTGAAGTCAAATTTAAAGTTTTTAAAAAAACAGTAATTTACGTACTGACATAGACTTCTCACAATATAGCAGAAACCACTCGTGTTTAATAAAAAGTTTTATGGTTAGTAAGTTTTATTTAGGACATATAAATACACGTCCCTCATATATTGTTTCGTTTTCTACATATTCCCTATAGTAAGTGGCATTTAGTGGATAAAATTACTAAAAATAAAAAATTTTGTCTAACATAATTTGGACCTACATAATTTTAATAAAAACTATATTATTACTACAAATAATCAAAATTTAAAAACAGTTAATTAAAAAAAAATAAAAAATGAAGATTTCAATGGATTTGTTTTTTTGTTGTTTTTATATTTTTTATTTTAGATGTATTTGTTTTTTTGTTTTTATTTTATATATATATGTACAATGTACACAGGTTCCACGTAAGTAATAATAATAACTGACTTGTTTCTTTTTGTTTTTATTTTAATAAGAAGCCACATAGGCATAATGTATTTGCTGATTAATAAAATCATATGAGTAAAAAATTTTCAACTGTGTGCACATTATTGTTTTATATACAACTTATTTATTATATTAGGAGTTCATTAAAGAGAAGCGAAATAAAATGAAAAGATGTTTACTGCGCAGGTCTTTAAATGCTTGTCAATTACAATTATAGATACTGGGGTATCTGGGCTATATGATATTACATTACTGTAATCTGTCTGTTTTTCATGTGATCTTGAACCTGAAAATAAAATTAAAAAGAATTTAACAGTGTTCTGCCAAAAAAAATATTCAAAGATAAGAGTACAATATCTTAAGTAACATAAATAAAAACTTATTCTTACCTTTCTAGCCAGTGCAGCAAGGAGCGTGTATCGAATATTATCTGCTCCCACATATTCTCTATCCAAGAAACGTGTTCTTTTACCCATGTAAGCGTTTTACGCCTATGTATTGGCTTCAACTCGGGCTTTTTTACTGGGACGATGTGCATTTAATCCTTCGTTCAATAGTCTATATCATGCCAAACTGGATGAAATGTGATGCCGTTTACTATATACAGAGCGTTTCGATAAACTGTAGACATTTTGAAACGATTTCTCAACTGTAATTTTTATGAAGTGGTTCTCTACCTGCGTTGTCTTACAAGGTAGTCCCGATCCTTTAGTCCTATCAAATCCCTAAAAAAGACATTTTTTTAAAATATAAGCCACATTAGAGCAACACAATGTTTCAGCAATTTGCGTTATTGACAAATTTACCAGTAATAATACAATTATTATTCTAATTAGTATTACACTTCACACTTTATATTCACAACTAATCAATAATTAAAATTTTGGTCCATTATGTATCCAATCCAGGTAGATATTCGATATATAAATATACCTGGAGAACAAAAAAGTCAACCATTTATAAATTTCGTAATAATTGCATTCATTACATGAACTGCTGGCAGAAATTTAAACTGTCCCATTTTTTTTTAAAGCAGTGTATATTTAACATTTAATTTAAAACTTAAGTACTAATAATCACTCTGTATGAGCTAAAACACTTTCTGAGAATAGAACAAATAAATAAATAAATAAAAAAAATGTATAGATAATAGATACCTACTTATATCTTTAAAGATGATATTATAACCAAAGCATAATTTAAAAAAAAATTAGGTTATTGAATACGTAATTGTTAGGGTTCGTTATCAGTAACTAATGCGATGAGATTATGGCCTTTAACTACTAATATTTTTACCAGCAAAATACATTTTTCAGTTTATTGTAAGAAAGATTCAAATCAATACGTCATTTTGAACTATCAAATGAAATAATATAAAAATGTTTGCATAAAAATAAATTAAATAATAAAAAATATATATATATATATAATTCATTATCTTAGGACAATTTGTTTGTATATAAATTTCAGTCTACTATTTTGTTGAATTATTTACTAATTACCTCTTTTTAAAGATTATTATTAATTTACTTTTTGATTTTATTGATAGCATTACAAATATATATATATATATATATATATATATATTATATATATATTATTAAAAAAACACTAATAATTAAGTAAATATAATGAAACAATAAAACTTTTGAGTCTGACACTCTAATAAATTTAATCTAAAAAATAAAAGTATTTAGTTTAGTTCTGATGCGAAAGTAATTGAAACCGTTATATTAAATTAAACGTAATTTGTTTTTTAAATAAATTATTATTATAAAATTATAAAAAAAAAAAAATATGGAGGAATTCGTTAAAAGAAAGTACGTACTACATAAAATTAAACATTATTGTTTCAATAAATCTTTAATTAAATTTTAAAAAGAGTTAAATTAAAATTAAATAATCATTATCAATTATAATTTATTATTATCATTGTTTGTCGTTAACATAGTTATTAATTAAATATAATTGGAATCAGATTATTAATAATTTAATATTACCACCATTACCACTAAAAATAATTTATAGAAAATATTGTGGTAGGTACGTAAATAAGGACAATTAAATAAAGTCTTTTCTTCAAGTGTATGCTACTAAATGGAACAGACACCCATAATTTAATATAACATAACAATATGATTTGAGGTATTTTTTTGAGTCATAATTGTCATGATGTGAAACACTGTCTTTTTACTAAGCTTTTCGAAGCTTAATATATCATACTTTAAAAATTAATTAGTTTTTAATGGTTATGGTACACTTGGTAATTGGTCATTTGATCAGTGGATATTTCGCAAAAGAAACACTTAACAAAAGAACATTCAGAAAAGACATTCAAACAAATGGGCAATGGTTTGGCAAAAGGAGATTTAACAACCGAACACATAACATTTGAACATTTGACAACTTTTATTTATGTTGGCGCCTACATAAATAAAAGTTGATAAAATGTCCAAATATTAGGGAATTAAAAATAATAACAATTACTTCGCTGGGATGGCGCAGTAGGTAGAGCGCCTGCCTTTCAACTGAAAGGACCCAGTTTCGATTCCCGATGAAGCAACAAAAAAAATGCTTTATGGATTTTTCGACCTGATCCACAGTACCCTTTGTTATTGGGATAAAATAAAGGACAAAAAATAATTGAGAGTAGAATTTGGTAACAACTTAAATAAAATGGACCTATTCTATTTAAGAAAGCTTAGTTCCTAACAATAGCAGTAGTTTTTCATATTTAATGAGTCGATATAAACCAGTAATTTGATAAACAAATGCTCGTAGTATAAACTTGCAGTACCGTGCTTAATTAAGCACGAAAATGTGATTCTACCTAAGTTACTGTCAAGAACATAAAAAAAAAACAATGTTTTTTTTCATTATTTTCACACACTTATTTCGATTTTAATGATTGCTACAAACTGCGAAATGCCCCCTTGAAAAAGTTGTAACTGTTCATCTCGCTTGTCTTGTCTTTTTGTGAAGTGTCTCTTTTCCTAAATGTTTCTTGCCAATTGTCCAGTTACCAAATGAAACTTGCTCAATTGGCCAGTTGCCGTTTTTAATATATATTTAACAAATTAAAATTAAATTGATAAGAGTAAGTTGATGGGTTTGAAGTAATTTTACGTATAATTAAACATAATATTGTGAATTTGTGAAAATATATGTAAGATAAAAAATATAACATTAAATTTAATATTTTAGTGTTAAAAAAATTTTTACAAAAATTTATAGAAAAAATAAAAAGTAGAAATTTAATGAAAATACACAGATTTACCATTTTATTTCAAAATATTGAAAGTTTTTTTGATGTAGTTAATGTCATTAAGTCATATAATCTCATAAACTTTACTAGTTTTTTGTTTTTGATAATCAGATTTGTTTTTAGTGATATGTTTAGATTTATGGAATAAAAGTCGAGTTTCCTTTCACTAATCATTTGTATTTATTTTGCAAATATCGATATTTCGGAAGCAACTTACTTCCTTCATCAGTGCTTTGCGACCTTGTCCTGTTGATTAGTGAAAGGAAACTCGACTTTTATTCTATAAATTTACTAGTTTTGTTCTTAATAAGGAAAATTTGATTGTTTTTAGTCCAAAGAAATTCAAGTTTCTGTGATTCTTTGATTCTTTTTGCTTCATAATATAGTTTTGTTTGTAATGCAGATAGTTGATGGCGAAAAAAGATTTCGTTGTTTCTACTATTTAATAAATTTATTTCTTCTGTAAACAGTTGTTTAAAGAATCGTTTTTTGCTCATTAACTCTTCTTTAGCTGCGTTAGATACAAGTTCAACCGCATACAGTGTATTGGTGATATTTCCATCTTTTGATCTGTTATCAACTGGTGTTACGTTAATTATATATTTCCTTGTAATATTTGCTTGTACTTTTTTAACAATATCTATAATCGCATTGTCAGCATCTATTAATTTTGATGGTAATCCAGCGACAACAATGTTGTTTTTAAATTTATGTTGCTGAGTTTCATATAGTTTGCTTTCCAAGATATTTAGTTTGTATTCTAGCATTTCAGTTTATTTTTCTGTTTCTCCCAACCGTTTTTTTAGCACTATATTTTCCTTAATTATTGTTTTGTTTTGTTGCTTTAAATCATTCATACCAAGCAAAAGATAATTTTGAGATTTTGATATCTCACAAACAACTGCTCCAAGGTTTTTTAAATAATGAGCTATTTTTTCAATTGTGCAATTCGTCATATCAAAACTATTCAAATCTTCTATAGCCTTACTTGGTAAATTATGATTTGTCACTTCAGCATGCTCCTCAAAATCATCACAGATCACTATCGATCCATTATTAGCAGGACAATCCATACATTTCTAGTTTGAACGTCCAGTTTTGATGGATTCAAATAGTTCATTTGAAATTTCTGCACACTTGATTCACATTCGCCACTACATTGAACACCTGGTGTTCTACCTTTGATTATGGTTGTACAGCTTCCACAACGCTTAGAATTCGTTGCTGGCATTATTAAATTTTATTTTTAAGCAAATGGAAAAATTGAAGTATGTATCTTTATATCACTTTGTGATTATATGTACGCTTTGTTATATTTTTAATTATGATTCAAAATAAATCTAGTATAATTTTTAGCGCAAAAGTGAATCATACAAAAGTCAGAAGAAAGGTAAAAATATCTTTTTTGCTTTTTTTTTTTTTTGCTTATTTAATTAAGCTTGTTAACAAATAGTTTGTAAAATAGGTTTTTTTGTTTTTATGTTTTTAATATTATTTAGACTTGAGTAATAAATTTGAATTATTTTAATTTTATTTTAAAATTAACTTTATATTAAATCAATAATTATTTTTCAGAGAACATTTTTTTTTCACTTCTATTAAAAGAAAATATTTTAATAAAGATTCAAATTAGTCTTCAGTACATATTTATCAAAACAATTGTAAGTTGTTTGCAAAAACATAATTTAAATATTAAAAATGTTTCAGGCTAGCAGTTACATATTGTTGATAATGCCTATATAAATTATGGTATCCATAATTCCGTTCGCCAAAATATCAAATCCAAAAGACCGTCACTTCTAAAAGCTAACTACAGCACTGTCACGTAATATATAATTAAATTTATGGAATAAAAGTTGAGTTCCGTTTCACTAATCATTTATACAAGTCGCAAGCACTAATGAAAGAAGTAATTTGCTTCCGAAATATCGATATTTGGAAAGTAAATATAAATGATTAATGGAAGGAAACGACTTTTATTCCATAAATTAAATCACTAAAAAGAAATTTGGTTATTAAAAACAAAAACATTATTCAAGTAGAAATATTAACTTCGCAATATGACCTAGAAAACTTTTTGTCAAAGTTTATTCGAAAACTTTTTTATAAAATTTACTGCTATTTTATTAGTGTATGTACTTATTTTATATTATTTTACTAGTGGGCCCCTGTGCAATTGCACAGTAGTAGAACTTTATTTAAAAAATCCGTGATAACAACATCATCATTGATTAATATCAATTTATATGAATCTTATTTATTTATTTTTTCTGTAGATAGGTGGAAATCCCTGAAGGACACCAAGTTTTTCCAATCATGCGCGCGCAAACCATTAATGGTAGTGAAGGCCTTAAGCCTACTAAAACTACTTTATTAGGATTAGCATATCGTTATATCTCTTTAATCTTAATATATACCATGAAAAATAAATCTTATCTCTATAAATTTGACATCAATTATACAGTAAAAATCGGTTATAGACACTACTGGTTATAGACACAATTCGCTTTTAGTAAACAATTTTACTGTTATCATCTTTTTAAATATTTTTTATGTATTTCAATTCGGTTATAGTCACAATTCTGTTATAGTCAAAAAAATTTTTGAAAGACAATAATAAACTTCATAAGTTCATATAATCGATGTCGTTTATAGTCACATTAAAATATAACGCCAATTTTTCAATAAAACAAAAACATAAGTCAAAAGTGAATTATATTATTAAAAAATTGATTTATGTGTTGTCTTTTTCTGTTCTTTATTACAAAGATGTATATTTTGTGGTTACATAACAGAATTGATATTTATGAATAAAATAAAGTTTAAAATTGTCATACGAAAGATATTTTGTTGAATTTGATTTTGATTATGAAGATGCAATTTTTTTTACTATAGTCACAAATATTACTGAAATTTAAAGAATGACTATAACCGTGTTTTACTGTATAGCTATATATTTTTTTATAATTGTTTTATTTTATTATATCATTATGGAAGAGTATGATCTGACTTTTGTTTTTCTGTTTTTTTTTTCAATTTTTGTTTGTGTTTTCGTTTTTGTACTTTTTTCTATAAGTTTGTGTGTTTATTTAAAATGAAAGAATTCTTATGAAGCCCTTTTAAAAATTGTCTGTGATTGAAATTTATTTTAGAGTATAGATGTCGCTCAACTTGGAAATAACCGTCATTTATTTGGTGTAACTATTTTAAATGCTTAAGTATTTGCCACCAACAAATTGCTAAAATTTTAATATTGTTGTGATGTATTCAGGTATTCTTACTTTTTTACTTACCACGTCGTTCATCTTGCGTATTATATAATAAGATATAGATCGATTTTTTTTAATTTTTTATTTCCACTAATTTTAATTCTATTTTCTTTTATTATAATTTATATGTTTTAAAACAATTTGCCTATTAGGCATGTAGGAGACGACCAAAAAATTTCTTATGTTTACAATTTTATTTAAAAAATATTTGTTCTTTATTTTATTTTCAGTGATATGGGCATATTTTCAATATGGGATTACATAGTATTTTCATTAGTCCTAATGATATCGGCTGGAATTGGTGTATATTTTCGTTTAACCGGTGGAAAACAAAAAACAACAAACGTAAAAAAATAAATTACTGAAGAAAAAATTCTTTTAATTTATAGAATATAATTTTTCATATTACAGGAATATTTATTAGCTGATCAAAATATGTCAACGTTACCTGTAGCTTTTAGTTTAATGGCTAGTTTTATGTCTGCAATAACTTTATTGGGTGTTTCAACAGAAAATTATCAATTTGGAACAATGTTTGTAGTTATTAATATTTCTTATATTATAAGTACACCAATTGCAGCATATTTATTTTTACCTGTATTTTATAAAATGAATACAACAAGTGTTTATGAGGTATTTAATAGATATTTTTATAACAATTTAATCAATTTATTTTATTTATATAATTTTAATTTTAATTTAGTATTTGGAAAAAAGATTTGGAAAAGGAGCTAGATTAAGTGCATCATTGGCATATTCAATGCAAATGATTTTATATATGGGTATTGTACTATATGCACCAGCTTTAGCTTTAGAAGCTGTAACTGGTATCGGAAAAACTGCCGCAATATTAACAATAGGTAAATTTAGAATTTAATATTTAAAATGGTTGTAGTATATGTAGTAAGTTTCCATCAATAAGATAACTTTTAAGATAATTTGTATACAGACTACATATATTATATAACAAATGTAAGTATGTCTGTATTTAATTTATCTTGGAAGACTAATACCGATGGATTTGTTTCTAGTTTTCTTCAATTTTTAAATTTTTTCTTTTTTTTA
Organism: Argyra leucocephala; assembly: GCA_963942445.1. NCBI lineage: Eukaryota > Metazoa > Arthropoda > Insecta > Diptera > Dolichopodidae > Argyra > Argyra leucocephala. The sequence goes on from OZ012677.1 coordinate 124,988,074, forward strand.
ACACTATCGAAACTTTAATGTAAGTTCTCACTGACATAGTATAGTGATTATAAGGAAATCTGTCTACTAAACTTATAAAAAATTACTTTAGACATGAATGTTTTATGGATAGTATTTTTTGTCTTTCATTATTTTGAAATTTTATTTGACTTTACTATTTAATTATTTACAGGATTCATTTGTACTTTTTACTCAACAATAGGAGGGATGAAAACTGTTATTTTCACAGATGTTTTTCAATCAATTCTTATGTTTGCAGCTATCTATAGTGTCATAATTATAGCTGCAATTAAAGCTGGTGGTCTTAGACCAATTTGGGATGCTGCTGTAGAAGATAAACGGATTGAAATTTTAAAGTAAGTACATATGTAGATATTTTAAACACAAGATGTTAAACTAATCATACCTTTCGGAATTAGGTTTTCTTTTTTAATTTTCTTAAATTTTTAAAATTAATTAATCCGGAACCATTTTTATGGAACGATTTTTTACAATCTCCGTCACAAATAATAAAATTATTTCCCGGTAATTTAGAATTTTTGTTACACCCGCCACAAATCGATGTTGTTACATTTTGATTGAATTTTAATTATTGTTTAAAGGAAATAAAAGGTAATGACTGCTTTTTGGGGGTATGCAATGTACTACGATTTAGTATTTGATGAGTAAATAACATTTTTGTATATTTCCAAAATATTGGGGCTTAGACAACATTTTAAGTTCATTTCTAATTTTTTATAAATTTGACATGTTTTATAAATTGGTGTTCAGATTTCATTCAAACGACAAATAAATTTATTGAAATAAAATATTTTATTATTATTATTATGATTTGATTTGATTTGATTCATTTATTAAGTTATTACATAAAATGTAAACAAAACTTTATACTAAGGATCTTGTGTCGTATGGAGTATGGCATATGAACCAACTCCGTCGTTAACTATTAGTTTTGATGTAATTTTAATTTTATCTTCTTTTTATTTAATTATTTTCATCTACATATTAGCTTAATTTAGTTGATGTATTTTTATTTTTAGTTATGTTTGTTGTTTTTATTAGGTTATTTTTTCTTTTGTTTTCTTTTTTTTAATATTATCTGCATGATTAATATCTTGATTGCAGACTTTCCTCGGTAGTTTAATATTGCTCCACGTCTACAAATGGTTGAGCAGATTTTTGACTCTATCGAGACTATCAGGATCATTGTTTGGTAACGCCTGAATAACGTTTGGTTCTTAGACTAAGCCAATAAAAATCTGTTTCTGCACATTCTTCGTGGCCGTGGTTGCAGAATATGCAGTTTGGTTGATTTGTTCCATCGAATGGATATTTGTGAGAGTCTAGTGAGCAGCCTGCCTACCTTGATTTTTGCCATTTTTACTCCCAGTTGCCTATTTTTAGGTTTTGTGCGAAGTGCTTTCTGTAAACGAGTGCTTTCTTTTTTGTATATGGCTGGATTGTTATGAAGAGAAAGTAGCTCCATTTACAGTGGCCAGTGTTGCTCGTTGTTGTTAAAGCTGAATTTATGACTTCTTCACTTCCTTTGTTCATACTATTTGAGAAAATATCAACGTTATTTGTAAAAATAGAGCGATCAAGTTTGGGAATTCGGTTCAGTTTTACACTTAGAGAATTTATATATACAAATTCAAAAGTTCGACAGATATTGGAGAGCCCTGTGCGTTACATGGTCCTGTGTGAGCCCTGGGGCTTGGAAGAAATAGCAACACCACTAACCTTTACCATTATCCTTCTGTTAGTCATAAAGCTTCTGTTTCAGTTAAACACAACAGATCTACCCGCCCTCCGTTTTCTAAACTGTTTTATGATGTCTTAGCACTCTATAGAATGCGTTCTCGAGGTCGCACGATATGACATCCTCGTATCTCTCCAACGTATTCGCCAGGTAAAAATCTAGTTCTTATAGAAATGTGGTATAACGATTAGGTCTGAAGTCGTAGATGTTTTTTGTTGCAGTTGCTTCAATGATCCAGCTCAGCCGCATGGCTACTATCTTTTATAGAATTTTAATCATAACGTTTAGAAGAGAAATGAAGCGGTAAATATCCTGCTATTGTGGGTTCTTATCATGTTTGATTACAGATCTCAACTCCGCCATTTTCCAAGCTTGTGCAACTTGTCCAGTGGTAAAAAACCTATTAGACAAATCAGTAAGCTTGATTGTGTACTCCGGGGTGGCTTTCTTGACCATATTGTATGGGATTTCATCCATTTTCGTAGTTGTACCCGTAAAGGTTTTTATAGCTTCCATTACTTCTTTTAATGTTATTGGCAATTACATGATATCAGATCTATCTCTTCGAGTATTTTCGTTGCTCCATGTCAGCTTTCGCCATTCTGATCGCCTTTGTCAGAATGGCTGCTTCTCTATTAATATTGTGGTGGACTCCATTCTGTTGGAGAAATTTGTACATTTTGCTAGCAGAAACGCTCCGGTCAGCGCGAGATTCCTTCAATTTTCTGATGTACTTGTTGCCCGGAATCTTTCGTTTGATTGATTAGCTGCTTTATATAGACTATAATAAATCATGAATACGATATACTGTATTGATGATTTGTTATGATTTGGAGATATGGAATTTGAGTTTACATGGTGGGGTTGCTACTTGTTAAGCTCATTAGAATTTTTCAGGTTCGGCATATCTCAGTCGTCCTCAGATTTGATACTCGAAATCTGGAAAATTATTTCATTGATCTTATTTTTGACAGTTTTTCGTTTATTTTAGTATTTCTTTTTTGTTAAACCTTATTGCCATTAATTGCCATTTTTGTTTATTTTAATTTTAATTGCCATTTGGTTCAAATTTAAAAAAAAGAAAAGTCATGAAGTTGCAAAAATCTGAGATTACTGTCAAGCACTCTCACATATGTATATTAATATATAATTTTTTTTTTTTAATATTAAATTAATCATTTTTTTTCTATTTTTAGTTTTGATTTGGATCCGACAACGCGTCATACATGGTGGTCATTAATTATTGGTGGTATGATAACATATTTATCTCTCTATGGTGTTAATCAAGTACAAATACAAAGATTATTAACTGTGCGAAATTTAAAATCATCGCAACGCTCTCTTTGGATGAATATTCCAATATTATCATTATTAAGTTTTAGTACGTCATTTAGTGGTTTGGCAATTTATTATTATTATAGAAAATGTGATCCATATTTAGAAAAAAGGATAAATTCAAGAGATCAAGTAATGCCATTATATGTATTAGATACAATGGGTGAATATCCTGGATTATCAGGTCTTTTTGTATCTGGTATATTTTCAGCAAGTTTATCAACTGTTAGTTCAGCTGTTAGTAGTTTAGCTGCAGTAACATTAGAAGATTATTTTAAACCATTATACAGTTATATAAAAAAAACACCAGTACATGATGAACATTCTTCATTATCTTCAAAAATTATGGCTTGTATTTATGGTATTATGTGTATAGCATTAGCTTTTGTAGGTAAATTAAATATTTTGTAATTATTCCTATATTTTTCCCAAATTTCGGATAAATATAGTTAATTCGAAAATTTATAAAAATAAAATTTAATTTTTGATTATATTTTTAGCACAATCATTAGGTGGTGTACTTCAAGCATCTTTAACAATATTTGGTATTGTTGGCGGGCCACTATTAGGATTATTTACATTAGGAATGTGTACAACAAGAGCAAACCAAAAAGGCGCATTAATTGGTTTATTCATTGGATTATCATTCTCATTTTGGATTGGTTTTGGTATTGATAAACCACCATCAAAAGTTTTAAATTTCAGAACAGATGGTTGTCCAATTCAAAACTCAACATTATTATTTGACACAAAGAGCACAAGTAGTAATTATGATCAGTAAGTTTAATATTCAGGCTATTTTAACTTAAATTACTTTAATTTGGCAATTTTGTTGGACATTTTGTTGGACTTTCTTATTATATCGTGATTTTGAGTTTATATCAAAACGAAATGATCGCAGAATACTTGCCAAAACCTCGCTGATTCCCAATTAGAAGTGTCTAATCTTAATTTTTGTGGTCCAGATAACTGTGAACAAAGCACAATTTCTTGATTATTTCAAAACTTTAGGAAATAAATTGATTGCCGGTGGAGACTTCAACTCTAAACACACGCACTGGGGTTATCGGTTAATAATTCAAGAAGGAAGACAACTACTCCTGACCATACAAGAATGCAACTTGAATTACTTGTCAACAGACAACCGACATACTGGTCTTCTTATCTTAACAAAGCACCAGACCTATTGGATCTTTGTGTCACTAAAGATGTCTCACCAAAAAAAATTTAAAGTATAAACTAGTCTCGAGCTATCATCAAATCATACTCCTATAATCATTTCAGCCTCAACTGAAGTAAAACCTGCTCCAAAAGAACAACATACAAACATATATAAATTTGAAACAGAATCAAAAACTTCGTTAAATATTCCACTGAAATATACCCAAGAGATCAATGTATCTATAAAACACTTAAATAAAACCATTATGGAAGCGGCAATATCATCAACTCCGAAACACATAATCTCTAGAAAAACTGCTATTTGTCCACCTGAAATAAAAGCCCAAAATTATAGACAAAAAAAGTCTTGTAAAATATCGGCAAAGAATAGATCCCCTGTAATAAAAACTAAATTGAACCGTACAGTTACTTCATCAGGTAACTGTTAAATAAAACTAGAGAAAATTCGTTGAAATTTTACCTAGAAAGCCTAGCATACAAGGACACTAATAACTACTCGCTATGGAAGGCAACCAGCAAAATGTTCTACCGATCAAAAAAATTTCGATAAATGAAGTTAAAGAAATAATTCTAAATGCCAAGAAGTCAGGGAAAATGGTGAAGGAACTTCCTCATGTAAGCCTAAAATTAATTACGTATATCCCTGGAAAATGGACCAGATTATATTGATAGCTAAAACGAGTAAGGTACCGAACGAAGCAAGTTCCTATAGACCGATCAGTCTCCTACCTGTAATGTCAAAAATTTTTGAAAAGTTAATAGCCAGCAAATTGAGTAACGAACGAAAAATACTACCTGATTCACCGCAAACATGGACAACCAAGCAAATATATAGGGTAGTTAATCAGTTAACCAACTCACTTGATTAAAAAATTATTGCTCCGCAGTTTTTCTGGACATTACTCAAGCCTTCGACAAAGTTTGGCATGAAAGACTTCTGCACAAACTAAAACAGTTTCTTCCTCACCAATACCATCAACTTTTGCCATCACATTTGTCAAAGAGTAAATTCTTGTTAAGTACAGTGATGAATAAACTACACTAAGCCAAATTCAATCTTGTATTCCTCAGGGAAGTGTCCTAGGACCCTTGTTATACCTCATTTCCACATCAGACCTTTTCGACATCATCGAGCTTTCTTAATGCTACTTTTGACAATGACACAGCTGTCTCGCGTCGTATTCCGATCCACCTTTGACTTCCGAAAAACTTCAGAATAACCTACTTGACATTCAAAACTGGCTAAAAACTTAAAATATCAAATCCAATGGATCCAAATCACTCCATATTACTTTCTTTACCAACCGTAAGCGACATTGTCCTCCCGTTCTATCAACAACAAAGAGTTGATGCCGAATGATTCGGTAAAGTAGTTAAGTATGCACTTGGATAGACGCCTTACTTGGAAAATTAACATTATCAGCAAAAACAAGCTGTTCAGAACTAAGCTCAATCAACTTTACCTGCTTATATTGGCACCACTCCAAGATGTCTTTAGAGTGTAAATTGGCAGTATATACAGCAATCACCAGGCCAATGTAGATCTATGGGGTGGAGCTTTGGAGAACCTCTAGTAACTCCAACATCGAAATAATTGAGTGGTTCCAGTCAAAGCACTAAATTCCATCGTCAAATGTATGTGCGCAATGACAGAATAAGGTTGATATCGCCTTGAGATTAACCCAAATTCATTTGCGACTCGAACGAACAAAGCATCAAGCGAGCGTAGACTGAAACATTTCAGACCACTGGATTTAAAAACCAGATTCACTTGAGTCTTTATAAATAACCAAAATTTAACTTAGGCTAAAAGTCCTTGGACTTTTTCCTTGGAAACATATCAATTACTCTCAAATATTGTACTCAATATTTTTGTTTATGGTAAACATAGTTGTACAGTATAAAGATATAAAAAAATATAAAAAAAAAAGATAACTGTTGTGCTATATGATCCAATATCCAGTGGTCACTTCTTGGATGTAGAACAAGCCCTTTACCATACATTAAAAACTTTCGGAAATAATTCAAACACCGGTCAATGATTTCCCTGTTTACCATAGCGCAGACCACCGAGGAGGAGGCCAAGCCAAGATTCAATTTGAACTGCAGATCGATTGGGAAAAAAATAAGATTCCTAGTTGTGAATTTATCATGTAATTGATCCAACCAAATGTCACCGCGTTCGTTAGAACTTTTGTATCTTCATAGATTTAACCTACATAATTTATAAAAATTATTGCATACACAATTAAGATAAAATTAATTTTGTCCAATTAAATTCAATCTCAATGGCATCATATTATCAAATTTAATTTGTTTTTTTCATTTTATAGGTACTTATGGATATCGAAAATTTCATACTTATGGTATTCAGTGTTAGGTTTTCTAATTTCAACCATTACCGGTTACATATTAAGCATTATAATGGAAAAATTAAAATTTGATCAAAATTGTAATATTTATGTTAATTCAAACAGAAATTGTTTAAATTATGATCTCTTTATACCACCGTACGCAACATATCTCAAAGGAAAAGCTGTGGATCGCTTAGCGATTATTGACAATATTTGTAACAATGAAAATCTTAATGATAAAATAAATGATCAAACAAAACTTTAAAAACTATGTTATTATGTAGGTATATAAGATAATAATGCCCTATGGCCAAATTGGGATTAAAAGATCAAAAGTTAAAGTACTTACATTTAAACATTATGTTTCATTTATTTTTTTTAACTAATTTAAAATTATAATAGAATTTAAAAAAAAAAATTATTTGAAATTTAATTATTAATTTTATTTAACATGGATACCTGAAAACTGAAAACTAAAACTAGAAGATTGCTTAAATTTTTTTATTAAGCAGGTACTAAAATATATTTAGTAGATCTAGATATATAATAATAGCATATAAAGCATACATATATAAAATAGGTAAAAACTAATAACAATAACTAATTGCATAATATACAATAACTACAATATATAATATATATAAAAAAAATTAATTATAATCAAATAAATATATTTTAAATAAAATATATACAACAAAATACATGCAAAATACTATTTAGTAAATAGGTGTGAGTTAAGCATGAAATAAAATTCATAAATAATAACATGCAACATCTAAAATAATTTGCAAAGATGTTAATTAAAGAATAATGTACATTATTTTTTTTTTTTTAATTTTTATTTAATTTTAATTAGGTGCTTAATATTGCGATTTGATGGTTAGTAATTAATTTTCATTTGTGATTTTTAGAAGCAAAAAAATATTTTTTATTATAAAAATACAATTTAATAGTTTTAATTGATGAGTGCATTTAAATTGGTGTTATCTAAAAGAAATTATTTAAAATAGGTGTCACAAAAAAAATTATTTACAATATACTTTGTATACCTAACAATTTTTAAATATTCAAAATTAATATTTTCTTGAATTACTTTTTTCAAATTGTTGTAAAAGAAGACGGACGAACGTGACTTCAATGAATAAAAGTTATTCTAAACGTAAAGAACTGTAAAAATTGAATTGAATTCGTGATTTTGTTTAATAATATATGTTTCTAGTTCTGAAGTAAGAATATCTAATCAATGGTTGAAGGAATTTCATTCCATTGTCCCTCTTCTGTAAACATTTTTTGGATCACTCACTGATTCACACTGATCCTAAAATAAGTTATTTTTCTGTGTGTTGAAGTTAAGCTATATGACCCCTATGATGATTGGGTCGTTTATATCGCTTACCTCTTCCCCTGTTTTTAATGAAGCATAGTTCTGTTGTTTTCGGGATTAAGCTTGGGGACCTTTTTTGTGTCAATTGAATGGCCATTCTTCGTTTTTTTTTTCTCTTCATTTGTATAATATTAGTGTTGATGTTAAAGTTGATGTTAGCTTACTTTTTTCACCCTACCGCCGCTGTCAATTTTTAATCCCCTTCGTCACCAAGGCAAAGGTAACAGTACGTGGTTTTGTTGTTTCAGGGCTCTAAATGGTAAATAAAATAAATTGTTGTACTTTAAACATAACAAATTTATACTTCTTTTTTATTTGTCTCATCAACACAACGTTTACAACATTTAACAATTTTTTTTTAATTTCATAACCTTTTAAAACATTCAAATAAAGTTGACATTTAGTGATGCAAAACAAACTAAAATCAAGATGCATGAAACATTGAAACACCCTTTTTTGCTTTTTTTTCTATTCAGTTGTTTCAGCCCAATCTCCATATCTTAATAGCTATAATACGGCAATTCTGAGACAGTGGCTGGAATATTACAACTATCAATTTTATTTTTGTACTTATTAATATTAATATTTTCATTTACTTTTCCATCATTACTAGCTATGTTTCTATTTACTTGATCATTATTTTTTTAGGGCTTTCATTTACATTTTCATAACAGTTATCCTCTTCATTTACATCAATTTCATTACTGTGTAGTTGTTTAATATGTTGTACAATTTTCATTTATATTTTCAATATTTTTGTTATTATTTTCGTTTATATACATTTTTATTACCGACTATATTTTTATTTACATCATTAACATTAATTTTATTACTACGACTTATTGCAATATGTCTCCTGTTTCGTTTATTATCCCTTGTTATCGATTGTTAAATTTTTTTTCATTGCTATATAGTTCTTTTAAAGACTTTGCTGACCTATCACAATAATTAGCTTGTTGTCCCTTTTCTTTCTAATTCTAACCCTAATTTTATTTCTATTGTATTCATTTTTTATTATCACATTTTCACTAACAAGCAATGCCGTTTTAATCATTATTCTCATAAACAGCTGAATTGGAACCAAGATATACTGTAATTTGAGTGACATAATATCAGAAATTGTAATATATATAATATATATATATAGATAATTCACGTAGAATAAAAAATGTTAGTCAATTTTGTTGATTTAATATCACCCCAAGATCGTATTTGGGGTCATTTCGTAAAAATATGACCGTATTTATTTTTTGTTTGTTTGTATGTCAGTTATGTATGCATCTACATTCTACATGTGTATATATTTATACATATCACTATACAATTTGAACGATTTCATTTTAAAAAATATTTTTGTTTTATATTGTTTTTGTTCTTTTGTTTTGTTCTTTTGTTTTGTTCTTTTTTTGTTTGTATGGCTACATTATGCCTACTTTTCATTATACTTTTATTTTTTATTTTAAACCTTTGATTTGAAAAAAATATTGAAATATATCTAATCTATATGGTTGTACTGAATGAATACTGTTGTATTTTTTATTTAACAATATTATAATTACTCTTCTTTGACTAAGTACGCATCTAAGTTGAAAAAATTGTATATTATGATGAGACTTATTTTGTTATTATAATGTTTTTTGATTATATTGATTACATACATTAAAAAAAAAAAAATTGTATACATATTGCTCATAATATGTATGTGGATCGACTAACATACAAAAAAAAAAAAAAACAAAAACCAGAATGAAAATAAAATTCATTCAACTCAAAAGCTGTCTAATTTTTTTATTCTACGTGAATTATCTATGTATATATAATTTCTGATAATACTCTAAAATTCTTAATTATAATCATTTTTATTTTCTATAGTGAATTTTTTAAAGATATTTTTCCGGGTGAAAATGCTTTCTCAAGCAGTTCATTGCTTTGGAGGATAGTTAGGGTTTATAATACTTAGTTTATTCGTGATTGCCTAAACTCAGCAATTGAACAAATTATTATCTGATCTGAACTCCATTGGAGCACCAAATTTGATGACTAATCCTTCTAACATATCAATTATTTCACTAATTGATTTATTTTTTAATTTTTCCGAAAACAACCAAACAGAGTATGAGTCAAAAACGTTGAGGATGGCTAAGGTAAAATTAACCGCTATATTCAAGTATATACCCATATGATACTTTTCCCATGGATATTTTGGTTGGCCATGTTGTTGTAATGTTTCATTTTGATACATGGTCCAACGATTTGGTCAAGGATCAATTTAATTATTTAATTAAACGAATAATAATAATTTATTTAACATCAAAGTATAAATTAAAGTGTAACAACAAAATCAACTTTTCTTTTAGACTTAGAAAGAGAATGAAATATTGAACACTGCAAAAATCAGAATTTACTTTTCAAAAAGAATATTGAATTTGTTTTATATTAAATATTTAGCTAAGAAATTTCTAGAGCAAACGTGTTGATTTAAAAATATTATAATTATATAACATAATGACGCTAAGAAAAAACGGAAAGTAAAACAAAAAATGTAGAAAAATAGTTTTTCACTTATCCGTTCTTGCCTAATACTAAAAAGTCATTCGATTCTATTCTATTTCTTAAATTAAATAAGGAGTACATATTCCTATAATTTTATTTTTTACTTATATTATAATCTATTAATTGAATGTGAAATTGAAAAGAAATGTATTTAGTGGTAAGCAAGCAGAAAAATATGAAATAAATTAAATTTGAAAATAATACAAATAAAAAAATATTGTAAAAATTAAACTTTCGCTTTCACAAAATTACAATTTATACAAATTATAAGAAATCTCATAATATTTTCTATTAAAATTGAAATTAATTTTTATATTATTTAATTTTAAGACATAATACACTATTAAAAAACAAATATTATAATATCTATTAGCTAAATTCGATCGAATAACATTTTTATTTTTCTAAGAAAAAATTTATTAAAAAAAATTAGCTTTAATTAATTTTACAAATTTAAAAGGAAAAACATAAACAAAATTATATATGTATTATAATATTGTAGTTCTAAATTAATTAATTGAAAGTACTTAATTAATTTTAATTATTTTTTTTTCTAGAATATTCTGCCTTTAAGTTTAAGTTTTTTTTTTGTTAAATTCGCACAGTTTTTATTTATAAAACAATATAGATTTTCAAATTTATTAAATTATGTGAACGGGAAATATTTGGACATAATTAAATTTTAACATATTTTAACATAAAGTTTATTTTTATTTTATTCAATTTTAATATATTATAAACCTTATTTTATTTTATTTTATATTGAATTGTAATCTTATTCTATAATACTGCGTAATATGATGTTAAATTGTGGAGTTGTCTCTTATGCTGCTCAACTGGTAACTAATTGTATATACTTCTATTTTCTCCTTACACATAATAATAAAATGTTTGAACAAATATTTGAAAATCAATTGAATTCCAAAGCTCAGTTTATTTGCTTACTTAACTTACTGAAATATATTTTTCAAAAACCAAACGTCTCTGACGGTATAGTGCTTATTTATAATTGGTTATAATTAAAATTATGTGTACCAATAGTTAAGAGGGTATTTGATAAGAGGGAGTTTTAATCAACATAATTATATTTATTAAAATACAGAATGGATAATAAATGTCTTAAATATCAATTAATACCTAAATGTTTCATGTTATCTTGAAATTGAATATACATATACTTTTTTCAACAGATTTAACTCCCTGTTTGATACAAAATATTAGTTTTATAAAACTAACTTCTTACTTTTTTTAAACCATTTTTTAATAAAGCACTTTTGTTGCAGAACAAATATGTGGTAATAAAATGATTATGAAAACAAGGGTGACTCCCGATACATAAGCGACAAGATCACACCATGTATAATGAAGGTTATCTCTCCAATATCAAATATGAACTTATTTGCGAACAAGGATGGATTTTTGAAGAAATGAAGGAATACTCCATGTTAAAGATGAGTTGGCTTTTCAAAGGAAGGGAATTCCCAAATTGCTATTTGTTTTGAGAACGAATATCGAAGTAGTAAGTACTTTTTAATGCAGTTATAGGTTTTTATGTTAATTGAAGTAAGACCATATATATGTATACATAATACATAATATAGATTGGCAGCTGGGTATTGCTCTCTCTTTCTTCCTAATACATTATTATATAAATTTTTAAAATTTTGTAGAATAGATTCTTTTAAATCTTCTTATCAAATTTAAAATTAGTTTTTCTAACATTTTTATCCGTACACATATATCGGGTGCTCCAGAGCATATGCGTATCAGCAAGAGGGGAAGGAACTTAACTAAATCTAATTATTAACTAAATCGAGGGTGCTCTATCAATTGATAAGGTGATATTTTCCACTTCTGGAAAGGACCGGAAAAGGGCTGTTAAGTCCAAAATTCGACGTAATTTGCCGAAAACGATATTTTCAAAGGGAAGAGGTACTTTTCTTATGCAAATTCGGATTCTAAAAATAAGAAACTTTTGTTTTTTGTAAAGTAATTTTTTTTTTCTTTTTTGTTTGTTTGTTTTTTTTTTTTGTTTTGAGTAGAAAAAATTCACTCTACAAAATTGGTTTATAGTCAAAAAGGTATGAAGCATAATGTTAACCATGGCGTTATATTTTGCGTGGATATTACAGTATAGACCATCCAGTGATAAATTTTTTTTTTGGTAATTATAGATCTTTTTTTATATTATCAGCTACAATTTAGGTTAAAAAAGCTAGTTTAGTTCAGTGGAAAAAGCCGAAGAAATAGTTAGAGAGAAAAAGAAGTATGAAAAAGCTTCAGTAGAGAGTCGCAAGCATATGTTGTTAATGTTTACTTTGATATTTTATATATCAAATACATAAAATCATAGAATTAGCAAGAATTTTATAAACTTTTTATATCATTGAAAAATTTCAAAGATTAGGAATCAGATTATCCGTTTCTGGTTTTATACCTTAATTCAGAATAACACAATTAATTTATTACATTATTAGTTAATTGGTGTGACAAACCTGCCTTATCCAACGCTCTGAGGCTCTTCGGCCAGTTGGACATCCTTTCAGCGATCTCTTTTCCAAATTTTAGCAGATGTCATCAAGCCAACTAACACCTTTGGTGAATCGATGTAGTATTTCTATCACTGTTCTGCTTCTTATCTGTGAGAAATTGTCGAAGTAGTCACCTTATAGGATTCTTACTCTTCTTGTCCTTTATGTTGTTGGTTTTTTTTAGTTAATTAAGACTTTCACTAATGTTGCAATATTTGAAAACTTTTTGGTGAATATAGAAAAATATTTTTAAATCATTGTAACATGTATGTATGTAAAGTACATCATTTAAAATTTAGACAATCATGAAAAACATTAATTTTATTTTTTTAATTATTTCACTTACAAATTTTTTTTTGTATTCTGCTCCAGAATAACTTATTTGAAACATATAGATAATTATATTTAATAGAAATAAAAAAAATGAATATTAAATTGATTTAATTATGGTTTAAAATTTCTCTACAGAGACTCTAAGATAAGATTAAATTCATATAAAAATATTAGTCCACAAACAAACAATCTATTAAAGTTTAACGATCATTTACAACGATAATGACTAATGAGTATTATAAATTATAACAAAAAAAAATTAAGAAGAAATTATTAACTTCCTACACAGTTTTTTTCTTTTTTGTTAAAATATATTTTAATTTTTTTTTATTTATTAGATATTATTTTTAGAATTAATTTGAATAGATATGTACATTGAAAATAATAAAAAAAAAATACTTAATAATATTTAATGAAATATTAATATTAAATTTGTTACAAAATAGTAATATGTCTTCCAATATTGTAAATATAGTATATAATATATTAATACATTTTATTTTAAAGATAATAATAATTTATGTAACTGTTGAATCTGAAGAAGTTTACAAATAAAAAATTATATTTAATAAAACAAATTTCGTTAAATTAATTTACTTTGTGTTTAATTTTTTCATTAATAACTTTTATTATCTCCAATTTTAATGACGCCCCAATGCAGTGGTACAAAAGTTCTAATTTTTGTTACTAAAAGGGATTAATTATTTTATTTTCATACTATAAAAAAATAATAATATCAAAATAGCGCAATATGCTTTACAAAAAACATTTTATCAAGTTGTTGAGTAGGAGTGTAAGGTGAACACTTAAAATTAATTACCAAGAATGTGAAAGTGTTCTCTTCCGCAACACTATCAATATTTTTTTTTAATTAATGCGTAATAATAAAGTAATAATAAACCTGTATATGTGTTACCAAAAATTTTGTATACCTGCCTTGTTCGTCCAAACAGGGCTTTGGTTACCATTTTATCCCGCAGAACTCCGAAAGTTAAATCACCGAAGAACTGTAGCTTATATATTCTATTCCTAGTTCAAGTTTTGAATGGAGAAATTGATTCACAGTCTATTAAACGGATGATCACTTGATAAGGTTTTGTAATCGTTTGATTTAAACATAATAAATAAAAAATCAAATATTATACTCTTGTACTCTGTTTTTATTCGTATTTCATACTCAAATATATAATTTTATTTTAACAATTCAATTTTTAATTTAAAATATTTATAAAATAATAATTTTTCAATACCATAAAAATAAACTTGAGATATCACGAAAGTAAGAATACAAACATAATTTTTTATATATTAAATTTTGATTAAAGAGCAAATAAACAATAGATAAAAAAAAATACTTAGTTTTAAAATATTTTTCAAAAATTAAATATGACTTTGTATTAAATTAATTAGCAAAAAATTTTACTATAAATAAGTATAAAAATTTGTTATTTTTATAGTACATAATAAATTAGTATTTTAATTATTGTACACATTTATATGCATATATATTGTATATGTTTCTTGTCTTTTCGGCACTAATTTATTGCACCATTGATCTTAATGCTTTTGTTAATTCCACATTTGGAAATTTTGCAAAATCACCACCTGTTGCTCTATATGGTTTACGTTGTAAGTACTCTTGCATAACAGCAGCTGCTAATGCACTTGTCTTAGCCTAAAAATTAATAAATAATTGAAGAAATATTTTAATCCTATAAAAAGTATAATAAATACTAAACTTACTTTAATATCCTGCTGTTCATAAGTGTGTTTATACCTATGATTTTGAATAAGTTTGGTTACATTTGGTCGATTTGAATTCGCCTCTGGGAATTGTGATAATTTCATTGTAGACATTACCCAATCCTATAATTAGCAAACGAAAATAACCTTTTATTATAAGATTTTCTTAAAATTGCCAATAAAATAAATACATAACAAGAGATTATTGATACATACATATTTAATCTTAGCTAATTGATTTTCTAATTCTGTTAATTTTTTATCTTTTGGTTGTGGCACATATATTGGTTCCAATTTTTGTAATTTTTTCTTCATTTCTTCAGCTTGTAATTTTAATCTTTCATTACGTTCCTCAAGAAGTACTCTCTTAAGTAATGCTATCTCTTGTGCAACATGTGGAGAATTCGTTGAAATATCTAAAGTGATAACAAATTATTTTAGTCAATAAAAAAGATTTAAAAAATTAATCTAAAAAATACCAAAAGCAGTAGAATTTTTTAGATCTCCACCTTTCTTTGAACCCAAACTCTTTAATTTATCACGTAGAGCACCACGTTCATCTTCTAATGAATCGATATCTCTTTGCAAATGATCCATTGTCTCCTCATAATCTTTTTCTTTTTTCCGAAGAAGAGCAACTGTCTCTTCATATTGTTTTTGTAATTTTTCTGTATTTGATTCAAGATCTTGTTGAAGCACCGATAATTTCTTTTCAGCAATATCTTTTCGTATTTGCATTTCTGATAATTCATTTAATTTCATTTTAGCTGCCATTTTTAATTGTTTGATTTCAGCATCACGATTTTCCAATGTTGCTGTTAATGTTTTAGTTTCTTCTAATTGTTTTTTAACAAATTGTGCCCTCAAAACTATTGGTGCAATTGGTCTATCTTCTTTCGTATTATTTATCGACATTATTTCATATTCATTATCAAGCAAATATTGCGCTACTTGAGTTAAATCTAATGTAGCTGATGATAAAATAGTTTTAACGTTTTGTGATGGGCCACGATCATCTTGCTCATAAACGTGATCACAATTTGTTACTAAAACTTCCCAAAGTTTTTCATGTGTAATTGATGGATCTGCTTCATTCTCTACAGTAAAGTTATGTAAAACATGTTTGGAAGTTAAATGAAGAACTTGAACAACTTTTCCTATCTGATCATTTAGAGAACGAATATTTTGAACAGTTTTACTTGCTAATCCACATTTAGTTACATGAGGATCCTATAAAAAATTAATTAAAATTATTAATTAGTTATTCAATTCAAACTCAGAATTTATGTATGTCACCTGGGGTAACCGTCTTTTTACTAATTTTAATTGTTGTTTAATATTTTCAATAGTTTGAATGATATATTGCATTAATAAACCAGATTCGCTGACATCATCACCACCAGCAATCATAGCACGAATAACAGCTGCATCAGTATAAATGGAATCACAAGAAGCGCCAATTGATGATATTGTATCCTTTAAGAGTTGTGCTTCGTTTATCAAAGTTTCCTCACTAAAAACTACAGTGTTCATAGCATTAAAGAACATTACACATTTTTCGAGATCTAAAAAAAAAGAAAACAAGATATACATATATGAAAACTATTAATTTTACGAAAATTCTAACTTTCAGTTGTAGAATTTTCATCCAGCTGATTTGCTTTAAGCAATTCAATTAATCCATCAATAATCTTTTCTTGAGCAACTAATTCTGGCAAAGAACTTCCAGCCTTTAATAATGTGTCTGGTTTACAAGTATTTAAGCCATACAAAAACTGATGCATGACGCTCTGTAAATTATGTATGTGATATAATAATTTTGATTTGAAAGCAAATTGTTGAACTGAATGACCTTGCAATACTGAATTTTTATCAATTGTTGTTACTGATGAAAATCGATCTCTTGCCTGACTAACAATTATACCAGATTTAAAAACAATTCTTGATATCAATAAAATTACTAAAATGGAATCATGATCACTTCCCCTAACCATAAACGTTTCAGGCATATAAGCTGTTAGCATACGAATATGTTCATTTGCTTGACTCAAATCAATTTGTCTTAATTGTACATCAATAGCTCTAGTGAATGCTTTAGATTCAGCAAACATTTGTTTAAAATCAATTGTATCAGCAATTGAATTTTGAGTTGGTAATGATTTATTATTTTCATTTTGTGATACTTTATCTCGCATATCAACTAATTGATCATTCAATTTTTGAACCAATTCACGGAATTTTAATATTGTTTGATCACGATCCACAACAGTTTCTAAAGCAGCTTCTTTTTCACGAACCATTTCACGTTTAGCAGCTAATGCCATATCCAATTCTTCACGTAAATCCATTTCTAAATCATGATTACTTTCGATTAATTGTTCATGAACTTCTTCAAGTGCTTCCAATTCTTTAACTTCTTCTTCTAACAGCTTAACTTTATCTTCTAATTCCATTTTTTTTTCAGCAAGTTGTTCCACCATTTCTTCTGCACCTAAAGCTGCATCAACCTGTTCCTGCAAGTCAACAACTTGTGCTTCTAATTCATCAACTTTTTGTGATAACTTTTCTTTAGTCCGTTGCAACTCTGCCACTTCTGATTTTTTTGTATCTAATTCTTTTGTGGTTTTTTGAATTTCATGTTTGTCATGGGCAGTTAAGTCTCGTAAACGTACCAATGTTTCCCTTAAACGAACATTTTGCTGTTCTAATTGTTTGAATTCATATTGTGAAACTCCACCAACAATTCCACCTTCAGGTGTACGAATCATTCCACCATCGATATCGCTACATCGATTTGACATTTCAGTTTGAAGAATTTCAAGATCTAAATTAAGTTCTTCAATGCGTTCTTTAGCTTGCTCCAATTCTATTTGTAAAGTATCAGATTTTTCTTCAGCCATTTCTTTATCTAAAGTAATCATTTCAACATTTTCTGATAATTCAGCCATTTCCTCTTGATGACGTTCACGAGCCTCAATTGCATCTTTAGCTTCCTGTCGTGCTCTTTGTAATTCTCGTTGTAAAGAACTTTGAGCTTCAATAATTTTCGATTTAAATTCTTGCAATTGATCGAATTGTGTTTTCATCTTTTCATATTCTCGTAAGCGCTCTTTATCTTCATTACGACGAATTTTCAATGTTTCAAGTTTCTCCGTTAGGTCAAGATTCTGCTTTTTGAGATCTTCAATTTCTTGTAATTGTTGTAAATTTTGTATTTTGTCTTCAACAGATGAATGCGGTGCTGGTGATGGTGACATTAAAGCTTGGCCTGGTGTAAATTGTGGTTTTAAAGTTTCCAAAAAGCCGGTCTACAATTAGAAAAATAAATATTTACATTTAAATAATTAAATATGAAATTCAAGGTCTAATAATTTACACACTTCTATAAAAGATGCCCTCTTGGAAGGCGTTACAGAATCCGGTGGACTTAAACTATTTTTTCTTTCAGGATCTGTACCTGAAGTAAGTGGTGTAGCTGTAGATGATGGTCTATCTGTTGATGGTGAAGCCAATTGACTTCGAGATCCTAATAAACTTTGACGACTACTAGACATTGATAAACGAGAGCTTTATAAAATAAAATTTTAAAATAATATTATTAAAACTTATTTACCTGTACGTAATATAAACATAAATAATAAAAAAAAATAAAATTTAGTTCGAAAAAATAAAAACGATGAACTTTGAGTAAATTTATATTCTCAAAAAGTTAAATTTAGAACCAAAAGACAAAAAAATTGATGTATTTTTCGTAAATAAATAAATCAATTCTAATAAATTATCGTTGCTTGTGTATTGAAATATTGAAGTATGTATTTGGAATATTATCTACCATATCTAAGAATAAATAATTAAAATTTCGAAATCTAAACTTATTCTTAAAGTCATAAACTACTTCATAAAAGCAACTGAGTTAATCACTTTTACTTAGTTCTAAAAGTTTTAAGGTAAAAGATTTTGTTTGTTTCCCACCATTCTTTATGAAAAAAAATTATCATGTATTAAATAAAAACTAATATCTACTTATCACTAACTATTGCTATTGATTGACTACTTACTTACAGTACACATAATACTAAAGATATTTTAAAATATTTTTTTTTTTTTCATTTAAAAAAGATTTAGAGCAAGAAAAAATTCATTAAGGCTATAAATTTATTTGCCAGAAATACACATTTAATATTTCATTTGAATAAAAATCATAATTTTTAACTTGGCAACATAATTTCCAAAAGAAAAAACGTATAAACTAAACTGGCTGTAAACTAAAACTGTGAAGAAGCCAAGAAGTTTAAAAATAAATTCAATATCATTAAATTTTATCCTAGTTGTAATGGTTTCAATTTTATGAACATAAAACTAAGTAAATATATCATATCACAGCTTGAATAAGGCTTTTCTGTTTTGTATCCAAAGCTAGCAATTCCAGCTATCCTTGGGATATGGTCATTAGGTCCTACGCCGATACAACATTTCCCTCAGAAGAGCCGAAAGCAGATAAACTAGTAAAAAGCGGACATAAAAATGGTGACCAAGAAGTGATATCCGTAAGCACATGAAAAATGTTTATGAACCTAAAATTTGCTAATAGTTTATTATGTAATTCAAATTCAATTAAAACAATAAACCCCTATACTAAAACAATTTACCCCTATTCTTAACAAATAACCACAACTACATAAAATTAAAATTTTAAAATAAATTTAATAATGATATTATAATGGTAGTGATGAAATTTAATGTGATTTACAAAAATTATAATGCAAAGCATCTTTAAAAAGAAAATTTTGTTATCATCAATAAATATATTAATACTCGTTTATACTTTTACATTAATTTATAAAATTTATGAAGTTATGAAATTTAAGAGTTTTGTGAAAATATAAATTGATATTTACATATATTTATGCATACGTACTTATATACTTGAAATATGAATTTTTTTTAAAATTAAATCAAATAATTTATTATTGTCAGGTTTCCGTTCTCTATAATAATTATTTTAATATTTGATTGCAAATATCAATATTTCGAAACAACATACTTCCGACATCAAGCACTGATGAAGGAAATATGATGCTTCCAAAATGATATTTGCAATCAAATATTTTGGTATATCTCTGTTAATTCTTTTTATTGGTATTTCTAAAAATGGTGTGTCGTGTATGGTTGTTTATTATTTTAATATAAAGCTATATCGAGATGAAGCTATATCGAAGATCGTAAAAATGTCCATTCCCTTTCCACTCTGAGTATCTCACGATCAAACTACTTTTGAGTATCTTTTGATATATTTACTGTTTTAATATTTTCTTTAATACTACAAACTTTAGCAATATGTGAATGGAATTCTACATGGAATAGCTACCTTAGTACATATAAGCAAAACAAGTTCATTAATAGAATTTGTCTCTGTGATACCAAATTAATTAAAAAATAAAAAAAAAGGAAATTTCAAATACTACTTATAATGTTTTTTTAACACTAAAACTTAAACTCCATATAAGCAAAGAATACATAAATAGTAAGAAATCTCGCATCTGATATAAATTTTTGAAGAAAAATTTTTGTACTCTGCGCCTGATTGGTGGAGTCACACATAGAGGATGAGAAAAATGGGTGAAGAAGACAGCGAAAACAAAATTCTAATTTTTATTTTTTTTTCATCTAACAATTTTTCTATGAAATAATTGTATTTTACAGTATACACTGATATGGATATACCGGGGGTTCCAGAGCATGCGTATTAGCTTTTTAAAAGGGGAAGGAGCCGTTATTTAAAAATTTAAAAATAAATTTATTATCTAAATCGAGAGTGCTTTATCGATTGGTGATATTTTCAACTTCCGTGAAGAACCAGAAAAGGGTTTTTTAAGCTCAAAACTTGCCGAAATTGGCCAAAATCAAGATTTTTAAATGGGAAAGGATACTTTTTTATGCAATTCGAGTTCTACGCCAAAAACTAGAAACTTTTGTAAGTAAATTTTTTTTTTTTTTGTTTTTGTTTGTTTAGTTTAAACTATGTAGGTACCCAAAAATTAGAAAAACAAATATGATAATATGAAAAACAAATTTATTTATAAAAATGATTATTATTAGTTTTTGTTTACCAAAGGAAAATATGGAGGATTTTTGTTTTATTTTTATTAATTTTAAAGAAAAATAATGTAAAAACGAAAAAAAAATCGTTTAATGTAAGTTTTTTATTTTTTGTCATACAATCCAAATTTGCATTAAAAAGTACCCCTTCCCATTTTAAAATCTACAGACCAAAAATTTCTGCTAATTTCCGCAATTTTTGGTCTGTAAATATCGATTTGCGATTCTTCCCGGTAGTTGAAGATATCACTAATCGATAGAGCACCCTCGATTTAGTTTATAATTTTTTTTTTTTTAATTTTAAAATAACGACTCCTTTTCTTCTTAAAAAACTGATACGCATGCTCTGGAACACCCGGTATATAGTTACATACCTAAATAATAATAATCGGGTCCGTCACGCATCTCGTATCTTCCGTATTTAGTAAACTTACGAATGTTAATTTTGCTTGAATTTCGTATTTTTCATTTCGTATTAACAGCTGATATCTAACGTCTATTTAAATTTGAATTTGAATAAAATAATTTGATTATTTTCTGTAACTTGAAAAAATGCATGGAATCAAAATTAAAGAGGATAAGATACATAACCAAAAAATGGTCATGCATAGAAGAAAACATTATTTTGAAATACATATTATGATATTTTGATTTATGTCCAGTCCTCTGCGTTTATTTTATGGATAGCTATTTATTTTTGTTTTTGTTGTAGCTATGTTTAAAACTTTATTTTTAATATTTTGTTTAGTTAAATAAAGATGATTAATATTCGCATCGAAATTATGTTAATAAAAATATAATATGAAAAAAAATTGCTTTTAAATATTTTTCTCGAAAAAATTTAAGCGGAAAATTCTATAGGGGGGAAGTACAATTGGTGTAGGGAAAATTTAGTATTAAATAAATTTTTGAGATTGTAGGGAATTTTTAAATAATTATTTAAAAAGAGTGTCGCATCACTGGTACGCATATAAGTCGAAAAAATTAAAAAATATTCAGGTGAGACTTCTTATTATTATATGTTCTTTGATATAAGTAAATTCTATGGTTTTACGACGAAAGATGATAACTGCGTTTTTGGCATTTCTTGTAAATCGCAATTGAATAAAATTTAGTATATAATTTGCTATACTTTTCTAGTTATTTTTGATTTTTAAAAAATATTTTTAATGAAAATCTTTTGAAAATCTTTAAAAAGATATGATCTTTGAAATCATTTCAATAATTTTTTTAATTTTCGTAAAATTTTTACCTTTTTTTTTAATTTTTAAATAACTTATTAATTTTTGTTACATAAAAGTTATTGCTGAAGAACATGATAACTTCAGTTATTCAGTTTATACAAAAAATAAAAATGTATAATACGCAGTAAAATTTTTCAAGATACATGGAAATATCTTCACATATAATTTTTTTTTGTTTTGTACTTTTCGGTAAGTGTTGCCTCCATAACTGCATAAGTGAAGTTATATGCTTATGTTAGAAATATTTTCAACGGCAGTTGTTAGTTATTCAGTTTTGAATTCATAAATTACTTAATATTATTAATTTTTTTTTTTTATTTGAAAAAGCTTAAATATTTATATAACATGGCATTCATAACTAAAATTCGACAAAACTGCAGTTATCATCTTTCGTTGTAAAACAACAGAATTAAAAAATTAAAAATCATTATATTACTTTTTTAATCCATATTACTCGAATTTTCCTTGCAATAATGAAAGACTAAATTCCAAAATTCGTTGTATTGTAACTACATTATATTAACTATAAATAAAGACAATGACATGCTAGATTTTATTATGCGTTGGGTTAAAGAGTTTACGGACCCATGCATCTATACATTACTTATATGTCAGACCTGCAATTGAATACATCTCTCAAGTCTAGTTTTCATTCCGAAATGTAGATAATGCATGCATTGGGGCGATGCAATGTAAAGTCTTTTCACTTTGCACTATGTGCTCTTCATGGTCTGGTGCATTTCTTTCTGCCTCGTTATATGACAAACTTCTTTTAATAAATTTGAAATCATCACCAAAGACGTTTGATGGTTGATTTAACGTTAATTCACCAAATTATTACAGGTAATATTTTAACACCAACAAATCACAATTAAGTAACTTTTAGAGAAAATTCAAAGAACCACTATACAGACTGTTAGAAATTTGATACAGTTAGTAGAAGGCTATGTAAATTAAACTTGTTTTGATTATTACATTATAGTAAAACTACTTTAAAAACTAACCACTATAAATTTAATAATTAACAATAAGTTACAGTTAAAATTTTTCATTATTTTTTATTAGCTTTAATTCTTTGCACATTTCCATGTTAAAACCAATAATCGATCAAATTTGATCATACCCACTGTTACAAGAAGATACCATATTTAACTAGATCACCAGATCACTTGATTACAATATATAAATTATGAATATATACGAATTCGATGCTTATATTCGATGCTAAATTACCACAACAATAACTGCCATGAATTCAAAAACAGTAACTATAAGTATTTGTAATAAACAGACACAAAAGAGTATCCTTACAGTAAAGTAAAGGGAAAAAGGGATTGATTTTTTTTATGTTCTTGACAGTAACTAGGTACAATTTTACCTTTTCGTGCTTAAACTAAGTACGATACTGCAAGTTTTTACAGCATATTTTTCTATAATGTTTTTCGAGAATTCATTTATCAAATTTCAGGCTTAAAACTTTATTAAATGTAGAAAACTGCTACTATTCTCAGGAACTAAGCCTACTTAAATATAATAGCTCCACTTTATTTAAGCTGTTACCAGATTATACTCTTAATTATATTTGTTTTCATTTATTTTATCCCAATGACAAAGGGTACTGGACCAAGCCGAAAAACCTATAAAGAGTTTTTTTTGTCTGTTGTTCAAATGAAACTACAAATTTCACGTTTTTGTAAAATTTTAACCTAAATAAATTTAGAGAATAGGAAGCAATTTAACTATCACTAACTACTAATATATGTTGCATTTGGAAACAATACAAGTAACATTTTTGGAATTCAGTCCTAATAACATCAATTTTTTCATCGTACTGTATCCAATTTATAAAAATAATTTTAAAATTAAAAATATTAATAAAATTAATTTTAACATAGAAATAAACTCAAAAAAATAATAAAATAAAATGTTAACACAACATTTAAAAGAAATTTATAATTATGTTAATTCAAACCTTGACGCTGATGGTGGAAGATTATTAAGCTTATTTTTCGGCTGAAGAGTTTTTATTGGAGATTTCCTTCTAATACTGATATATATTATACATCATATATTATAGTATATATAGTGTATATAGTACATATATTATATATATATATTTATATATATATATGTATATATATATGTATTCATATTTTTTATCAGTTAATTATAGATTTTTAATGTTTTTAATGAAGATATTAGTATGCAATACAAGTTTTATACGTTTTACATTATTTTATTCAGTTCAAATAAATGTTTGTTAATTGATTTAATGCACAGAAACACATCCATAAGATAGGGTTTAAGCAAGCATGAAAAAATTTATTTAAAAAAATATTAGTCTAACACTATAAAATAAATATATTTAATATAGTTAGTTAATAAATAAATTGTAACCAAAACAAAAACATTTTGAAAAAAAAAATTTTATATTAATTTTGTTTTTTTTTACATTGGGAGACATAAAGAAAATTAACTTTAAATTAAAAAAAAATTAAATAAATAATTAAAAACTAAAATTTTAATTAACAAGGATTTGATAAGGAAATGATTTTTGATAAGTTTTAGATTTTTTATTTTTTTTACACTTACGCTGTTGGTTTTGTTATACCAGGTAGAGATCGCACCGATCCGGAACTGAATATCATCATCAGAATTGTATTAATTTTTTTTTATTTTTTTGTTATTTCAATTTGAATTTTTTTTTTTTTTTTTTTGCAGTATTTTTTAATATAAAATTGAATTTGATTGATTGAGCATTCATTTTTAAAATAAATTGAATGTATATTATGTATTTAGATTTTCATGAGATGTTATAAAAAAAAATAAAAAAGAAAATAATTTCAAATAAAATTTTATAATTAAACTTTGAAAATACAAGGGGGAAATCAAAAAAATGTACATATGTATATGCAATACAATGATTAAAGTAACTGAAACTACAATAACTAAATAATACAATAAATTATTGAATAAGGAGATATTTAAATGAAGAATTTTATTCATAATATAATTAATAGTTAATACATACAGTAAATATTTTGAAACTATTTTGGATAATAAAAAATCATTTTTGTGTAACATTATATTCGAAATTAACAATAAGAAATCTGTATGATAAACATATTTAGTAAAATTAAAAGGAAAATATTCGACTATTTTCAATAGTAAGAAATCAATTGTACATAATTTAATTGATGTAATCAATAAAAACAAATAATTAAACTTGATGAACTATCCTTGATATGTGTGAACTTTATAATTAACTATGGCTTCGGGGCAAAAGTACTTAATTTAAGTCAGAAAATCGAAAAAATGTATATATACTAGCAAAGTTACCTGACGTTGTCCGGATCGAACACAAAATATCAGTAAAATTGAAAAAAAAAATTTTAACCTATTTTTTTCACTACGATAACAAAATCAACAATACTACAATATTTCTTTGTAAACAATATTTCGGATTTATTCTGATGGAGTATAAACAAACACATTACTGTTCCTATTCGTGATTATATCCATGAGAGAAACAATCTTCTTTCAATTGCAGGCCAAAAAATTTTAGAGTGTGTCCCTTTAATTTGTTAAAATGAGCATCTAATGATCTTAGCGGTGTTCTAGTGTTCCACGTTTGCAAATCCACAAAAAAACCTTAAGTCATCAATTTTACATACCGGCTGCACCTACATTAACAATTAAATCACTCTCTCACTATACTATGAAAAATCTTCTCATACTGTAAAATCTCTACTGAAAAATCTATTTTATAATTTGAGCAAAAGTACTAAATTTGACTTAAGTTTTAGTAAAATAAATTAATGACTTAAGTAATTTTGCCCTAAACTCATAGAATTATAAATTAAATTAACAAAAAAACGTTCGTAAATATGAGGAAGCATCAAGTTTTCTTATAATTAAAATTTTGCTATTACAAATTATCAGAAAAAAAAAATATTTAAGAATATAAAAAAATTTCAATTTAAAGTTTTTTTTTTTTGATAAATTTTTAATTAACTCATTAGTCATAGATTAAGTAATAATCAATAAAATAAAATTAAAATGTTCCTAGTTGTACCAACTTTAGTGTCTACATCTCTTAGTATCAAGTTAAACAGTAGTGTAAAATTAAAATATTACAAATAACTTGACTTGACCACTATTGAAAAAGAATATAAAATTTTCGAAATTTCTTGCATTACTAATTACTACTGAATTGACGAAACATTCTTTTTTCAAATAAATTTAATTTGCATTTTTGATTTTGATTTCTTTAATTATTACTACATATGTAAATATTTATGATTTTTTAAAATATTAATTTGAATTTTTATTATAAAAAAATGATTTCATATTTTATGAAATTGAATTTCAGTTACCGTATAATAATAGACTATAATATTATTTAAATAAACTTATTACATATTACAAAAAAAAGTAGGTACATATGCACACAATGTACATCCTTCAATTAAATTTAAAAAATTAAAGTTTATACAAAAGATATGAAAGGAAAGAGGTAAAGATTTTTTATATATTAGTTTATATCAGATGAAACTTTAAATATATTGTATGTATTTTACATAATAAGTACAAAACTACAAATAATTTTAGGATAATAAAAATAGTACATATAGCTATTTTTAAAAATTATTCTAAGTAATAAAATATTAATATTACTATGATTAAGAATACTATGTATATAGATGAACATTTTAGAATATGTAGAATATTTTTGGGCTAAATTCCGGGTTAAAAAATTTGCGGACTATATTGAATGTATTAGTGTGTCTCTCAATTTATAAAATTTTATATTTTTAATTTCTTATGTATATTTATATTTATTTTACATTTATTATATTTTTATTTATTTATTCGTTTATATGGCTTGCAACCATTTTTTTTTTTTCAAACAATTTAAAAATTAACTCACTACTTTTGGCTCTAAATAAAATTATTTTTTGCATATTCAATTACATTTATTTTAAATCTACTTAAATTAATTTCATTACTTATTGAAAAAGGTAATTCATTGTATAACTTCACACCATTATATAAAAGCATATTTTTTGGCCTTTCATATATTTTTTAAATTATTAATTATGTATATCACCTACATAAATTAATTGATTACACAAATACATATTGTGGATAGATATTATTTTTCATTTTGTATATAATTATTAAAACATTCTAATGGATTCTAATGATTATTTTTTGATTTACACTTTACTTTATCAATTTTAGATTTTTAGATTTTCATCATTTATTTTCTAATTTTTGTAGTAGTCTATTTTTGTTAGAATTATTTACCACAAAAAGTATTTATGAAGCGTAATCAAAATGTGTCTTTATTATGGTATTAAAATATGGATTGTACTTGAAAAAGTCAAATTTCTTCTGATTTTTTGTCTTGAAATTTTTTTTAAAGTTTTTTACAAACATATTCAGTCTATATGGCTTAGCTTATTATTTTTTATTTTTTATTTGTATTTCAAATTTGAATATTCATATTTGCTATAAAACATAATTATAAAAAATAATTAAATAAGAATTAAATTAAAACTATAAATTTTTATAAATTGAGAAAGACTCACTAATACATTCAATAGAATCCGTAGTTTTTGAAAAAGGGCCGTGAATTCAGTCCATAAATGTTTTATTCTGAGATGTCTATATATATTGTACTCTTAATCAATGACATTACTTAATTGAGTTATAAAATTAGTATTGATAGAAACCTAATAGTTTACGCAGTAAATATACTTTATTTTAATTACGAGAAATAGATGTACTGAAAATTGACCTAAAATAATTTACTGAAGATACTTAGGCAAGCATATATATTTTAAAGATATGATTTAGATATTGAATGTTGTTTGAATTTAAGATCCACAGCCTCTAAATGATTCCAAATAATACTTAAGAATACTATTTGTAAAATATGGTTGTAGAATTTATTCTTCTCCACCTTTACTACGGTATATATAAAAAAAATTGTTTTTACATCTTTTATTTTGAATACGAAATTTATTTATATTTTATTCAATTTATTTGATTTTATATTAACATTACATTATTCATTATTGATTGCGAACACTTACAAAGTTACTAAAAATGCAATGATTTATTAATGAATATGAATTAAAATAAAATTGGTAGGTTTAATAAACAAAAAATAATAATTATCCTGGTAAAGAATAAACACATATTATATAGAACTAGTTGTGATTTGTATAAAAATAAAAAAATAAAACAAAAATAAAATAAAAAAAATTAAGTAAAATAGTGACGACTATTCACTGCCAATATTTGATAAATACACAAAATAATTATGAAGAAATCTTACCTAGATTTTGTTTTAATCGATTTCGAAATATTCCTGAATAAATAATATTATAAAGTATTCATTTTGTTGTATATATACAATACAAATAAGTATATTTTTTTTATTTAAAAAATATTTTGTGCAAAATAAATAAGACTTATTATATTTTTTTTTTTTTTATTCAAGTCCAAGTTGGCAGTGATGTAAGCGCAATATTCAATTAAATCGTTATTTTACTAATCTAAACTATTTAATACATAATTTATTATATCTTTTGAAGCAAACGTGCGGCAATAAAGAATTTTGTTTTAAGAAAATAAGAAATATTTGAATATTTTAAAGTATGTATGTATGTATTTAAATAACTACATAAATGCAATTTTTTCTGCTTAATATTTTTGTATATCAATTTCAAATAGTTTTAATAGAGTTTTGTTCAAAATTTATTTATAACTTAAAAAAAAAAAGTTTTGTCTTAATAAATATTTAACCTTCATAAATGTCTAAATGTAATAAATAATTGAAGACAAACTCGATACTTTACAATTTAATATTTTGAAACACTTCTATTTTCATATGATTGGCAAGTAGTTTTTTTTTTAAGACACTAATTATAGCAATAAATATTAAGATTGTGCAATTAAAAATATATGTGCCTAAAAAGCCTGCAACCTTATGTAAGCAAGAAACACATTACATCATATCATAACATACCTGCTAAGTCTAGATCTTGGTTGTCTTTCTTCTGGACTTTCTTCTATCACATTATCAGATTCATCTAATAAACTTAACTGAGTTGTCCTGACAAACATACCAAAATTGTCCAAACACTAAAAAATTAATTTAAAATAATTAAAAAATTTAAATGGATATCTCGTATTTAATGACTTAAAAAATTACTGTAAAATATGTTGTTCCACGAATCGTTCCATTATTTTTACCCTTAGGTTCATCTAATACTAATCCAATCCACTTTCCTGGTGCAAAACTAGTAACACCAATATATGCAATTTTGCCACGAACTTCTTTACCCGTTACTTCAACACGTTGACCCACCTTCAAGTTTTTATCCGACATCTTCAAAAAACTTTTGTGATGATTCAATTTTAAATTATGAATAGGTATTACGAAAACTACATATGTATATTTAGACAATATAATAAATACATTATTTTTAATAATTTTTAAACTATTTTTGTTATACAAAATATGTGTATATCTTACTTCTTGCAGAATAAACCTTATTATAAATTTCACTAATTTAAGTTTATGTACCACCGCAAATCAATATATTTCTTTTAGAGAAAACCAAAAAAAACTGCTACTCTACCCTGCTATATTTATTATATTAAATATTTTGATTTTCTGATTGTTTTCCTTGTTCTTGCAATTTTCTAATTCTAAATGTCAAAATGACAATGTCAAAAGTGAGATCATCATCCTCAGAAACTACATATGACTTATGACGTCATTAAATTTAGACAACTTTCAAAAATATATTGTACAGTCAAGGAAATTCTGATAATTATTCTTATATTAATTTTAAATAAAACTTGAAAAAAACTTTAATTTCATAGTAATTTCTTAAAAGATTTATTATAGTGATGCTTTTAAGTATGATAACATACTTTAATAGATTGTATGAGCAAAGGAGGAAGGTATTATCAACTTTCCAGTAAAGAACTATGATTTAAAATACAAAAATTTCATTGTTTAAAAAGGGTTGTATAATTTATCTTTTTACAATTTGTTAACTAATACTTCCATCACTTTTTTCCATGAAATATCAATATATAAGAGATTATTTATTTTATGAACAAGGACTAAATATTCAGATTTGTTTGAAACAAATAGGATGGGAAATCAAAATAACTCCTTCATTATAAAATTTTGACTTAAGGTAGCGCTTACATTTACCAATTTATATACAAGAGCGCTAACTGGTGAGAAATTTTAATAAAATACTTGGAGGTAATTTGCTTTTTGTTTATCGATACATATAGAGATAATCGGTTGTTCGGTTGTAGAAAATTTTTTATTAGGAATACACATATGTACTTTATGTGTATATATACATATTAATTAAATAGAAGAAAAATTCCGTAGTGGTGAAAATTGTAATTTTTAGAAAAATAAGAAAATTTTGAATTATTAAAAAATAATTTTAAAAGAAATAGTATTTAAATATTAATTAAAATAAAAATCATAAGAAAACCAAAGTCGTTTTTATGAAATAAGAAAAAGGTATATAAAAACATGGAAAAAAAGTAATGATTACATAGTATAGATACGTCTATAACACTATACGATATGTAAAGTTAAATATGAAAAAAAATGTGTATATAGAAAATTTATAAGTTATATTTTGTACTGTTAAATTTTAAAGAAAAATACATAACTTCTGAACAAATAAAAATTTATTTATAGAATAATTTAAACATAAAGTCCCCCTTAACCCCGTAAATAATAAGCAAATTGAAAAAAACATATTTTAAGCTATAAAAAAAATTTAAATACATGATAATTACACAGTCACCACCAAAAACTTGTGAAAATTAACAAAACAATTAATATACCTATAAGTAGATTAAAAAGCTTGAAAACTGCTTTAAATCAAAAAACAATATTTATCAAGTAATTTTTAAATTACATTGTATTATTGCTTTTATTTTAAATAAATAAAACTATGTATGTATATATAATTAAAAATTTTATCAAAATAATTTGCTTCAACTTGTCACAAAAAAAAATCGTTTTAGGTCGCGAAAATACTGTATGCGCAGCAACTCTTGACCAGCAATATACATGAAAATAGACCTAATAAGAATATTTATTTTATGAGATACTAAAATATATCCCATAAATTTTTTAATATATAATGAGCATTTCATTTTTGAATTTTAATTTAATAGCATCTCAACGAAAAAAATTTTATAAACTTATGTTTTCATTGACATTAAAAATAACTTTAAAGATAACTCTACCAAAGAGTGTAATTTATTATTATTATTAATTTAAAATCACGAATCTTATTAGGAGTATTTATTTTTACCTAAAAAAAAAAAAAAAAAATTAGGAGTAGGTATTATTTTTTTTTTCAATTTAGAAAATTTTAACAGTTTAAGTTATGGCAAAAACAAATTAACGATCTTAAATTACTGTTATTTAGTAAGTGTAGATATTGGATTTCATATATATAATTTAAAAGAATATTTAATTATGTATATTAACACAAACATTTATTCACTTAAAATATTTACTATATAATTTCTAATTAACATTAATTTCTAATTAAAATTTATCTTTTTATGTACCCAGCGTTTAACAATCCGAGTGATATACAAACATATTTATATATATATATATATACATATATATATATATATATATATATATATATATATAGATTATACATAAAATGTCTTCGTCAAATCAAACTGGTACAGATGCCCAAAGTGGAACGGGTTCTCAACCAACATCACAAAATCAAAGCAATACAACACAATCACAGCATCAAACATCACAACAGCGACAAAGTTTAAAGTCAACAACAGACCGTGTCGTAGACAGTGTTCCTTTTCCACCAAGTCATAAACTGACATCAGCTGAAGTTTTTGATGCCCGTAGTGGTAAACCAAATACCGATGTACTTAAGCAACATTTTATACTTGAAGGAAGAATTGAAGAAACTCCTGCCTTGCGAATAATACAAGAAGGTGCAACTCTTTTAAAATCTGAAAAAACAATGATAGATATTGAAGCTCCAGTAACAGTTTGTGGTGATATTCATGGACAATTTTATGATTTAATGAAATTATTTGAAGTAGGTGGTCCACCTTCATCAACAAAATATTTATTTTTGGGTGATTATGTAGATCGAGGTTATTTTAGCATTGAATGTGTTCTTTATTTGTGGGCATTAAAATTATGTTATCCAAATACATTGTTTTTGTTACGTGGCAATCATGAATGTCGGCATTTAACTGAATATTTCACATTTAAACAAGAATGTAAAATCAAGTATTCTGAAAGAGTATATGATGCATGTATGGAAGCATTTGATTGCTTACCTTTAGCTGCTCTTATGAATCAACAATTCCTATGCGTTCATGGTGGTCTTTCACCAGAAATTCATGAATTAGATGATATTAGAAGACTTGATAGATTCAAAGAACCACCTGCATTTGGTCCAATGTGTGATTTATTATGGTCAGATCCTTTAGAAGACTTTGGAAATGAAAAAAATAACGATTTTTATTCACATAATTCTGTTCGAGGCTGCTCATACTTTTATAGTTATGCAGCCTGTTGTGATTTCTTACAAAATAATAACTTATTATCGATTATAAGAGCTCATGAGGCGCAGGACGCCGGTTATCGAATGTATAGAAAAAGCCAAACAACAGGATTTCCGTCTCTTATAACAATTTTTTCAGCGCCAAATTATTTGGATGTATACAATAATAAAGCAGCTGTACTTAAATATGAAAATAATGTGATGAATATCAGACAATTTAATTGTTCACCTCATCCGTATTGGTTACCTAACTTTATGGATGTATTTACATGGTCTTTACCATTTGTTGGCGAAAAAGTTACAGAAATGTTAGTCAATGTGTTAAATATTTGTTCTGATGATGAATTAATGTCCGAAGGTGATGATACATTAGAGGAAGCTAATTTGCGTAAAGAAGTTATTCGTAACAAAATTCGTGCTATAGGTAAAATGGCACTGGTATTTTCTGTATTAAGAGAAGAATCGGAATCAGTTTTGCAACTGAAAGGTTTAACACCTACGGGAGCATTACCTTTGGGAGCTTTATCTGGTGGAAAAACTTCGCTTAAGAATGCATTGCAAGGGTTCTCACCAAATCATAAAATCGCATCTTTTGCTGAAGCAAAAGGATTAGATGCCATAAATGAAAGAATGCCACCTCGCAAGGATGCACCTCCTACGCCAATTGAAGATCCGAAACCAAATGCAACTGTCCCTGTTAACGATAATCGAAATAATCATACAAATTAAATATTCTCGATTTAGTAAATACAAAATTGGTAAAAAAGTAAAAACAAAAAAAAAAACCGAATATTCAAATCAGCGCAAACTGGTGGGTTATTTTATCTCTCTTAATTTTTAAGGCCAAATTCGATAAATATAAAATTTAAGTAAAGTCATAATTGAAGAATTCTATCTAAAAATGTACGGCTTGAAATTGAATAAAATCAGCATGTAAAAAAACCCAAATATATTTTTGTTTAATTTCTATATTTATAATTTTCGATTAATTAACAAGTAAATAAAATTATGTAGAAATATAAGTCAACACTGATACGTAAAAGTCACAACGTTTTAAAATACTTTAATAGACAATATTAAAATCATAGTTTTACAATAAAAAAAAATCGTAAGCTTTAAATAATTTCAATTAAAATTATAGAATGTCCTTTTGTGGGTTTGGTCTGACACCAACCAATTTTCTTACGTCTGTTGTTGTTCCACTAATTGAACATAATTAGCAGGAAAAAGACCATAACGACTTTTACAAAGTCCTCGCCACCAACCTTCATCAATCTAGAACAAACATTTTTTAAAACGAAATCCTACAAAAATAAAAAAAATAGTTACCATTTCAATATGTGTTATAACATCGTCAGGATCAAATGATATCTCATCATCTGCTGCTGCTTGATAATCATACAACGCAATTGCTTTTATTCCTGTATCTTCTATAAGAATAAGCTGAGACAAGTCTTCTTGATTTTCATAAATTGGTTCGTCAGTTGAAGCAGCATTATTTAAGGACTCATTATTTTCAGCAATTGCAGCTGAGGATTCTTTTGATTGCTCCTTATGTTCATATTCGACCGACGGTGGAATAACTTTATCTTCCCAATCATTGGTTGGTGTTGTTGCTGCTGTTAAATCAACTACTGTATTTTCATTTTGTATAGGAATTAAATCGGGTTGAATTGGAGTCGCTTTTTGTTCTTCTTTAGGCAAAGAAATTGGTTCTTTCCTTTGTGTTTGGTGGGATTGTGATTTTTCATTATCAGGTGTTTGTATTTTATTAAAAGCATTAATGGCATTTCCAATGCCTCCAGCTCTGCCGGTATCAATGGGACCAATTTTCCGATTAGTTAACACGTTTTCACTTTCACCGACAGTTTCCACATCTTGCCTTTTCGCAGCTTCTTCTCGATCTAGTTTATCTTTTTCTACTCTTAAACGTTTTTGTTCTTCAGCCTTTTTTTTCATTTCTTCTTCAGAATTTTTAGCTAAATTTTCAAATTTAGCACGAAGGTTAGAAGGTTTGACAGCTCCAATATCAGGCTTAACTTTTGTATAACTAGTACCTATTTTTTCTTTTGATTCATCAAAACCTACCGCTGATTTATCCATTCTATCACTTTGAACACCAAATTTTCCACCGAATCCAACCTTATGATCAACTTGACTTTCATGCTTTTTAACCGTTTCATTGTAGTCCCACCCAACAGCAGATTTATCTACACGATCTTTATCAACACCAAATTTTCCTCCAAATCCTTTTGAATAATCTTTTTGCGAATCGTGTTTTTCAACTTTTTCTACGTGATCCCAGCCAAGTGCCGACTTATCAACTCTGTCTTTTTCAACTCCAAATTTTCCTCCAAATCCTTTAGAATAATCCTTTTGTGAATCATGTTTTTCTACCTTTTCTATATGATCCCAACCTAAAGCAGATTTATCAACTCTATCCTTTTGTACACCGAACTTTCCTCCATATCCAAATTGTACATTTATTTCTTCGGCTTGTTTTTTATTTTTGTTGTCATTAGCTTTTTCAGTCTCTGCAATCAATTGATGCATATCAATAGCACCAGCTGTACGCCCACCTTTATTACCCCATCTTTGTTCTTCTTCACTAACATCATTTACATAATCTGGATCGGTTTCCCAATCATCGTCATCATTTGGTTGAACATCTACTACATTTTTACCAGCTGATGCCTTCCACATTTTTATTTTTTTATTTAAAATTAATAATTCTTGCTTTTATAAATAGTGTTTTATGTAATTTCTATTTTAATTTAAATCTGCGATTGTGACGCCGATAACTATATTTTTTATAACTTAGTTCAAAAGCATTTCGGAATAAAGGGAGTGGCCCAACAATATTTTAAACTTAAATTTTAATCTAATCAATTGCCAAAATTTATAATTAAGTAATGTAAGTAATTTTTAATAATAAGTTTCAATAATAATT
The DNA here is from genome assembly GCA_963942445.1 of Argyra leucocephala. Taxonomy (NCBI): domain Eukaryota; kingdom Metazoa; phylum Arthropoda; class Insecta; order Diptera; family Dolichopodidae; genus Argyra; species Argyra leucocephala. The sequence goes on from OZ012677.1 coordinate 125,024,163, forward strand.
AATATATTTTTATTTAAAGAGTTATATTCAATAATTATTATTCCAAAATTCAAATAAAGTACGATAAGATAAAGATTGATGAATGAAATGACAATTCACACTTTTATAAAAATGACTGTTGTTATGACAATCTCCAATTAAAATTTGACACATAAATAAACATAAGTCAGAATGAAGTTTCGGTAATTTGTTTGGTAAGGCAGTTCAGTCCCAGTTGAACATGAATCTCAAATCCCGTTCACATAAGTTTAAGAAAACTAAACCTTCTGCTTGATATAATGATGATTCACGTAATTTTGTAAAACTTTTCTATATTGTCAGATAACCACTCATATGCTGCTTTTTTTATGTTCTTGACAACAACATAGGTAATATTACCTTTTCGTGCTTAAGTACGATTTGTTTTGGAATAGAAGGGCTCTTATTGGCTGTGAATTGGGATGTGACTGAATTATTGGAATGCCATTCAGTGAGGATATGCCCTATAGTGAGGTTTTCTGGACAATTTTTCAGTCTAGGCGTACTCGTGTGAGTTTGACACTTAGGGAGCTGGATTTGATTTTAATGGAATCCGGAATATTGCATTGGGATTACGGGATCTAGCAAGACGATTAGAAGAGTTGCAGGCGGTTTGGCGGTCGTGCTTCGAGTTAATAGCTATTTTTGCTTTTTGGCATGGCCGTATAACATAATTTCATCTCATGTCAGAGGGCTTTTAACCGCAAAATTTGCCTCAACGCTTGCCTTATTGTTGCCTTCTACCCCTACGTGGCTAGTAGGCTACCATCTATTGCTAGTTTGCTACATTTGCAAAACGAGTTTAGCTTTTCGAAAAATGGCAACATGTAATACGCAGTTCACAAGTTTGCATAGGCGAGAGTAACATTTTCTTGACGTATTATTTTGATGCTCTATTTTTTGTTTGCGAGCGAGTTGTTTTTTTAAGTTTTTGTGAAGTTCTTATAGAAATATTTTTAAAATGTAAGTCAAATTAGTGATTAATTCGTAAATTAAACAATATGTCATTTTATATTATTTATAAATATTTTTAAAAACATTATATTTTCAGTTTCTATTTTCTATCTTCATCAAATTATGAAAATTTCGTGTGGAAGTATTAAATTATAGCACAAAGTGAAGGCTTACGAGTCATTGTATCTAATACAGAAGACACAATACATTATACATTTTGTTGATTGCACTACAACTACATACTTTAGATCTGAAGTTCCTGCACTGGTATATTAAATAAAAAAATCTACTACATATATTTGATTTTGAATAAGAGAAAAAAAGGACTGCACGAACTCAATATTTTAGATATTAAGAATTGATATGCAATATAATTGAAATTTGAAAAGAATATAGGCAAGGCATGCCATTTGCAAACGGATCCCATTCCCATATCATGTAAAATATCGTTTTATTTACCATTTTGTTTATGTTGTTTAGTGAAGTAAATAAGAAATTTGTTTATAGGGAAATGTCAAATTATGCACATAAATGACTGCTGTACTGAGTCTCGTCATCCAGTATAAAAACAGAAAACAGTCGAGAAGGATGATGCCTGGGAATAAAAATAATTATAAAATTAAAAATACAGTGCAGTGTTTCATAATATATAATAAAAAAAAAAAAAAAAAGTTGCATTAAATTTTATAGTGGCTAATTTGTATTATATTTATATATTAAATCATAGTGAGTACTATTTAGAAAGTACTTTACTACAGTGAATACAGTGTCTGATTTGTGAAAAATGTGGAGTATGTATTTAACTAGAAAAGAATAAAATCCAGCTTCTGTGAGTATTTTTCTATGAAAAATCGTTAAATATGTAATTGCTTCGTACAGTGTATTTCCAATTGACTTTATTTTATTTAATTATAAAATTAGTAAAAGCTTGTTTTATTTATTTTTCTATGGCTATGTGGCAGAGCAAAATTGAAAGTTAAAAAAAAAGAGAAGAAAAAATAGAACAAAATTTATAATTTAGTTTAAAATATATTTGAGTAATTTTGACTTATGAAAAAAAAAAGGAATAATGGAGGACAATCTAACATGGCATCTAATAAAGAAATATTGATTCTAGGTTAATTTTGAAAGTTTTAATAACTAATTTTTTTACTAAGTAAATTGTAAAATTTTCTATTTAGCTATTTTTTTTTATTTGATTTTCTTACCTATACTTTTCAATTGTCTAAAAATGTATATATAAAAATATATATAAGTTTTTAAAACAAAAAAAAAACAAAAGCAAAATAATCGATAGAATGAATTTTTCTTAAAAGTAAGGTACCCTTTCGTCTTCGAATATTTATAGAAATATTTAGTATATAGAATATAGTATATTAAGTATAGTCTTGAATATTCTAAATGTAGACTTATTAATCAATACTTATTAATTATTTTTAATAAGTCTTCTTTTTTTAATCATATGTAATGGAATAAAAATTTATACAATTTTCTTTGTAGTATAAAATTTTATTGTACTAATTTTTCATACCTATATAATATATGAATATATATATATATATATATATATATATATATATTGAAATGGCCTAACAATAATTATAATAATTCAACACAAGTGTATTTTTTTGTTTTCCTACAGTGTATTTATTGTATTTTAGGTGTAAAAAATATATTATCAGATAATATGGCAGCTGATCCAATTATTGACAGATGGGAATATGAAGCTAATTAATTGTTAATACGCCACGTTTCTTAATAAGAAATCTCATTAATAAAATTGAAATTCAAAAGAATGCATAATTATATTCTTATTTGCGTAATAAATATGTAATGCATTTTAATATATGTGTGTACATAAATCTTTTTGTACCTTATCATTTGCAATTAACCAAAAGATTTCCAAAAAAATATCAATTTGGTTTGAAATATGTACATAACATATGTCCCTAACTATCCAAAAATTAAAATTTTAATGGCTGAAAATAACCTAGAATTGATTATTAGTATGCACATAAGTATGCGAATTTGCCGGAAATTCTATAATTTGTAACCTTATGTTTCTATTTTTTTTTTTAATTCCATTTGTTTGCTTCTTTATTTCTGAAAATAAATTTAAAAAAAAAAGGTTTGCTGTTATCCAGCATAATTATTGGTTTTGAGAATTAAGTATTTATATATTGAAGCAATGAATTAGATCAGCTTATGAGAAATTATTCAGAATCTCGTTTTGGAGATAATTATCCAGTGATTAAGATACTTTATGAAAAACTAATATACGTGTAAAATAAGTTTGCAAACAATATTTTTTTCAAAATTATTTTTAAGCTAAGCCAACGACTTTTTCTAACTGTATGCATATCTCTCCTAAAATTTTTGTATATATAAAAATTAAATGAATATTTTACTTATATATTATTTAAACTATTTATTTTTTTTTTAGATTCAATTTAAGGTTTCCGTTATCTAACTAAAAGAACAGATTTGTTAAGCTAGAATACAAAACTTGCATTGTTTTAGACTTCAAATATAATTCAAATTTCATAATTATTTACAAATAAATGCATTTTCAAACGTTTCCGGATGCTATCGTTACTGATATTTTATTACTGTTATCTTGTTTTAAATCTAGAAAAGCTTTTTCTTTTTGTGTTTTAGATGAAAAAAATCAAAAATTTGTAAAAATTCTAAATTTGAAGAAAAAACGTAGTCATTTAGTAGAGATTTATTTTCAATGAAGTGTGAACCAATTGTATTGTTCTTGAATATAAAAATTTATGTAAACTTTCTGCCCTTTGACTACATTCACATCAATTTTTATCAGTTAATACAAATACATACATACATGTTCATATAATAATTTCATTATGTTTTGCTCTTGTTTTGAATTATCTATATTAAATTTATTAAAAAATGTATATTAATTGATAAATAAAAAAATAAAAATAAAAATATAATGTCTCACAAGATGCAATTATAATATTCTAATATAAAATTCAGTTTTAAAAAAAAAAAAATATTGGCAGGAATTTTAGTTTGAAGAAAATAATTGACATATATTTCTTCTTGTTGGGTGGAGCAATTGTTGAATTTCACGACAATAATTTGATAAATTGAGCTTTTAAAGTTCAGTATTCTACCCATCTGAGTTTTTATTCTTAAATTTTCTAACGAAACTACTAACAAATTTCTTGAATGAAAATCAGTTTTTGATTTTTACCACTGAGGTAGGGTGACTGTGTCGTCGTTTTCCACCTCTGTTCTGCATTATTAGCCTTTTCAAAAAAGCCGTTTAAGAATTTCATAGAGAACCCTCAAATTTTAAACATCCTCGAATAAGACCTCCGCGCATGGAACAATTTTTTTTAATTGTTATGCAATATTAGAACAAACGCATTTTTTTTATTATAACATAATTGATAAATTTTAACTAAGTGGATCTGTAGCTAAATATAACTTAAAGAAAATTTTTTTTTTATATTTTTTCATATTTAAAATTAAAACTTTATTTTTAGCTTTCAATTTATACGTATTTTGGGCATAAAAATTTTTCACCTATGACTTCCAGGTACGTAAATTTATTTCATTACATATTTCCTAACCTCGAATGTTTTCCTGATATCAAAATAATTTTTAAAAAAAATTGTAACATAAATAATACTTTTTCAATTTTTTAAAAATATTGCATTAAATCTATTATAATTCAATATTTAGTCACTATTGTCTAATTTAAATTTTCCAAATTTTTTTATATTAATTTTTGCATAAAAAAGTATTAGTTATTTGTTAAAAGTATTATTTGTAAAAAAAAAAAAGTACTGTTGTTTTATAATGATTAAATAATGAATGCCATAAAATAATTTTACAAATCATCTTAGTTTTTATAAAATATGTATGTGTGTACAATTTTTTGTTTTTTTTTTTAAATTTAGACTAGATCGTTTATTTATACTGCTCGAATCTGGGTCATCAGCAGTTACACGAAGAGCTGCGGCCAAACAAATTGGTGAAGTTCAACATTTGTATCCACATGAACTGCATAATCTTTTAAATCGTTTGATTAGTTATTTACATAGTCAAACATGGGAGACTCGAATAGCAGCAGCTCAAGCAATTGAAGCTGTATTAAGTAATGTCCCACAATGGGATCCAACGTCGTGTAAAATTAAAAATGGTAATTGAAAAACTACAATGTGAATTTAAAAAAAAAAAAAACCTTATTTTTATTTTTAGAAATTTCCGATAATGCCATTAGTGAGTCATTTTCTTCTGAATCCTCTAGTTTATTGTCATTTAAAAATTTCAATTTATCTGAAGTTTTACAAAAAGGTAAACGTTTAATGGGTTCTGAAGGCTCAGAATTTGATCATTTTGATGATTCATCAGATTCATCAAATAATTCAAATGATTTGATACGACAAAGAGCTTTACTGAATGAAAAATTAGGTATAACACAAGCTAGTAAATTAGGAATAGCTATAAATGAAATGATTACTGATGACGATATGAATGTTAGTGGCTCAACATATGACATTAATGAGCAAAAGGTATGAAATAATAATTTTCTTAACAAAATAAAAGTATTTCATACAATTTAATTATAAATTAGGTTCCGGTACAAGAAATTCTTAAAAATAAATTAGTTTTGGATATGGAAACAAATAACCAAAACAACAATCAAAGTAATATTATGAGCTGTCGTGAAATTAATCGTGCCCGTCGGAAAGCTCGCCAAAATAATTTAGGATCCGCTTTAAGTCGAAGTAATTCGACAAACTCAAATCCTTCTTTTAATAATAATATTAATATTAATAATAATAATAGTAATATTAATAATAATATTAATATTAATAATAATAATAATAACAATAATAATAATAATACTAGTAATAGTAGTAGCAGTAATAATAATAGTAATAGTAATAATAATGTTAATAACAATAATAGCAATGGTAATAATAATGGAGCTAGTTCAATACCAACAGATGAGCCTGAAAGAAAAAAACCAAAACTTGATGAAAAATTTGAAGTCCATTATAATTTAAATGGTAATTATTAAATTATTTTAAAGTATAATATACAATACAGATGTTTATTTAATTTGTATTTGACTTCATATAGAACCAGTTCCAGATGCAACAGGATCATGGAATGAGTATGCAAATAATTGGCCTTTACAACAGTTTTGTAAACGTCTTTATTTAGATTTGTTTAATGCACGTTGGGAAATTCGTCATGGTTCTGCTACAGCTTTACGTGAATTATTAAATTCTCATTCAGCTGGTGCTGGCAAAAACATATATATGAACGATGAAGAGGTTAGTTTTATTCGTTGTTGTCAAAAGTAGTTTGCACAAATTTTGATGCATTTTAATTTTTAGATGGAAATTAATCATAATTATTGGCTCGAAGATGCAGCATTACGATTGCTTTGTGTTCTTTCTTTGGATCGTTTCGGCGATTTTATTTCAGATCAAGTTGTAGCACCAGTGCGTGAAACAAGTGCACAAGTTCTTGGAACTGTGCTAAAAGAAATGCCCAAAGAAAAAGTCCGGGAAACAATTAGTGTGTTATTAGCTCTAACAAAACAAACTGAATGGGAAGTTCGACATGGTGGTCTTCTTGGTTTAAAATATTTGCTTGTAGTTCGAGAAGATTTATTACCAAATTTTCTTCCTTTAATAATTAATGACGTTTTAATGGGCTTGTTAGATCAAGTTGACGATGTTGGTGCTGTAGCGGCCTCGACTTTGATACCAGTTGCATCATGGTTGCCAAAATTATTAAATGAACAGCAAGTTTCAAATATTGTTGAAATGTTATGGAATTTATTATTAAATCAGGATGAACTTACTTCGGCGTGTAATAGTTTTATGGGATTATTAGCAGCTATATTATCATTACCAAATGCATCTCATTGGATAAAGTAAATATACATAATAATACAAATCTATATATATATATATATATGTATATGCATTTTTTTAATATTTAGAATGGAACCTTTGTCGATATTAATTCCAAGACTTTGGCCATTTTTAAGTCATAGCACTAGTTCTGTTCGACGTTCTACTTTGCAAACTTTGAAAACCTTAACAGATGAAAGCAAAATGAACAACGGAGAGAAAATAGAGTTGGAATCTTCAGACAATAATTGTGAAGCAATTACAAAAAATGCTTCTGATTCTTCAGAGGAAAAACCAAAGTTATTGAATTTTGGTGTAAGTGATTGGAAAGCTCCATTATTACAAGAAGCATTACGACACATTTACCAAAGAGTTCTTGTTGAACCAAATAGAGGTATTCAGGATATAGCTATCCAAGTATGGATGAATTTAATAAAAAATGCAGAATTATCAGCCTTATTACACGCGGCTTGTCCATATGTTTCAACATGGATTTGTTTAGCTATGCAACCAGCTCGTTTAGCTTTTGATTCGTCATTATTAATTTTTGCAAACAAAAATATTCAAACAAATAATATTGGACAATCAATACGCGGAAGAATTATAAGGGAAGATGATTTAGGTGGATCCTCAAGTGTTCAACCAAAATTATTTTTAGGAGGAAATGAAGGTGTACCTCAGGATATCCGAGAAAAAAATCATGTACTAGCTCGAATCAATGCTGCTAAAATATTAGGTGCTCTTTCGCAATATTTGGTAAAACCGGCTCCTGGTGTTGATTATACAACTGGTGGTGAAAGTCCAATTGATTGTTATACCAAAGTTTTAATGGGCCATCTAGAATCTAGATCATCATTGCAAAGATTAGTTTGCAGTTTAATAATATCATTTTGGGCTAAAGAAGATCCAAATATATGCCCGGGTCCCATTCAGTTGCAAGAAAAATTAAAATATTGTGTTATGGAATATATTTACTATGATGAAGTAGCTCTTGCATTTACAAGGTAAATATTCAATAATAAATACTTCGATTAGTTTAATTTTATGCTTGTAAAACAATTTCAGACTTCTTCAAGAGTCACATGATTTTATAGGAACTCTAAAGCAATATCAAATTCCTGTGAATAATTTGGATCAAACGAAAGTATTAACATTCGATCAAATAAATTTACTATGTACTACAATGTCAGAAAATATAAAAGGAAACTATATTTTAAAACCAAAAGTTAGTGATATGATAGAAGAACGTCGTAAAAGTTTACAAAATTCATTTAAGCAAACAAATGCTGAGCAAAGTTCATTAAACATAAGTACACAAGCTGCCTTAGCTGGAGCAATAGTATCACTTCATTGTTTACCGGAAAAACTAAATCCTGTTGTTAAGCCCTTAATGGAATCAATTAAACGTGAAGAATGTGAGCTTTTACAACAGTTATCATCAGTATTTTTAGTAAGGCTTCTAGATCAAATTGCTGATCGACAACCAAGTCCAAATAATAAAATTATTACTAATTTATGTGCTTTGTTAAAAAGTGATCCGGAGTATACCCCACAAATTGTATGTATTTAAAAATTTCTCCAAATTAAATAATACTAATTATAGTTATTGATTTTTTCTTTTTTAGAAATTTCCTGATAAAAATGTTGATGAATTTGATATGAACGACGAAAATCCATTTTACGGAATTCTTTCTTTATCAGCTCAACAAAAAAATGATCAAAATGGGATTATATCTCGAGGACCTGGAAGACCTCCTAGTAATTTAGATATACCGATATCAGAACTCTTAGGAACTGAAGAACCAACAAAAAAATATAATAAAATACAAAGAATAGGGGCGAAATTTGCTTTAACCGAAGCTTGTGAATATTTCGAAGAAAAATTATTTGTAAGGATTCCAGCACTGTCACTAATTGTTTTCGATACAATTAATAATATTCTAAGTACATCACCCTCAGTGGATGAATTAAGACTTCAGCCTAACCTTATTAGCAAAGAGCAAACTAATGAACTCATGACTTCGCTGCAAGTAGTTGAAGTGATTGTACCGTATTTACATAAGGGTTTATATGAAGACATTTTTAAAATATTATCAAAATTAGGAATTTTATTAACACATCCATTAAAAGCAGTAAGTATTTTATACTTATATTTTAGAACTGAATTATCAAAAAAGTTCCATAATTCTTTCGAAATTAAGAAATAAATTATTTACATAGTTGTTATTAAGATATAAATAATAATTTTAAAAAAATTGTTTTCTTTTTAGATAAGAAACATGGTTTCACGTTGTTTAGCAGCTTTTGCTACAATTGACGACTGTAGAATAATTAATTTTATAATAGATCAAGTTATACCTTTATTGGAAACTGCAGAAAATGTAATTTACCGACAAGGTGGATCTGAAACAATCGATCGAGTTGTTGATAAATTACAATTTAAAATGGTTCCATATGTTGTACTTCTAGTCGTTCCACTATTAGGTAAATTAAATTTTTTGTAATTTTTTTTGTAATTTTAAAATAAATACATGTTTTTTTATAGGTCGCATGAGTGATCCTAATGAATCTGTAAGACTGATGTCAACTCATTGTTTCGCTACATTAATTCAATTAATGCCATTAGACAGTAATAAAAATTGTTCATTTTTAAATTCGGCTGATTTAGAAGCGCGAAAAATTCGTGATCGTGAATTTTTAGAATACTTATTTAAGCCTAAAACAATTCCTGATTTTAAAGTTCCTGTACCAATAAATGCTGACTTGCGCTGCTATCAGCAAGCAGGTGTTAATTGGTTATGGTTTCTTAATAAATATAATTTACACGGTATTTTATGTGATGATATGGGTCTTGGAAAAACACTGCAAACCATATGTATTCTAGCTGGTGATCATTACAATAGAAAAGAAACAAAATTAACAGAATTACCAAGTATCGTAATATGTCCGCCTACACTTACTGGTCATTGGGTATATGAAATTCAAAAATTTTTACCAACAAAATATTTGAACCCATTACACTACGTTGGATTACCAATTGAAAGAGAAAAGCTTCGACCAAAGTTGAAGAAACATAATTTAATAGTAGCATCTTATGATACAATTAGGAAGGACATTGATTTTTTTGCAAAAATTAATTGGAATTACTGTGTTTTGGATGAGGGTCATATAATTAAAAATGGCAAAACAAAAAGTTCCAAAGCAATAAAACAACTTCAAGCTAATCACAGGTTAATATTGTCTGGTACACCAATTCAAAATAATGTCTTAGAATTGTGGTCGCTTTTCGATTTCTTAATGCCTGGTTTTCTGGGTACAGAAAAACAATTTTTGGTACGATTTAGTCGACCTATTTTAGCTAGTAGAGATGCTAAAAGTTCTACAAAAGAACAAGAAGCTGGTGTTTTAGCTATGGAGGCATTGCATAGACAGGTTTTACCGTTTTTATTGCGAAGAGTGAAAGAAGATGTCCTTAAAGATTTACCACCAAAAATTACTCAAGATTTACTTTGTGAATTGAGTCCATTACAAGAACGCTTGTATGAAGATTTTAGTAAAACTCATTTGAATTCCGAAATTAAGGATTGTATTGAACATTACAGTGAAACAGAATCGACTGAAAATTTAAATAAGAAAACTCATATCTTTCAAGCTTTGCGTTATTTACAAAATGTTTGTAATCATCCAAAATTAATATTAAATGAACATCATCCAGAATATCAAAAAATTACAGAAGAATTAATGAGAAATAAATCTTGTTTAGATGATATCGAACATTCAGCTAAATTACCAGCGTTAAGGTAAAAATTTAACATGTAAAAAACTTTAATTTTTATTTAAAAACAAACAATATTTTTTCAGGCAACTTTTATTAGACTGTGGTATAGGTGTAGAAACTGAATCTGTCAGTCAGCATAGAGCTTTAATATTTTGTCAATTAAAAACTATGTTGGATATTGTTGAGAAAGATTTACTCAAAAAACACATGCCCTCAGTTTCTTATTTAAGATTAGACGGTACAGTTCCAGCTTCTTCAAGACATGAAATAGTCACAAAATTTAATGGTGATCCCAGTATTGATGTATTACTTCTAACTACACAGGTAAATTAAAAATGTCTTTTTTCACATTCTAATTTTGTTTAAAAAAAATATCTTTTTTATAGGTCGGAGGCCTAGGATTAAATTTAACTGGTGCTGATACAGTTATATTTGTTGAACATGATTGGAATCCGATGAAAGATTTACAAGCAATGGATCGTGCTCATCGAATTGGTCAGAAAAAAGTTGTAAACGTTTACAGATTAATAACAAGAAAATCTCTTGAAGAGAAAATTATGGGATTACAAAAATTCAAAATACTTACTGCAAATACAATTGTTGGAGCTGATAATGCATCCTTAGAAACGATGGGTACAGATCAACTTCTAGACTTATTTAATTTGAATGAAGACGAAAAACAACGAAAAAATGAACAATTTGGTTCAAATAATAATAGCAATAGCAATGGAACTGCTGGAAACAGTGGCAATTCAATGAAAGCAATTTTAGAAAATTTACCTGATTTATGGGAAGATAGACAATATGAAGAAGAATATGATTTGACACAATTTGTTAAATCGCTTAAAAGATAAAAAAAAATCATATTTTATTATCAATTTTTTCTCAAGCGAAACCAAATCTTCTCTACTTTTAATATATTTATGAGTTTTTCGAAAAAAAAAAAACACGAAATAAATGAAAATAAAAATAAAATAAACATAAAATAAAAAATGTATTTGAAAAATTCTGGATAATAAATTTGAAAATACTTTACAAACTAAAGTGATTTTGGCTTAACTTTATAATCTTATAATTGTAGTTATTCATCAACAATTCTCTTAAAAAATATACAATGAAAATTCTACTCATATCATACTAACTAAAAATTAAAGAAAATAAAACAAAAAATATACCACCAATTACGATCCCGTATATATACTAACAAAAAGTTTTCCATGCTAATTAGATATGAATATTTAATAGAAGTTAAAACCATAATAAAAATAAATTTGCTAATAAAGAAATTCAACTTATTGAGAATAAGTACCTTCAGATTGCTAAATAAGATATCTACCTAACTTCAAGTAATTTAAAAAGGGTATGATTATTTACTACTAGCAAAGTTACACCACGTTGTTCGCACTCAAAGTGTATAAAATTTACTTCAATAAGGTTTGATTTAAAACCGAATTAAAAAATACTGGTTTATTAAATATTGTAATATATTTTTTTCCCCAACGATAACAAAATCAACAAAAACTTAAAACTATGTGTACAACATTTCGGGGTTTCCCTGATGGAGTATAAACAAACACGTTCCTTGTTCCTACCCCTACAAACTTGTTCCTGCCCCTGAAAATCCCCTATATGAGAAAGAATGGAGATTTAAAATGCCGGGAGAATTGAATGGAGTATTAAAATCCCGGATTTGAGAGCACATGTAAAATCCCGGAATTCTCCATATGAAAAGTCCCGTAATTTTTTTAAAATTACCTAGGTATATATTTTTCTAAAACTACTTTTTAAAAATTTATCCATAATTTCATCCATAAATAATATTTTTATCCAACAAAATTAAAAAAAAATTTCATAATTTATAGAAAAATATAAATAAATTTATTATAAACCTTTTGGAAATTGCCCGAAATTTCAGAATATAAATGATAAATGATAAAGAATATAAATGTGTTTGTTTTTCGTTAAAAAGTTGTAACGGAAATGTTTTCAATACGCTGTACAGTGCTGTCACTTATTTTTTCAATGTGGTGGTTTTAAGCAAAAATATAGTAGAACGGACCCATATAATATGTGATTTAAAAATAATTAAACGTATACAGATTGAATTGTATTTTGTAATGTGTATTTTGTTAATGACACTGATAGGAATGAGAAATATATTCACCCATATTCTTGAAGGCTTATCGCGTCAGTGATGAAAAATTGACCCGCTCCCATGTCTAAATAAATTTGTTTTTCTGAGATTTGAAAAAAATTGCGTTATGTTGACTACCAACATAACGATATTTTTAATAAGTCTTCTAGAAATAAATGGAGTACTAAGCAATCAAGTTTCAATAAATATTGGTGTTCCTCAAGGGTCTGTGTTAGGTCCTACATTATATTTGCTATATATTCATAATATACAATTTGCGAATTTAGTAGCTGAATATAAGATATTTGCTGATGATACTCTACTTATATACAGTGCCAAAAATTGCGATGAATTAGAAAGAGTAATAAATGCAGATTTGAGAAAATACAACAATTGGCTCAAAGGTAATAAATTAACTATAAATGCTGAAAAAACCAAATACATAGTATACAAAATAAGAAATAAAGTCGATATAAATCCAAAACTGTTAGTAAATAATACCGAAATTGAAAGAGTTGCTACATATAAATATCTTGGTGTTGTAATTGATGAAAAGTTGAAATGGGATGATCATATCAATAAACTGGAAAAAAAAATTGTGTCTTTATTAGGTGCTATCAAAAGAAGTGGAATCATACTCAGTAGAGAAACTGCTGATAGTATGAGTGATTCTCATATTATTTCATATATTAGATATAATATATGTAATTGGTCTAGTTGTTTCTCTTGGCTAAAAGATAAAATTGGTATCATAATAAACAAGGCTATACAAGGCTTGCATAAATTTAATGGCTTACTCCTACAAATGAATTTTTTAAGAGAACGGGTTACCTGAAGCTATCAGGAATTATTGTTTTGGAAAAAGCTAAATTAATTTACAAACTGGAAAAGGGAATCTATAAAAAAAACTATTCATATTACTAAGAGGAGTAATGTACACAATTACAATACACGAAAATTAAATGATCTCAACTATGCAAAACCAAAAACAGAATTAGCACGCAATATTTGCCTTTCATCAGCTAAAAGGATATATAATAAATTACCACTGGGGTTAAAGGAGAATTTTAAGTTAGGTCTTTTCGTAAAAAAATTCACATCACTGACGCGATGAGTCTTCAAGAATATGGGTTTTAGATTGATTGCCCATTGTTTTGTTGAAGCTGAAAATGAGTATTCTTAATTATGCATTCTAATCGATAATTCGTTATCAATGACTGTACATTTGAAACCGAGGCTTAATAATTAAATTTTTATTGTTTTATTTAAAATAGCAATTTTTCAATTTTTAGTTCTGTAAGCTTCTAAATTGTTTAAAAATATTATTTAACAGTTAATTGAATTTTCACATCAATTTCTTGGTTACATATACTTACACTCACAAATCGACGAAACTTAACAATTATTTAATTTGTTAAGCGAATTTTGATGCTATTGAGTAGAATTATAATCGTAGAGCCGTAGAAGTCTGAAAATATAGTTATATTATATTTATTTGACTGAGCACAACTACCCAGTTAAATAATATAAACTTTGCCAGGGAGATCAAATTCGCAGTTCCATACTTACGTTAGTTATATAATAATTATATGTCTATGCAAAACTGAAATATTTAATTAATAACACAATTTTATATTTTAATTCTAATTTAATATTTATTTATTAATTTTGATTTACGAGTCATTATTTTTTATAAATTTTTATTAAGAATATCAAAATATAGAAGACTTTTTTGACATCAGATTGGGGGTGCGTTGCGCAAATTTGTCAATGTACATAAAACGAAGCTTTTGCTTTATAATCTGGTTTTGAAGCTATTATATAAACTTCACCAAATATTATATATTACGGGGAATCGTTAAGGCCCCACGATACATATGGAACACAGACCTACTTACAAGTAATATCTAGTCCAACTTGAAGTAATATCTAATAATTTACAATTAATATGTAGTAACCCAAGTTGTTAAATAATATGTATGCAAACATCATAGTAGAGGTTAGAAATACTATATAGGTTACACTACGAACACTTATGAGTAGGTTAGAAAAGTAGAAGAATAGGAAAAATCCAATTGTCCTTGACATTGACAAAGCAACATTGAACCGACAGAAAACAAAACCAAAAATTATGAATGAATGATTTAAAACTGTGCACCGGAATCTATTTCATAATAAATTTTCAATAATGTCCTTGAATTAATTAACGAAAAAAGAAAACTCCATAATTGATATACTTATATATGAATGTGTTAGATCAGTTAGATCACACCCAATACGCTAAATTGTAACGTATTTCTATTTAATGTATTTTGTGAGATTGCCTACATTTTTTTACTATTTGAAAATACAGTATGTAGTGGTATTTTGTAAAATGATAATTGATAGTGACTGTGACAAAAAGTAAAAGCGATCAGAAATGTTGCTGAACATTTTGGTTATTTTGTAAAGTGATCTTTTTTAAAACCAGCAAGATTATGCAACAACTCAAAATGTATTTAAATAAAAAACCAAGCAAAATATATATAACACAAATAATTTTGTGACAAATGTACGTGTTCTAGCTAGAGCATCCATATCAACTTTTTATATTTGTCATAAAATTATTTGTGTTTTTGTTTCTTTTTTGTGTTAGGATAATTATTATATGTTTTGCTTGGATTTTAAAATACATTTTAAGTTGTTACATAATGTTGCTGGTTTTAAAAAAGATCACCTAACAAAATACCAAAAATGTTTAGCAACATTTCTGATCGCTTTTACGTTTTGTCACAGTCACTATCAATTATCACCTCACAAAATTCAACTCCAGGTGTTATGCAAAATAATTTTTAGACACTGAAAATTGTTAAATTCAATTTTTCTATAAATACATCTATACGCAAACTTGAAAGAAGTATAGTACAGTTAGCCGAATCCCAAATTGCAAAACGCTTTTTCGTCTGTTTTTTTTTTTTTGATAAAATGAATATTTCGAATGAAGTTTTTTTTTTATAATAATATCAGTAAACTAATAATAACACAAATAGAAGTAAGAACAGGTCGACATTTGATATTTTTCTATATTATGGTATGCCAAAATGAAAGAAGTTCAGAAAAAAAAATTGAAAAATTAGATCAAGTCTTTGCATTTTGTAGCTCCCAGTTAGCATATTTTACTGATATCAATTAATTTTAAATAATTGTGATTACTGGAATTTGTTTTTGTTTTTTAACTACTTATTTAGAATCGATTTGTATAAGGTAAGTGATAATAGTAACGAAATTAAGATTGTAAAATTGAAATAAAATGTAAATTTAAATAAAATTTAAAATTTTAATTTGGTTTAGGATCGTATAATTTTTTGTAGACCTTAGTTAAGTGAAGAGTTTTTGTACGTCGATGTTTTATGATTGGATTTTTATTGTAAAATGATTTACACAAATCTATTTTTTCATTTTTTTCATTCTCTTTAATTTCTTCAAATTTTCTATTCTTCTCCTTTATTTCATCCTTTTTAAATTTAAATGGAATTGTAATGTATTTTCGAAAAAGAAATACAGCTAATAGAAATATTAGAGAAAATATCAAAATTAAATTTGTAGAATTTAATAAAGAGAAATTTTGACGATTACAGTACCAAGTTTTTTTCACTAATTGCTGATAGTCTTCGGCTACATCAAAATATAAATGTAAACAATCTTTTTTATTCAATTGATTCGGAGAAACTAATTTTGATTTTGATGGTTCAAGAAGTAATTCTGAACAATGATCGAATGCTTCATTAAACCAATTGACACAATCAATTTTATAGTTGTGATGTGATGATAATTTACTGCAAATTTCTGTCATCATTTCTGTACCGTCCTGCTGAAATTAAATTAATATTTTTATTTTTATTATTTTTATATAAATTATTTTATTATTTTATTAGAAATAAATAATTATTTGAATTCAGTTAAGGATTTTATATTTACTCCTTGCTTAGATGCTCCTCCAATTAAATTAAGCATTTTTTTTTAGTTTTTATTATTATTTTTTAATTATTTATATTTATTAATTATTTTTTATATTTATATTTATATTTTTTAATTATTTTTCAATTATGTATTTATATTTATTTAATAATTTTTTAATATTTATGATTATTTTTAAAAATTTTATATTTATTTAATATTTTATTTAATATTTATGATTATTTTTTAAATTTTTATATTTATTCTATATTTTATTTAATATTTATGATTATTTTTTAATTATTTTTCAATTATTGATATTTATTTAATATTTATTTATTTTATCTTCAATAAATAATTCAATATTCAATGAAAATTTTCACAATAATGATTGTCAAAATTGATATTTGATTAGTGAATCAAATTTAAATTTTTTTTGATTGAATTTAAATTTTTATATATTTTTACTTTTAATTTGAATTAAATTTTTTTTTTCCAAATAATTAAAAATTAACCAATTTAAATTCATCAAAAATTTATTTATTTATTTTAAAGCGGTAAACACAATTGCGACTACCGACGAAAAATTCGCGACGAAAAAATTAAAATACATACGCTCTTATGTATATGCTCACAATTCCAACTACGATCGACAGCCACATTTTCGTTGTTGTCGAAATAAGGCTATTTTCTATTTTTTTCGCTGGTAGTTACGTGCTGGATTTGACATTTCTGACAACCTTTTTCAACATCAAAAAATAAAAACAAAACAATTATTATGAAATTTAATATTATAATATAATTGGTCTGTTTTTTTAAAATTGTATGTTCTACAATTTATAATTATTTATTATTTTTATTTAGATACATATATAAATTTAGATTTTTTAGCGATGTATTTGGATCTGATGATGCTACAAATAAATTAATAAATTCAAAATTTTTTTAATAAAATATTTTTTTATTTTGAAATTCCGCCATTTGCTTTTCTGTTTTGATTGTTTAATTTTATTTATCGTAATATAGTTGAGCGAAGCGAATTTCGTTTGTTGTGTTTACCGCTTAACAGTGGGTCCTACAGATAAATCTGCACGCCAACTTATAGGTCCTTTTCCAGTTCGAAATGTGGGCTTCTATTAATTATAGTAATTATGTTTAAAATCGATCGAAATATATAAAAGAACCCTATTAGGTATTCACCGAAAATATACATACACATAATCCTTTCGCGTCGATATAAAGTTCGTGGTTTTGTGGTACTTGTATATTTTGACAGTAATAGATTCTTATATATTGATAAAAACTGGTATTTCTTTTTTGTATCGATGTGACATGTGTTTTCTGGTATTGTTAAATTAAGTTTAGTTTTTTTTTTTGTACTGAAATATGGAGGGATAACGGACCCGACTTTGAAAACAAAATTTGTTTTTTTTTTTTAAATATTTTTTGCGAAAACGGGGTGTCAATAAATAAGTAGCGGCGAAATTTTCTGAAATTTTGTCATTACCAAGGTGTGCTAAATTCATTAGGTTATTGCAAATGTTATTTATTCGAGATCGATAACAGTTGTATTTCTTTATTTTTGAAAGAGTACCTCTAAGCATAAATTTTCATTTCTGTAACACATTGATTTTTGAAATTTTCCTGATAAGTCCTGTGTGGGAGTTATATGGCAACTATACAAACCACTCAGAATATTGTACCAAAAAATAAACATAAGCCAAGCGGAGCATCAATCTAAGTCGAGGGTGCTCGATGATATTTTCAACTTCCGGGAACGAATGGAAAAGCGGTTTTTTAAATCCGAAGTTCGTCGAAATCGAGATTTTCAAATAGGAGGTACTTTTTTATGCAAATTCGGAATTTACATTCTACGGCAAAAAATGAGAAACTCTTGTTAAACAAAGATATTGTAACTAGTGGATCCCCTGTGCTATTGCACAGAAATAGTCCTTTCAAACACAATTTTATGTAAAAAGAAATATTTGTTTTGGTATAATTGTAGTTGTTTTCTGAATCGCTTGATTATTGAATATATAATAATGAAATTAAAGTATAATACCTAATACTTTATGACGAAATTAACACTTATTTCAATATAACTTAACACAAAAAAAATCTCATTACTCTCAACGTAGTAGATCGATGTATTTTAATTCGTTTATAGTCAAAAACGTTTGTAGTCACAATTCTGTTATAGCAATAGATCATAAACAGTGACTTATTTTATTAAAATACTTATTTATATATAGTTTTTTCCTATTCATTATTACAAATATGTATATTTTGTGATTACATAACAGAATTGCTATTTATGAATAAAATAAAGTTTAAAATTATACGAAAGATATTTTATGAATTTGATTTTGTTTATAAATAAAGGTGCAATTTTTTTTACTACGCCTATAGTAACAAAACGGTTATAGTCAGAAATATTACTGAAATTTAGCGAATGACTATAAACAATGAATACTAATGCCCATGTTTATACGAGGCAGAAATCTGCCGCAGAAATCTACCATCATGTTCATACGTAACAAAAAACTAGTAGATTTCTGCCATTGTCGCTGTCAGATTATTGAAATATCGAGATGGCCGCAATTGAAATTATTGCTTTATTCTAGTAATTCAACATTATTATTATTATATTCTTTTATTTGATTAATATTCATCCGAAAATTACGTTGTCAACATCAATTTCCTTATTTTTTGTTAATAAAAAATAATAAAAATATTTTGACACTGACATATTCCCAGAAAAAAAATGTAAACGTCAAAAATCTATCAAAAATTTAAAATTTTGGTAGATTTGCTTACCCTTTACTGAAATGTTCCCTCACCTATAAATTTTGGTAGATTTCTACCACTTTTCTACCCGTATAAACATACATAATAATGGTAGCGTTCAGTGAAATTAACCAATGGATCTGTTTAGTGAACGGTGTGGTAAATGTACCGGTTAATGTATCGCGGTTAATGAAAATGGATCTGACTTTTTATATGTAAAAACAACAACAACAATTTGTATGTACTATCTACTGTAAAAAAATTAAATGTTTATATTTTTTATGAAAGCTGTTAAATTTAAATCGCCATTATTTTTTGAATTAGTGTAAAAATTTAAATTCTTAAGGAAGATTTGTGTACATAAAACTTAAATTAAAAGTTATAAAAAATAAATTATTTGTATGATAATAAATATTATTCCATTCAAATTTAATTTATTTTTAAGGGTACTCATTATATTTTCCGGTAAATTTTTGTGGCGAATTGCGTTCAGTGGCCAGATATATGGTACATGTATCCAAAATGGATTCCAGATCTCTACTAGGTTAATGCTACTGAACGAACAAATAAGAATGTGCAAGTAGAAGAAACAAAATTAAAATTTTGTATTGACTTATGAAAAAAGAAAAACGTAAAATCAAAAGAAAACAAAAACTCTTTGTTGGTTTACTTTAGTCACTGTTCGCTTTCGCTGTGTTTAAGAAATTTATGAATAATTTATTGTGTATATATATATATATATATTGCATACAAACTGTAGGTACAAACCAATTTTTTTTATTTTATTTTTATTTCACTAAAGAATTAAGATGTATGCGTTTGACATTTTTCATCGTGCCAAATTAAAAGTATCGTTTCAGCGTCTTGCAGAATAACAAAGTGTCGCGTCAACGATTGTATTAGTAGGAAATTTATTTAGTAAATGTATATTTTAAGTATTGTATTTTACTATAATATGAATAAATGAATTTAGAGAGTTTTTTTTTCTTTTGATTTTACGTTTTTCTTTTTTCTTAAGTCAATACAAAATTTTAATTTTGTTTCTTCTACTTGCACATTCTTATAATTATTAGTATTCATTGCTATTACTATTATCAGCAGGTTGTCCATTTACAAACATTGTTGTGTAGCTTGTTTGAATGGTGATGCAGAGGTGAGCGATGATGTGGTTTCTAGATGAAGTGTTTAGTGATGTAATTGGTTAAACTTGTGACAATTGTAACTGGACTTATATCATGATGTTTGTGGACAAGGCTTCATCTTTGTGGTTACACCTTCTATTCAGAAATGACATGAATGAACCAAATGCAGAGAATTTTCCATAAAATGTCTCCTCTGCCCATGCTTTCTTGGAATCCGAGTCTGTCTCGTTTAAAATTAAGAAGATCCAAGTATCACGAGATTTAGCTTCTTCAATAATGAATGATAGACATTCCTTTAACTATAGACTCTGACGTGTCTGCAATATGTCTGATTGGAACAGGAAACATTTTATCCCCTTATATTGTTTACAAGTAAGTCACCCTTAGCAAACCTGGATGGAAGGCGGATCGCGCAAGGCTCGCTATAATCGAAGTTTGAGTGGATGGTTTGAAGCAATAGTTTTTTTCGGATCGGTTCGAAAATTTATTTTTACCTGAAACTAGAAACTTAAATGGACAAATTTTATTGATTGGGGACAATTTATCGAGTCATTTCACATCAAAAGCTATTGAATTAGCCGAAAATAATAATATTAAATTTGTTTGCCTCCCACCAAATTCAACTCATATTGCACAGCCATTAGATGTGGCTTTTTTGCTCCATTTAAAAAGTATTGGCGAAAAATATTAGAAATCAATGCAAAAGAAACATTCTCAAATTTTGTCTATGAAAATAATAAATCGTTAAATGTTATTAGCGGATTTAAAAAGTGTGGTATATTTCCTTTTAATCCGCAAGCAGTAATTGATCGATTACCACAAGTATTCAATGAGGTTGATCCTGAAGTATCAGCTAATATTGTCTCAGAAGCTATGATTGAGATGTTGGATACCAATCACAATGAAACACCTGTAAAAACTGTTAAGCGAAAAAAAATGGAAACAATCAGTATTGGTTTTATATACGTTACATGTTCAATTTATTCTATTTTACATATGTACTTTTATATTAATTTGCCAGTGTCTGTTTATTTTCTATATGTTTATATGTTTACGTGGTAGGTTGGATATTTTTTTTAATATTAAAACCAAACGCAAAAAGAAAAAAACTTATTTTGTTTAAAAAATTTAAAGAAGAGTTCTGAACTTTTGCACAGTTACTCACGATAAAAACAGCAACCGGGCACGGTACTTTACAAAGCTATCAAATGACAGGTTCGGGTTGCTGCTGCACAACTCCTAGCATGTCTCAGGCATATTTCAAAAACCAATTGTGTTACGGCATGAGAATTTACACTTAGATACTCTTTTACAAATAAATAAATACGGCTGTTACCGATTTCGAAAATTTGGACCGTTACAAAGTTTTGGCGGGTCGAAATTACGTGGTAAAATAATTGCTGATCCATTTTAAGTAAAAGACGATGCTGTGGTAATCCAGCCTGATGAAGTAATTTTAAGAACTCGTTGGAAAAATGGTAACTTCGTCGACATCTTCGTACTGACTGATGCTGTATCGATTGATTTTTTTTCATATACGGTTAGCATGACAAGTATTTGATCATTTACGGTGATATAGTAAATGTCTTTAAAAAAAACTTCAACCGTAAAATAAGTTGGCAGCATTGTGTAGTGAGCTTGAGCAGCATTGTGTACTGAGAGCAGAAAGTTTTTATTAGCACTTATTAGCCCTTTTGTTGTAAGCCCAAATACTTGTCAAACCGATCGCGAAGAGTCAACAACAATTGTGATCATAGAATCAATGTCTCAAGCTTTTCAGAGCTTTTGTAGACATTTATGGTGGATTTCCTCTTCATGGACGAACGTCCGGACAATTTTATTTTACACTATAATTGAAACACAAATACCATTAAAGAAAATTTTATAATTTCCTCTCAATGCGCGAAGGACTGACATTTGTTATGTAGTCAAAAAAGGTTTACGTTTGAAAAATTGTTTACATGCGTTGATATTATTTTTATTTATTTTTTGTGTATGTGTTGGTAAAATTTTTATTTTTAAATATTTTTGATTGATTAAAAAATTTGTCCGGACGTTCGTCCATTAAGAGGAAATCCACCTTTAAGATCAAGTGGAGAGTGGTTGTTGTATTCATCTTTGTGTTGAGATATTTACGATGTCAAGGTTATTTGATTAGAACCAGTGCTGATTAATGTTTAAAAGGCGTAAAGTTTTAATTTACGCACCTTGCTGTTAGTCTTAGCAAGCAGTTCATATGTTTCGTTTTTTTGCTATAAAAGTTTTAACTACCATTTTTTCTTGCTGCTTGAGGTCAGATGTTATAACCATATGGAATTTTCTAAGGGATCTTGAATTTAGTTTATTTATTTTCATCTTTTAAGAGCAGTTAATATTACTAAGAAAAATTTGTGATAAACGTTCAAAAAGCAAGTTTTTAAAATTTTTTTTAAAAAAGTGAAGGTATATTTGTTTATTTATGCGAGAGTATCTGTGAACAAAATTTCAGCTTTGTAGCACTTTTGGTTTTTGAAACATTCTTGGTGGGTGCTAAGAGTGGTATGGCAGCTATAGCGGAACCAGTCAGAATTTTGTAATTCAACATAGCCTGTGCTCGATTCTGAAATGATGAAAGTGTCTTTCTGGAAAACTTAGTTGAAATAGTTTTATGCGTTTGGAAAGAGTTCTGGAACAAACATACAAACATTCTTCTTTATATATTAAGATAAACTATAATGTTTAAATTAGAGCTGAAATCATTTTGCAAAGGATGTGATTTTATAACTACTGGTATGATTTAATAATACTATTGTATATTTTTACAGGTTTTCATGACTTTAACTGTTATTACTAATTTATTCTTATATGGAATTGGTCACAAAATCTACTTAAACGATTATTCCAAACTATTTTGTGTGAAATTTTTCGTTTGAAATAATAACAGCCAAAGTAAGTTTTGATATTTTTTTCTTTGAACACTCACATATGATTTTCTGTAAATAGTTTCAACGTTTTTTGGATTACATTTCTGTAAAATAAAGTTCTTGTTGCTATTCTTCTAAAATGTTGCGCCTTATATTATGTTATATCAAAGATAATTCACATATAGATCTGGCAACTTATGGAAAGCTTTGTGCTAAAGTTTTTATTTTAATATTCCCTAATACGGGGCTAATACATCATACATTCACACACTAAATAAAAATCAATGTTTGAAATTTTAGAACAGAATAAACAAAAATAAAATTTGCAATTCTCTTTTTTATGTTAAGAGATATAAGCACAAAAAAAAACGTCAACAAAGTTTTTTTCTTCTCAGCTGCGTTAAAATCGTATATATAAAATATATTATACATATCATATAATATAAAGAATATTCAAGTAGAAGTAATTAAGAAAAACGTAAAATCAAAATAAAAAAAAACTGTATTTTATTTTTACTTCATATAAAGAAGTTGTTTTTGTAAATAAAATGTATGTGGTATTACATTACATTTTATTCTTTTTCAATTTTCAGGCTGGTCAAAATATAGCTAAAACAATGTATATGAATATTGTAAACTTTGAGCACATTTAGATATATAAAGAAATATATCTATATCTATATATATAGTATCAGAAATTCTCATTCTCATTCTCATTCTGTTCTTCTTTCTATAAAGTACTTAATCGGGCATTTAATTCAATTAATAAAATAATTCCAAATTATTAAAAAAAAAAAAATATAATCATTTTGTGAGCTCAATAATTAATTAATGAACTTGCTTGAACTTTATTAATGTGCAATTCCATTTTGTTTGTGGTATTACAATTATTACTTTAAACTTTAATTTGTGCAAACTAAGCAATTATTACCATAAAGTTAAAAAACGTTTAAAATAAAAACCAAATTCGCTTTTTCAATTAATTCAAGTAAGAAATAAAAATAAAATATAAATAATAATAACAATAAATAATGGCTTCTATTAAAATTACAGCGATGCAATGCAGCGTCGCCAATTGCAGTGCCAGCGATAACAAATTAGAGGTTGTGAAGTGCAACTTATGTAATAAAACATTTCATGGCGTATGTCTTAATGCTCCACGCGGCTGGTACTCAGCTTTTTTGATTCAGTATTTTGTCTGTAGTGAATGTACTACCAAATCTCAGCATTGTAACTGCGAAGCTACATTCAACGTAATTAAGGATGATCTCCGTAGTTACACCACCAAATGTGCTCAAACAATTAATGCTAATACTATTGCTTTCGGAGAAATGTGCAACAGTTTTGAAACAATTCATTCAACTTTCTCCAACTTCTTTGAGAGGCAAAACATATCTATAGGAAATATAGTGAGAGAAGAAATTGGCAAAACCACATCGACATTAATTACCTTACTTAACGAGCAACCCAATACAAACAACAATTCAGCGACACTAAAAACAATAAATTCAGATTTGCTGGTAATAAATAAACAAAATGAGAATGATCATCAGGAGCTTTTTATATCGCAAAATACCATACTTAACGATATAGTTTTATTGAAGAGACAACTTGATGAAATAAGCTTAAACATAAAATATAAATGCACTAGTTCAATCAATGAAAGTATATCTAATGCAATTGAAAGTTTAAGTCCGCAAAGATCGCTTCAACAAGAGCTGGCTAACGTAAATATATTCAGAACTTCTACAACTTCTTGTTCTACAACTTCTTGTTATAAGTAAGAAAAAAGAAAGTGACATAGAAAAGGTGCTATCCACTATTGCGGAAGATATTGATGAAGAAGAAACAATGAGGCCGCCAATTCCATTGTCACCACTTATTCAAGTATTGGAATCAATTCCGTATGATGGCACTACTAATAAACCTTCAGAAAAACCCTCACTAACGGTTAAAGTTGCATCTAACGAGGTTCCTGAAGCAGTTCAAGTTCCAACTCCAGTTTATAGATTGGCAATATCACATCTGAGTACAACTACAACCGAGGAAAGTTTGGCAAGCTATATTAAAAATAAATTTAAGATTCAAAATGTTTTTGTTAAATTAATAACTCCAAGGAAATTTAAATATACTCCCAAATTTCTTTCTTTTAAAGTCAGTGTTCCAAATAACAAATTAAGAATCATAAAAAATTTAAAATTTTGTAGTAAAGGAACTATTATCTATAATTTTAATGACACCCTTTCTTTTAATAATAACCTTTCTTCTAATAATAACCTTTCTTATATTACAAATACTAAAAATAAATATACGAATAATAATAATAATAATAATAATATCAAAAATAACTTTAAACATAGAAATAGTAATAACACTAATTCAATGAACGTTAAAGGTAATAGCTACAATAAAAATAAGAACAATAATAATAACATTCATCATAATAATCATAATAATAATAATAATAAAAATAGTTCTAATAAATATTCTAATTTCATAAAAGGGGATACTCTCAATCCTCAACTTTATAAAATCAAATCGACTTCAGCAACACTTTCAAATAATATTAATTCTCTTCCTAATTTTGTTAATCCTTTATCTCCTCCGATAGTGCGTTTAACTCAAAAAACAGTGGAAACTATAATGATAGCATATACATACTCTCTCGCTTAAGAGACCATAGAATATATCAAAACATTAGACTTTTTTTAGCGTACTTACATGATCAAGGTAATGATACAGTTTTTGAGGGAAAAATAAAAACTAATATTAAAATCTTAATTCAACAAGATGGTCTTCCGTCAAACTACACGGAATTATTTAATATTTTTGTGCGATTTCATGAATCACTAGGAGTAAATAAGGATGACACACTCAAAGATTTAAAAGCATACAGAACTCATGTCGAAAATTTGAGAATGGAACGATTACAAAGGGCAAGAGATGCTAACTACAGGTTTTTTCGTCCCTGTGAATAGTTCCTCTGTGAACATAGTACAAGTAACTAATTCTTCCAATAATCATTCTATTAATTACTCTTGCCATAGTTTGACATGTTATTATCAAAATGTTAGGGGCTTACGTAGTAAAACCTCCTCAGTTTTCATTAATTCCAAAATTTTGGACTATGATATATTTGCTTTAACAGAAACATGGCTTAAAAATTCGATAAATTCCTTAGAGTTGTTTGATTCTTCTTTTTTAGTTTTCAGAAAAGATAGATATCAAGAATCAGTCAATTCGAATAATAATGCCTTCATTGTACCAAAAGGTGGTGGTGTTCTTATTGCAATAAAAAACTCTTTCCAAGTTGAAGAATTCATACTTCCTGAATTCGTTTACCTTGAAATTATTGTTATTAAGATAAAATTTGATAATAAAGCACTTTTTGTTGTTTGTTGCTATATTCCCCCTAGTTCTCATTTTGATACTTATTCAAAATTGTCAATAGCAATTAATTCTATTATATCTAAAATGAATTCTTTTGATGAAATATTTATATTAGGTGACTTTAAATTCCCAAATGTAAGTTGGGATTTTAATGAAGAAGAAGGATATTTAATACCGAATCAAAGTACTTCGGCTTCTGAAATGGAAATTATTGATGGTTTTAATTCTTTTAATATTCAACAAGTCTCACAAATTAAAAATTCTTGTAACAGACAATTGGACTTAGTTTTTACATCCGATTGGTCTAATTTGTATTTTAATAATATTCTTATGCCTCTTTCAATTATTGATCATTATCATCCCCCATTCTGCTTCTCCTATTGTTTTAATAGTCCTCTTATATCTAGTTCTGAAATCTCTTATAAATATAATTTTATAAAAGCTAATTACCTTTCACTCAATAACTATTTTTTGTCTTTTAGTTTTGAAACAATACTATCTCAAGTAGATCTCGATCTTGCAATTAACAATTTCTATGAGATCTTATTAGCTGGATTTAATTTATTTGTTCCTTTAATTCGTGAGAGGAATATAAAATCAAGTCCCACTTGGATTAACCAGGAATTAAAAAAACTGAAGAATAAAAGGAATAGGTCATGGATTTTATATATGAAAAATAGGAGTGATTCAAATTATAATAATTTTGTTAGTCTTTTTAATTCATATAAAAGTCTTATGAATTTTAACTACAGAAATTATTTATCCGGTATATCTACCCAGATAAAGCGTGATCCTAAAATATTTTGGAAATTTGTAAATTCCAAACGCAAATCAGATCAGTTTCCGGCGTCAATGTCTTATAATAATAATTCATCCAATGATGCGACAGTCATTGCAGATTTCTTTAAAACCTTTTTTTCAAGTTGTTTTGAAGACCGGCCGGACAAGCCGGACAGCTATGATTCTTTAATGGCTGTTAATTCTCATATTATTGAGTTACCTGAAGCTGACTTTTTAAGCTTAAAAATTAAATCCTACTTAGATCGATTAAATAATGATTCTTTTCTCGGGCCAGATAATGTGCCTGAAATCGTGTTACAAAATTGTTCTGAATCACTTGCTCTGCCATTGTCAATTCTTTTCACTCGTTCTTTTGCATCTGGCATATTCCCAAACTACTGGAAAAGTCCAGAAACATGATTACTAACTACAGGCCTATTGCTAAATTATCTTGTATCCCAAAAGTTTTTGAAAAGATAGTTTATGGTTCTATATATGAAACCTGTTCAAACTTTTTATCTTCTTGCCAACATGGTTTTATGAAAAATAGGTCAACTGTTATAACTTAGGAGAATATTGCTCTTCTTTTTGCAACACAATGGAAGCTGGTTTTCAAACTGATGTAATGGCAGTCACTTAGGACCACTACTGTTCATTTTATCTATTAATGATGTAACAACAATTTTGAAAAATAGCAGCGTATCCATATATGCTGATGATGTCAAAATCTTTAAGGCAATTAAGTCACCTAATGAAGTTACTTTACTTCAAGAAGATCTTAATTTGTTCTTAAACTGGTGTGACGTCAATGGATTAAAATTGAACGTAGAGAAATGTGCTCAAATCAGTTACACTCGTCGGACTTCTCCGATAATTTCGAATTATACCCTTGATAACAAGGTTATCAAGAGAGTTAGTTGTTTTAATAATCTCGGGGTCATGTTTGATGATAAATTATCATTTACACAACATTTCAACATTATCGTCAATAAAGCAAATTCAATACTAGGCTTTATTAAAAGATGGTCAAAAGAATTTAATGACCATTATGTAATTAAATCTCTATTCACTTCTTTAGTTCGCTCAAATCTAGAATATGCTAGCCCAGTATGGTCACCTAACTACGTCGACCATATCAATAGGATTGAAGCTATTCAAAAGAAGTTCCTTCGATTCGCTTTAAGAAACCTTCCTTGGTCTGATCCTATACGTTTACCACCTTACAGAGACAGACTAAAACTTTTACACTTAAACACTCTTGAATCCAGAAGAATAGTTGCTGACGTCGTATTTATTTTAATGATTAATTCTGGAAAAATTGATTCACTAATTATCAAAGATAAGATCAATCATCATCGTAATATTAGTACACGTTTTCGTTCTGAAAATATATTCAATGTTGTTCATCATCGTACAAATTATGGTAAGTTCGAACCCATTAACAGAATGTTTCTCTTAGTTAACAAGTACAGAGACAACATTAATCTTTCTATGAATAAGGAACAACTTAAAATTAACTTGTTTTCTTTGTTACCATAACCTCTTATTTTCGTCATAAATAAGTAAAAGTTATTGAATATATATTTAAAAATTATGATAGTCTAATTTCTTTTTTCTTTTTTTATATTTAAATTAAAAATTATGTTTGTTGTTTTAATATTAATTTTTATTCTAGTTTTAAGAAATATTTTTGTAATATGCTTGTGTTAAGTATAATAAAATGAAAATAAAAAAAAAAATAAAATTATATATATATGATCGACAGGGAAACATTTGATCGGTCACTGACCCAGATGCGCAACTGTCGAGTTCCTATTCAAGTGCTTACATTACCTCCACGTGGTGACCCCTGGGAACTGTCTTGCATAGCATCCGCTGGTAAGCAAACCAAAATTGTAAGTGCGTCAAGATCCTCAAAATTTGAGGTTGGCGTAAGGCTTACCCGAAAAAATTACATAGTTTTGAGAGACGCAATTTAAGCCTCGGATATGATCGAAATAACAGGAAACAGACCCGGCAAACGTTTAAAGGACTCCGATTTAAGAATTTGCAGTTGGAATGTAAGAAAATATGAAAATATTCTCTCGCAGTATAAAGCAGACATTACTGCAATACAGGAAATCCGATAGAAAGGATCTGGCATGTTAAAAAAACGAGTATGAGATATATGTTACAGCTGCCACGAAAAGCATCACATATTTGGATGCGGATTCGTAGTGGGAAAACGGCTTAGAGGAAACGTCATTGATTTCACACCAAAGCAACCTGGCTATCTCCGGATGGACGTACAACGAATCAAATTAACCACATTATGATTGACGCCCGACATGCTACCATTGTGTCGGATGTACGTACCTATCGAAGAGCTCACATGGACTCTGACCACTTTCTAGCTGTGTTCTACTTCAGAGCATGAACATCCAATGTCAAAAAAGGACACATCAGCCAAAGTAGGAAGTTTAACATTGGAAGATTTCAGTCACCTGAGATAGCCATAGCATACAAGGAGCGAGTTAGTGATATACTCAATACCACACCTCTACAACATACACCCATATTCTGTTAGACCCATCGTTGACGAGAAGAAAAAATTCATCTCGTCTCGTCTCGCTGAATATGCCTTTCTGTTAGACACTGTAAGCGGCGCGATAGAACATTTTATTTGTTGGTAGTACTGATCATTTTTTACTATCAAAAATAATTATTGGTATATAAACGAAATATGATTTATAAAATTTTTGGAAAGTCTTAACCCCACTAACTTAGTATTAATTTTAAAATATTTTTTAAATGAAAAATAAATATAAATATATTTATGTTTTAAATCTGTGGTTTTACAACGAAAGATGATAACTGTATTTTTGGCATTTCTTGTAAATCGCAATTGAATAAAATTTAGTATAGAATTTGCTATACTTTTCTAGTTATTTTTGCAAGATTTGCAATATTTTTAATGAAAATCTTTTGAAAATCTTTAAAAAGATATGATCTTTGAAATGATTTCAATAATTTTTTAATTTTCGTAAAATTTTTACCTTTTTTTTTAATTTTTAAATAAGTTATTCATTTTTGTTACATAAAAGTTATTGCTGAAGAACATGATAACTTCAGTTATTCAGTTTATACAAAAAATAAAAATGTATAATACGCAGTAAAATTTTTCAAGATACATGGAAATATCTTCACATATAATTTTTTTTTGTTTTGTACTTTTCGGTAAGTGTTGCCTCCATAACTGCATAAGTGAAGTTATATGCTTATGTTAGAAATATTTTCAACGGCAGTTGTTAGTTATTCAGTTTTGAATTCATAAATTACTTAATATTATTAATTTTTTTTTTTTATTTGAAAGAGCTTAAATATTTATATAACATGGCATTCATAACTAAAATTCGACAAAATTGCAGTTATCATCTTTCGTTGTAAAACCACAGAAATATATTTTTTAGTTTAGTACATAAACGTAGCAAAACAGTAATAGTAAAGATGGTTTTTTTTTTCAAAAAACAAACACAATTTTAATAATAATGCAAAAACAATAATGAAAAATTGTTTATTAATCTTTACTTAACTATTTTATCTATTCAATTTATTTATTTAATTCAATTTTTTGATAAAAAAAACACAAAATACTTTGACGAGATACTCTATCGCTTACAATTTTTGACGAGATAAAAAATGGCTATCTCGTCTTGTCAAAGTTCTAACAGAATACAAAACTATCTCGTCAGAGATATTCTCACGCGATCTCGCGAGATTGGTCTAACAGAAAATGGGTGATAATCTCTCCGCCAACGAAAAATGGAAACAATGCGCAAACATCACGATGGCTGCCACACATACTGTGGGTTTTTATACACCTCACGTGAGAAACCCATGGTACAACGATGAATGTTTAGCAAAGACGGTAGAGAAAAATGAGGCCTACAGGAAAGCGATGTAACGTATAACAATAACAGCTGAAGAAGAGTATAAAGCGAAAAGAAGAGACGAGAAGAAAATAAGGCTCAAAAAACGTTTATTCGAAAAGTCTCAACTTTTGGATATAGAACCAAGCCGAGATAGAGGCGAAGTACGGAACTTTTATAAAACAGCTAAACAGCTTGCAGTTGATTTCAAGCCCCGTACACACGCGCGGATGAATGGCTCGGAAATTTGGTGACCGATACGGAAGGGATACTAGAGACATGGAGCATTTTAAGAACCTGTTGAATGGAACCAGTCCTGCAGAACTGGAAGCAGCCATCCCAGAATTAAAGAACAACAAAGGTGCTGGACAAGATAACCTGCCAGCTGAACTCTTTAGGCCAGGAGATGAAGTGATGATTGAATTCATGCACCTAATCATCAAAAAAACGGATCGAGGAGAGCATACCTGATGACTGGAGTTTAAGCTCAATATCTTCAATATTCAAAAAAAGCGATTCTATGTCCTAGAGAGTAATATCTCTTTTAAACGTTGCGTATAAAATCCTTTCCAATATTCTGTGCGAACGATTGAAGCTCCATTGTAACCATTCTGGTAAATCAACCACCGACCAGGTGTTCGTATTAAGGTAGATTCTTGAGAATGCCGTCGAATTTCAAATCGATACACACCATCTTCTTATCGATTTTAAATCTGCCTCAAATCTGATCAGTGCTTTACAAATCAATGTCGTAATTGGGTTTCCCAGCCAAACTTTTTCGTTTGTCAAAAATTACCCTGGAAAACATCCGGTGTGCTGTGGTGATTGGGAGACACATTGCTGATTCATTTCGAATGTGCTCCGATTCCGACAAGGCGATGCCCTGTCATGTAATTTCTTTAATCTGACGAGCAGTCATCGAAGCCTTCACACAGATTGAAGAGGAAGCAGGTAAAGTGTCTTCTCATAAATGAGAAACAAGCAAAATATATGCTGTCGACGATAATATGTCCTCACAACACCATATAGGACACAACATCACTGTCGGCTCATATAATTTTGAGGTAGTTCAGGAGTTTATCTACCTTGGAACCAACATCAACTCCACCAATAACAGTCCCAGGACCTTCAAGATCTGTAGCGCCCAACAAGTAAGTAAGTATTCTCACACAATATGTAATTATTTATGATGTAATATTCTTTTAATATAAAATGACGCATATAAATTGAACTATGGTTCTAGGGACATTTGCGGGTCCAAAATCGAGATAAACCATTCTCAGAGGCCATACAACTTATTTTATATAAATTTTTGTCAAAGTTGGGACAGTAGTTCTTAAGGAAAATCATTACAAACATACAGCTCGCTTTTATTATATATAAGATATGATATATACATACATTTATATGTATATATACATCATATAAATTGAATTTATTTTAATTTATCAAAACTTACTTTTTTTAAAAACATCCTTAGTCTTTTTCCGAAGTTAAGCTTTTATTGATTATTTACTCTAAATAAAATAAAATGTAGCCCCTAAATCGCTTTATCAAAATCTCGATTTTAAAAATACGGTTTTAATTCTAGCATATACTTACCTTAATTATTTTTATGCGTAGCCGATGTTGGAAACAATTATTTTTTTGCGTAACCACTCTTGAATACAAAAAGAGGGATATCTTCTTATTCCAGAATTTTTATATATATAATTTATATTATAATATTAATAATTTTATCCAACAGCGACGACGCATTTGCAAAGAAGCTTCTCTATATTGTTGTAGAGAAAATATCCCCCTTTCTAAAGTTTATCCAAATTTTTCAAACCTAATTAATTTGCTTAAAGTAAATACATGTATGTAATTATATTTAGTATTATAACCACAAATATTGTACCAATGTATTATTATGATATTCCACCTAAAACAAAATCTTTAAATAAGTAAATTACGAATTTATTATTATTTGGTTTTCATAACTATTTTATTAAAATGTAATTAATTCTAAAAAACGGTATGGTGATCATGGTGTATTTACTTTGAAAATGTGAATAAATTTAAATTCATTCTATTTTATAAAATATCAATTGAATTAATGATTTTCTGAAGTTAACAATTTTATATTGTTTATATTTTATTTAACTTGTATTTAATAATACTACTACATTTATTTCATTATCAAAATTAAATAAATTAAACCGATAACATTTTTTCCCAATACTTATATGTATAAATAAAACAATCAAAATGTCTATTCCTTGAATATTTTTCCATAATTCAAATTTAGTTATTTTTGTAT
This sequence comes from Argyra leucocephala, assembly GCA_963942445.1. Classification (NCBI taxonomy): domain Eukaryota; kingdom Metazoa; phylum Arthropoda; class Insecta; order Diptera; family Dolichopodidae; genus Argyra; species Argyra leucocephala. The sequence goes on from OZ012677.1 coordinate 125,058,101, forward strand.
TTAAAACAAAAAAAAACGGCAATAAACAAATTAAAAATTATTTTTAACAAACAAAAAATTAATATGAAGCCAATGTAACCAAAGCGTCACGATAATCTCCAGATAAATCATCCTGTAAAAATTAAAAAAAAAATATATATAAAGTAAATGGTATAGAAAAACCACTCGTACCATAAGTTGAGTTGAGTGGTAAGAAAAAAAAATCTCTAAAAATTATTCAACAACAAAAAAAAAAATTCATATTTGTGCACCTTCATGTAATAAAAATTTAAAGGAATATTGGGGGCAAGGATTGTTGTAGTGCTTCAAGCATTCAAATAAAACAAACTATTTTGTGAAAGCTCCATTTTATTAGTATAAGTATATATAAATAGTATAAATAGATTAACAAATAATTTTTTTTTTCAATAAAATACATAAAATTTATAATTTAAATTTAAATATCAAGTATAATTAAATATAATCAAATTTTAAAACAACAAAAACAATAAAAAAATGTAAAAAAATATTGAAAAACAAATTACATTTAATAAAAAAGTAATTATTTTTAATATGAATTTGAAAATGATATTTTAAACCTAATTTAAAAAACAAAATGAATTTATATATATGTATATATATAGGTATATATTTTTTTTTAATTATTTAATAATTGATTGAACTTTGAACTTTCAACAAAAATTCTTTTATTTTATTTTTACCAAGCAGTAATTTCAGCTAATACATCTCCAGTATCACCACCAACATCGTCCTGGAAAAATTATAATTTCATTTGCTAATATTCTTCTTAAAATTATCAAATTTTATATTTATTTGTTATAAGCTACAAATTTTTTTTTTCTTCAAATGTATTTTTTAAATATTTAAAGTGAAAACAAAGATAGGGTAAGAAAGAAGGGGTTAATTTCTAATATTTAATAATGATCTCCTTCAATTACAAACAACTTTCAACCCGATCCATAGTTTCGCAAATGACATCACTCTTGTAGTATCCTACTATTTCCTTAAAAAATTTAATGCTGCAGCTACCTGTTTTTTTGTTTGTTTTTTTTAAGTCGCTTGTATTTTTTTTAAGTCGGTGAAAGGCATATTTTTCAAATAAAGATCTGGGGTGGCAGCACGTAACTTGTTACAAGCATGTTGTCACGCACGTAAAATTGTTTCGCTACTTTTGGCTGCACGTAACATTTGAATGTTTACGTAACATTTGAAATGTTTCGTAAATTTTTTTTTTGTTTCAACCCCAAAGTAACGTTTCAAAGTACATGCTGACAAAAAAATTTTGTGACGCTGGTGTTTTGTTAAAAAAAAAATCGTTTTGTAACAAGTTACGTGCTGCCACCCCTGCTTAATATCTATAAAGACTACATATATACCACCCAAGGTGGAGTATAATTCACACCTATGGGTGGGCGCTTAAGACTCTTCTAAGCTTTCTTGAGGGAGTATTCAGTCAAGAAACGCGACAGATTGCAAATGCCCACCCCTACACCGTGGCAATACCAAGATGGTTGGACACTGGTTATGGAAATTCGTTTATAGCCAAACCTTCTAGAATGTGAGATCGCATTCCATTCCAAAGAAAGGGTAATTTTTGTGTATTTAATTTGCAAAAATTATACAATGTGAACAGTTCGCAACTCCCAGTCGAACCTTTCTTCTACTTCTTTCTCTTTTTATTTTCTTTTCTTGATTTGGGTATTCCTATGTACATATATTTTGCAGTAATAAACAAAATGTATGACCTTTTACGGAAGAAGAAATGAAGGCTTTACAATCAGTGATCGCAAATGTAAAAGAGGAAGAAGAAATATTTACTACTCAGTTCTAACTGCAATATAGGTTCTGAAATTATGTCTTATATCTCATTATCATGTTATAATACCTAAATAACATAAAATAAAATTTAAGAACCGAAATATTGCAGTTAGAAATTTAGGATTACGGTTGTTTGATAATTCAAAAACTTCAAAAAATTTAATAAAATTTACTGAAGTCAGTAAAGAAGAACAAAGTCGGTATTTAATTATTATTCTAAAACAAAAATGATGAATATTAATTATGAACCAATACATGACCCACTGACCCACACTTCAATTATTAATAGCTTAAACAAATAAATAAATTCGAAAAACTAAAGAATTAAATGTTTTGTTTTTTTTTTATTTTGCGCAAAACACAAACTTTATTAAGCTTAAAAAATGTTATTTAAAAAAAAAAAAAAAAAAAATTAAGTAGATAATAATTAGATATACATATAAAATAAAACATAAAACAATAAGATATTATGTGAGTACAAACCCTTACATAAAATACATCAAAAAATATAAATTTTTAATAAAATAATCTTAAAAAATTAAAATGCTTAAAACGATCTTATCGAAAAGTACACACACTATGTGAAAAATAATATTCGAAGTAAATTTCTATTGTTAAGAAAATAATTTAATTTTTTTTTTTTTTTCTTAGAATTACAGAGAAAAATACCACAACCCAACGGAAATACTAAATTTAATATTGATAAAATAATCATTTTTTTTAATTTTACAATTTAAATTTTGGAATTTCAATATTTTGTTAATGTTTTGCTGTTCTTTTTATTTTTTTTTATTTTTTGTACTGATGAAGAATCTAATTTATTATAAATTAACATCGAAAATGTTCAGACTCTCGAAAATTGGCAGATGCTTTATATATAGAGTATAAACGACAGGAGGCGTGCTTTTATGTGTGCATATACATATCGGTTCGATTATGTAATTTTTATACATAAATATTAATTATTTTTGCTAAATCGAAATCTACCAAGCTACTATTGTAGCTAATAAATATCCATTGTCAGTATTCAAATCATCCTGCAAATATAATAAATGGAATAATTTTTTTTTTTGTATTTTTTGTATTAATGAATATTAGTTTTTAAGTATATATGGTGAAGAGATTAAGTATGTGGTGACTGAATTAGGTTTTTTTTTTTACAATAATCGACTTGAGAAAAAAATATTTGAAATAATTAAATTATACTCAGTACTAGCGATTGACATTTAAATAAGCACTATTAAAAATATGGAGAAACAAAATTTTTAATAAAATCAACTACAACTATACTCGTGTGATAGACATAAATTCACATTTCATTATTTCGATGCAAAAATCTTATTTCTCTACTAAATGATCAATTTTTCTTTTTATATACCTAGATTAATTCTTTATATTTATTTATTTTTTAGGTATAATTTTAAGTTTTATTGAAGATCTAATACATATTTACTAAAATAAACAAAATAAAGTATCTTAAGATTAATATTTTACTAGTCCGAATGTGACACTAAAAAACTGAGCTCTAAATTATAATATTATTTATTCAGAGTTCTACCAAAGACCGTATATATTGACGTATATATTAACAGACTTTGGTTCTACTGTTAAGATATACTATACTAGATTTAGTATTTAAATTTATTTAAATTTTATGAAAAATTAGAAAAAAAAAAACAAATTATTTTCTATTATTTTTAAAATAAAAGCCTAACCTATCTACTGTAAAATCTGAATAACTAACACAGGAGAAGAATCAACTAACATGATAAATGATAGTTACATTACTCTCATTTGGAATATAACCCTTTCCGTCTAAAAAGGAAAATGCTTTTTGAATAATAATGCTGGTAATTCGTATCAGCTTTGCGATTTTTATTTAAAGGTAGTCTTATGCACTTCCTTTCGAAAATTCTTAATTTTTTCATCAATATATTAATATTGTCTTATCTTATTAAGGTTGCGTATGAAATCGTTTTAACTTTTTGTTAAAGAGTTTTTTACTGAAATAAATTTTTACGCATAATAAAAGCCCAAGCAAACATAATAAAAGCCCAAGGGTGCAGATTTATTCCTAAATATTTAATTGTTTTTTGCACTTTGATGATATTTCCATTTGGCGCTCGTAAAGAAAATTGTTTGCATTTTTTGCTGAAAGTCTAATTGAACTTTATCAATAGTATTCAAAAATAATATAACGTTACATTTACTGTAGTTAACTTTTAATTTCCAAAAATTAATATAGTCAATTATAACGTCGAACATATCTCGGAGCTCTATTTGGCAGTTGGTTGCAATTTAATTAGCCACATTAAATAATTAAATCATCTGCAACAGCGATGTTGTTCTTAAATCCGTTTAATTTTTTCTATAGATCGCTTATATAAAAAAACGGCTCCTTTCCTTGACACGAAAAAGCTGACACGCATGCTCTGGAACACCCGGTATATTAATTCTTTATTACTATTATCTTTATTTTTGAGTTTTATTTAATTTAAATTACTTTGTATTGCAAATTCATGTTACAAATTGGTCTTAATTTTATTTCTATAAAATCTGTATGGTATGAAATTTCTTATTAACTTATTATAGACTGATTTATAATGGATGCAAAGGCGAAACGCAAAGCAAAAAGCAAAAGTTAAAACATTAATTTTATTGAGTTGATTCATTATAGAAACCTAGAAACGTTTATATTTTTGTGTTTCTGATGTTTTATGTTCCCTAGCCTTACAAGTTCATGTATGTTATACAAATCTAACGAAATTGGTTTGGTTAAGGGGTCTTTATAAATGCATCAAATTGAATTAGGTAAATATATATACAAAGAAGTGCACTTGGAGTATTTTCGGAAAAAATTGTTCTATTTTTCAATAATCTGTACTACAACGGAAGTTTAAAAAAAATAATATCTAACAAATATGACCTACAGCTTTAGTAGTTTTTTTTTTTATTTAGAACTTCATCTGAATCTTTGACTTTACCAAATTTTTATTATAGAGGAAATTTTACAAAAAAAATAGGTATATATTCCAAATGAAAAATTATAAAATTTATGGGAATGTTTCTCTTAAATCTGCTCGTGTCAATGCAAATGAAATTGTCTATCGTAAGTGAAATTGAAAATCACGACATTTTTGATCGAATTGAAATGGAAAATAGTGCGTCTGGAATTTTATCGATTTTAATTTCAATGTACCATTTGTACATTGTTTCAAAATGTACTAAATAATAAATGTCTATATTAGAAATAGCTCAAAATAAACAACCGAACCAACTACTGAAATTGGTTCATTAGTTTTGCAAATCTGATTTAGCTACCACCACCTACATTATAATTTTGAATATCATAGCTTGTTGTTAGGTTCATTCAATAGCAAATCGTTTTTGATTGTAATTGATTACAATCATGGTTTTTTTGTTCAATAGCTTTTCAATGACTTCCAATCACAATTTGGAGGGGAAATTTGTGGTTGAAACTGATTATTTTTTGTTCAATAGACGTGATTGAAAATGATATTTTCTTATATTTTCTGAGTGTGCTCAGAAGTAAAATCACAATGATTGGAATTTAATGTCAAAGTTTAGTTTTGAAAATTATTCTGACGCAAAATATTCGGTTAATTTTGTTAAAAAATAATTTTTGTTAGAAAACAAATTTAATAAAACATTTTTTTAAATTTAAATTCAAATAAAAAAACAAATTTTAGTGGAAAAAATGGAAATAAAATTTATATTTAAAAAAAAAAAAACTAATTTTAGACAATTTCCGACAAACAATAAAAAAACAATTTTCAACTTAAAATTTTTGTTTATATACATAATTGTAATAAACAATTTTTAAAATTTCAGTTGACAATAAAATAGCAATCACTTTCAATCACAAAAAATTGTTCAGCAGGAAAAATGCATTGTAAATGATTGGAAATGATATTTTTTGAATAAATTTTTGATTGACTACTGATTTTCTGAACATTTTGGATTGCTTTTGATTATGATCGATTATAATCACATGTTTTATCTGACACTACGCTCAATAACAAGTTATCAGCGATTAACTAGTTATGCAAGGTGTTATAACTAGAAATTTTGTATGTAAATGAAGCTATCAATTATAACATGTTTTCCGTTAAAACACGAAAAACTAAAGGGTTTGCCTTTGAAAATTAGTTCGATTTTTTTCGATTATAGTGTTATTTTTTTAACAACTCTAGCCGAAAAAATATTGTCAATGTCATATTAATGTGAAATAATTTGTTTATTTACTTTTATAAACAGAAAAGAATAAAAACAATTTTTGTAATTTTAATTTTTCTATTTAAAGCAACAATAAACAAATATTTTAAAAAAAATAATTTTTACGTAGATTTAAAAGTCAAATGAAAACTAGTTATTTGTAGTGTTATAGAAATAACTATAGTTATTCGAGCTCGATAACATTTTGTACACTCGTAGTGTGAACAGCATGTTATTGAATGAACCTAGTTCTTTATAGCTATGTATATTTTTTTTTTATTTTTTATCATAAAATAAGAAATTCAAAATTTTACAAACATAAAAAACAGAAACCTGGCAACAATTCAATTATTTAATTTAAATTATCACTAAAAATAAAAATCTGATAATAAATTAAAAAATAAACAGCTATTTTATTTATATTAGAAACAAAAAATAAATAAAAATTATTTAAAATGGTTCTATGGTTCTATCTATGGTTCTAAATGAATACGTTTACACAAGTACATAATAATATATTATAATATAATATTTCAAAATATTTTTTGCCAGTCACACACACACAATACAATCTTTTATTTTTAATGTGCTATGATGAAAATTTAATAAAAAAATGTTTTATGCTTTAGAAAAAATAAAAAAAAGAGAATAAGTATGTAAATTAAATGTTGAATTTACTAATTAAATTAATTTTCTTTCAAAATTAAAATTAATTAAAAATATTAATTTATTTTTTTATTTTTTTTTTTTGTAATTTGAAATCAGTTTATTTACACATAATTTATGCAAGTTAGATGTTATTAAATAAGTAATAATTTATTTGTAATTTGCAAAAATTAAGAAAATGTTAATCAATATAGAAAAAAAGGAAATTTTTTGTGAATTGTGTTAAAAAATATTAAATATAGCAATAATAAATTAGCTATTTAGCACTTTAAATTTAGTATATATATATATATATGTATGGATGTATGTATGCATGTGTCAGTGTGTAATAATATATTAATTTTATATTTTAAATACGTATGTAATATGCGTATATATTATTATAGAAATTTTGGATAAAAAATATTTTAAAATTTCAGTGTAATTAAAAAAAATTGTATTTCGTTATAAATGCATATGGTAAATAAATAAATATGTATGTATATGTATATGTTAAGTTAAGTTAGTTACTTTTTCCAAAAACACGAACACAAAAGATAGTTAGCTAGTTTCAATTTCTTCGGAGCTGTAATGGATTTTGTTTAGATATAATTTTTCTACTCCGATTTTCTTTAACCCTCTCTAGTCCAGGTTAAATTGAAAAATAGACCCCTCCCTCGTCTAGAACAATTTTCTTCCTAAGATACTTATTATACTCCTGCTTTAAAATATTTTTGCTCCAAACCAGACCACTCAATATTTTTTTTAAAAAATCGTCCTTGCTAAGCTAATTAAGCTGAAATAACTTTATATGTATGATGCATTGCTACACGTAGACAAAAAAAATCACAGATTCCCCTATTCGAAATAAATTCTTAAACAAATTGATTTTAGACCATTATTAATTACTAAATAAAATTATCATTGTACCGTACCATTAAAAATTCCTGGTACCACCAATGTATTATATTGGGCTAAGTCTGTCAGTGTATATCGACAACTACTACTTACTACCTATACCTAATAAATTGAAATAGTCTAAACCACTTTGCAGATATTACATACAATAATTATAATTAATAGATAATATTAATTAACGTTTAAATACTACGGTATTACATAAAAAAAACGTGTTGAAATATGAAGAAACTATCAATGCCCTCTCAATAGATGTTAATAAATAGATCTATAAAAATGTGTTGTTATATAAAGTAGATAATATGAAAAAGATTGATTTTTTTTTTGCAAATGAAGAAAATATACAATAACCAAATTACATAATAAACTCGTGTTGAAAAAAAAAATATATGTATAATAAAAATTATAGTCAAAAAACATAAATAATTTGAAAATTTACCTGAAGCGGAATGAAGCTTGAATGAATTTAAAAGTTTGAATAAATGTTTGAATTGGCACTACTAGTAAATTATTTTATATTTTTGAAATTGTGATTTAATAAATACAAATAATTAATTTCTGTTATAACCAGTATTAATTATAACTTTAATAAATATTTTATGCAAGTTTATATGTAATGTATATATATATATAAATAATTTTAATGATTTTTTTTTTAAATTAATATTTTTTTAATATTTTTTTTTGTTTTTTTTTTTAAGTGCTTTTGAATATTTTTTACCAAGCTACAACAGTAGCTAGTAAATATCCATTTTCTGATTCGGAATCCTCCTGTAATACAATAATTTAAAAAAAAATATGTAGTATGAAAAATATTTTTATTAATAGAAAATTTTATGTACGGAAGATGTGAAACCATTGCAGTATAAAAAAAAATAATATGTAGTTAAATATGTAGTAATTATAAAGTATGTACTCATTTATTTATTTACTGATATTTATTTAATTTAGATCATGCACATGGATAATCTTGTTTTTTTAATTTTCGAATTTATTTAAGCATTTTGAATTTATATAATTGTGCACATATATTATATTTATATATGTATATGTATCTACTTATTTATAAATTTAATAAAATAATAAAAACAGAAATAATAATAATTACATACATATATCAAAAGTAATGCGAAAGTTTTTCTTTTACTAAACTAAAAGACTGACAAGAGATCGATACGAATACTAGTTTAGCTTAGCTTCATTTTCATAGGAATTTAATCAAAGAACATATAATAAAAAGAAGTCTCATCCCGTACAAATTTTTAAAATATGTATCATTTTCATATAGCGGAATGGAGCACAACATTCCGTTCTCTCATTTTATCTTCAAAATAATTTTGTTCTTCAATCTTATACAAATTATATATTTCTACATACGAATATGAGTATACATAGCTACATTCCTAAATAATAATAAAATATTAGAATATCAATGTAGGACTAGATACTATTGTATGGATTAAAGTAAATATGTAGTTAAACATACAATAATAGAGTCAATGATAGAATTCCACACAGTCTCCAGAAAACAAAAACTTGTAGAAACTTGATAAAATTGTCCATTAATTGATATTAGCAATAAGAAAAGAAAAGAAAAACAAAATCTAAAAAAATACAACAAAAAAAACAAAATTTGATGCCTAAGTTTTTACAAGTCGAAATTTCTTAGTCAAAAATTAATGCGAGAAAATGTTGCTGATGTCACACACTTCCCCTTACTTTTAAAAAGAGCAAAATTTTTCGAAAGTTTTTAAAAACTTATCGATTTTAGATGTTTTACTGATTTGAAAAAATTTTCTTTCATTACCATAAATTAAATTACTTTCAATATTTTCATAACTTTCATCTTCAAAACATCTTCCAATAGGTACTATTTTCTAGAATTCTGAAGAGTAGAATTATTGTTTTTCAGTTGTAATTACTATATTTTTAAATTTTAAAACTTTTAAGATGGCTACTGGAAGAAAAATATTTTTGTAAATTAGATTTAGAGTCGGTGTTGAATATAAAATATTTCATAAAGCTTTTCATCCTAACCAACATCCACCAGCATTCTAATCTAAACTAAATCATTCGGCATGATACATTTATACACGAATATACAGTTTCGACCAGTTTATGATGGGAAAAAGAAAAATGTCCATTTCATCAGTATAGGGACATTTTGAATAAACTTGTTAATATTACTCTTGGAGGATATATATTTGTATTGAAGAATCCCATTTGTTGGACTATGGTTCAGCATTCCAGAAAATTTTACTATTAACGAATTTCCATTGCCAGTTTTAAGACTTCGGAAATTCCTCTGTGTAGAGGTGGGTACTAGATGTCTCTCTTGTTCCTCAGCGAAAATATTTGTTTATATCGCGGCATGTTTGGGAATGTCAAGGACATGGTCATTTCATATCATTTTCATGTTTACCTGCATAGAATATTCAATTGTTCAGTTGGCTGAATACGTACATTTACGAATATTATGGTGAGGTGAAATGGAGTAGTTTTGCGCGAAAAAAAAACAGTTTTGGAGGTGTTAAACTCAACCCTATTACTTTTTCCCCACTTCTACAATAGCCATGGCTGACCATTACGTTACGATTAGCTGGTACTGTAACATGTAATTTCTGAAGAAAGTCGAAGAACGCTACCTGAAAGCTATCGTCTGCAAACATATGGATAGGATTAAAAGTTCATTAATAAATATAAGAAAAAGAGTAAGGGAGAGAACTGACCCTTGTGGAACCACAGTGTTCATATGGTATTTGGCAGATATGAATTCGTCAATTAAGACACGAAGTGAACGATTTGAGAAAGAAATTTCGATCCATTTTGTGAAAATAGAATCCAAGTCTATAAGAGGTTGGCACTTTCATAAAAGAGCGCTATGCCAGACTCCATCAAAAGCTTTTGAAATATCAAGGACTACAGCATTAGATTCTCAAGAGTTGTGTATGATAATGTTGAATTTCTTGTCACTAATGCTTGCCAAATTGTTTGCCACTGATGATACCATTGCATTCGAAATACTTCACCAACATTTTGTTGACAATTGTCTTCATTACTTTGGAGAAGATTGACTTGTTTGCCATAGGTACTTTGAGCGATCGCTTTTTGAGGGAATAAGAGCGCAATTTTTCATTTAGTTGGACATTTATCAGTGGAGTTGGTTTTTCGAACTGATTTTCGAAATGGCGAAAGCAATTAAACACAATACCAAAGTAGGAATACCATCAGGACTGATTTACTTCCTTATATCAAGATTGTTGAGACTCACACCACAGTGAATTTTCTAAAGAAAATTGTTCCAGGGGAAAAGTTTACTTTTGTGAGAATTTGTAGCTTTTGAGGTGTGACAGAGTGAGGGAGTGTGGAATTGAACATGAATAGTTTTGTAAAAAGGTTGGTTTTTCTAACTGAACCGAATATAGTGCTGTCATTGTCAATCATTGGTAATGAAGACTGAGAAATTGTTCTTAATTTTAGAGAACGACCAAAGTGATTTGTTATTTTTAGGGAGGCTAAGAATTTTGTGCCTCAACCTTTGTTAATGCAGAAATTTTTGTGTTTTGATAATTGATTTGCATTTATTACTGGCCATTTTATAACTCTTTCGGATTTTGTTAATACCCAATTTTATTTCACCTTATAGAGATAGATTAAAGTTCCTGGACTTGTAAACATGGGAAATTCGTAGAATAGTTGAAGCTTTAAATTAGTTTAGAATTAACTGAAAAATAATTTTAGCAAAATAAAAAAATAAACGACGACACATTGAACTAATTAAAAATTAATAAAAATGAAATCTATGTATTGCTGAATACTCAAATTTAAAAATACACATTAATAATATTTTATCACAAATTATAATTTTTTGAGGTTTTTGATTTTAACAGTGATGCCTCCCTCAAATCAACTAATTTGACATTTTAGTACTTTTTAATGATCGTAAATTTTGATATCAAATTAGGTATACAATACATACATATTACATATGTTTATAATACCAATACTTTGAAGTTGGTATTACAGTTAGTATACATATATGTATATTAATGTATATTGTTAGCTATTTATCAATAATGAATTAGGTAGTTCATTCTTTTTTAAATGACTGTGTATATACAATTTTTACAATTATTTGATTAATAAATTTCAATATTTAAAAAGCAATACTACAAAAAATATCAAACTGAAAACAACAACAAATAATATACTGAAAAGTAACATTTGTTATTTAAAAATAACAAAAATAGGTAATAACAATTATTCTAAAATTAGACAAAACAGTGTTTTATCACTTACAGAATATCACTCAATTTCAAATGGAAGTACATACCTACATTACATACTTAAATTTAAAATGCATTGCTATTCATGTGTTTAGCAAGTGTTTTTCTACAAGCACTTTCTATTTTTTTTTTATTTTCAGAAACTTAAATTTAAAATTAAAAAGTGATTTAAATTGAAGTTTTAAAATAAAAGTGATAATAGTCATTAAATTCTGTGTGTAAGTAAATTCATATATGTAACAACAGACAGGATTGGAATAGGATAGGACAATTAAACTTATCGTTTTTTTGGTTTTTTTTAAAGAAACAGTGTTAAATTAAAATAGCTGTTAATAGTGAGTATGATTGAAAATAATTAAGAAGTAATATGGAATACCCAAGGGAATATCGTCCTTCGAACCCTTTATTGAAAATTACCGTTCTAAAATTTTGTCAATCTAAAAAAACTTAAATTGGGAACGTTATCATTGTGATCGAATTTTTAATCGAATTTTTCAATTATCAATTTTTATTTTTTTAAATAAAGTCTTAAAAGTTATGCTTTGTTCTTCCACAATGAGAACAAAAAAAATTGTTGTTTATTACCTGCAACAGTGGATAATTTTCCAAACGTTATAAAAAAAATTTATTTACCGGATTAAATGTTAAGAAAAAAAAATTTCATACAATACTTTCGAATTATTATGAAAAACTTCGAGATTTTTATCAATAAGATACGTAGTTAATACTTACATTCTCAGAAACAAATGAGATAACAAAAACTTCAAAATAAAAAAATAAAATGACGAAACGAAAAAAAATTAATGAAAATTGTTTTTTGAAGTTTTCATTATTTTTTTTTTTCTCAAATAATGAGATAGCTACATAAATGTCAAAAAATAATAAAATTGAATAATTCAACGTCTGGGCGGATTTAAGATTCATATTAAATGATATGAATCAATAATTATGTTGTTACAGAGAATTCTAAATAAAACCACAGCTGTGGAATGGCACAGGAGTCCACTAGTTGAAATAATTGATATTATAATTAGGTAAAACTTAAATAAAATGAAATTACGCTATTTAAGAAGCGGTGTTCCTAACAATAGTAGTAGTTTTTCCACATTTATTAAGTTGATTTGCCAGAAAATTAAAAAATAAATACTCGAAAATTATGAGAAGGATTTAGTAAAAATTTCAGTATCGTACTTAATTTGCGAAGAATCAATTCTACCTAGGACTAAGGTAAAAACAAAAAGATTCAGATTAGACTCAATAGTTAAGCTTTTAAGATTCTTTAGTATAATGAAAATTTAAAATATTTTAAGAATTTTCCATTTATTAAAAATAACATTCATATTTCATTTAATTAACAATTATAGTCTCAAAACAAATATAAGAAAATAAAAATTCAAAATCTTGAAGTAGTTTAAATTATTTTAAAGCCAATTATTAATTAATTTAGTTAATATTATTTATATTATTTATTTGAGCTTTGTATATAAAACTTTAACGATTTTTTAATATTTTACATCGATTCGATTTAAAAAAAAAATTATTTAATATGAGACAATTGACTGTGCCATATAGGTATATATTATATAAAAATGAGATATTTTAAGTAAATATTTTTAAAAAATTGTCTCAAAAAGCAATTTTATCAGTTTATTTTTTTTATATTTATAATAAAATATTTTTAAACCTAATACTATACTCTACAACAATGTGTATAAAAAATATATATAGTAGAGCAAAATGACTAAAACAAAAATTTAAGTCAATTAAAAAAGAGAACTATTTTTAAAAATATAGTTAAGTTATGTTTGTGTTTATTATCATTTTTATGAAATTATGGTAAATTGTGATCCGTTTTTTTTTTTTAAATTGTTCTGTATTTTGTTTTTGTACTTGTTTTCTCTTTTATGATTTTCAATATCCAACAATAGCCAATAGAGCGCGTTTGTAATCTCCGGAAGTATCACCCTGCAAACAAAAATATAATTGGTTTTTTGTTTCAGTTTATAATTTGAAAATAAGGGAATATTGGCTTAAAAAAAACAAAAAGAATTTTTAAGTTACAGAAACAAAAAAAAAAACTGTTTTTCTTTTTTTAACACGTTTTAATTTTAAATAAAAAAAACAACCCAATCAAAAGGTTAATAATAAATTTCCAATCAAACATTAACTAATCAAAAGATATAAAACAAAAAAAAATATTTTTCGACTTGAAATTTACTTAATGTGATTTTAAACATTAAAATATCTTATATTGCAGGTATGTGATACATACTACGAATTATTTATTCTATAGAATTTGTAAATACCATCAAAATAATTTATCGTTTGTTTTAATACACATATTGGATGAGATCGAAAATGGAATATTAGATTTTTAACTACAATCTAGTATGTTCCATAATGAAATATATACAATGTAAATTGTTTCAAAATGATTGCATATCGTTTTAACTACGAACTAAGAAACAGAATAGAAACATTTTTGAATTAATTATGCTGTATATAGCACATTATGGAACATACTACATTGTAGGTAAGACTCTAATACTGCATTTCCGATGTTACGAAATATGTAAGAGGGTTGTTGATAATATCAAAAATATTCAAAAGAGAATTAGAATTTGCTTCAGAACATACAATAGGCTGCGTTTATTACAATTAAAACCAATATATTTAAATTTTTTGTTGACCAAATAAAAATTTAATAAAACCAAATTATTCTAGAACATGAGTGTACTCTAAATTGGTTATTACATATAACTTATCAGGTTATACGAAAGTATTTTTGTAATAATTTTCAATTCATTTTTTCTATTACAACTATTAATCCTAATTTTAAATAGGGATAATGGATATGTACAAGTAAATGTACATACATATGTCAAAATTATAAAGATTGCTTTTAGAAATAATAATGGCAAAGTGATCGAATGTTGCTATTATATGCATAAAGCATATATTTACTGGTACTACGATACGACCGTAAAAATAAATATATTTTTATAACGAAAAAATTTCAAATACATTAATTAATTACTGAATTATTTAAAGTAACATGTAGACATTTGGAAAATAAATATGTTCAGGTTGTATTTTAGAAATTAAATTATTTTCTTCAATTAACTAATTTGTAGCATCGACTTTGTAAATATTCTCTATTAGATTATTTTAATTAAAC
The DNA here is from genome assembly GCA_963942445.1 of Argyra leucocephala. Taxonomy (NCBI): domain Eukaryota; kingdom Metazoa; phylum Arthropoda; class Insecta; order Diptera; family Dolichopodidae; genus Argyra; species Argyra leucocephala. The sequence continues at coordinate 125,073,182 of OZ012677.1, forward strand.
TCCAATAATTATTTCCTATATGTAATATATTTTTTTTTAGATTATATTATCATATATAATTTTTTTAAATAATCTTTTACACAATCAACTTTTAGTTTTTAGTAGAGTGATTGTCAACTACATAAATATATCTAAATGAATTTGAATATGATAAATTAAAAAATTTATTAAATTCACTATGATGTATTGTTAGTAAAAGATAATCCCAAATAAATCAAAAATTAATAAAAAGAAAAAAAAATAATTAAAAACACACAAAGCCCATAAAGCAGCTTGTAAAAATAATTTTTTGTTTTTTGTTTATGTAACTTAAACTCAATTAATGATAAAGAAAGGTGCACAAAATGAATTTAATAATTAACAATTTTCGAATAAAATTAAAAATAAAAAATGAACATTTTCAAATTTCAAATTTGTAGTTATTTAATTTTTACAATTTTTCATTTTTCATTTAAAATTTTATGCGAAAAAAAACAATCTAAATTTATTTTCATAAATCATAAAATTAAATTTCTTACCTTAATCCATGATTCTAAACTCTTTCCATATTTATTTTGGAATGCTTCCTTAATATCACCCAAATCAATTTCGGATCTACTGACAACAATACGAATTAAAGTTTTATCTTTAGTGCCCATTCCAGCCATTGAATCGTGTAAACGTTCAGCAAAGTAATCAACTTTAGATTTACAACATTTAACTAAAATGAAAAATATTTTTTTAATAAATAAAAATTAAACATGTAAATGTTTTGAAGACGTTATTTTTTTTTTTTTTTTTTTTAATGCACTTACCAATAGCTAAGAAACCTTGTTCAACAGCACCACTGAATTCACGTTTAATTGCTTTTTCAATATCATGTCCAGCAATATTTTCATATTCCAAGAAAATTTGACGTAATTGTTGATAGGAACGTGTTATTAAAATTGAATTGAATACTGATTCTTCTGTACCCCATTGACCTTCACCAGCTTCAAATAATGCTTGAGCATCACCAACAGCAGCTGCTTCATCAACACCTTGATTCTCATCACGATTACCTTGTACTAATGATACGCATAATCTTTTGAAATGACCACTGGTATCACCTTTTAAGTCCTTTTCTAAAGCTTTGCTATACATTTGTTCATAGAATTGTGCAATGGTTTTAATACCATAATTTGAGAGTGTACATAAAATTTCAATAATCGCTTCTTCATCAGTACCAATACCAGAAACAGCATCATGCAATTCTTTGGCATAAAATTGTGGTAATGGTGTCATAAGTGCCAATATAACATCTTCAAATTTACCACCTAATTCTGATTTTAAATCAGAAAGTAAATCTTTACCGAATGATGTTTTAAATGTTTCAGCAATTTCAAGACGTTGTACAATACCACGACGAGCTAATACTTCAATAATAGCTTTTTCATCGGTACCAAAACCTTTCATTGCTTTACGAAGAGTTGATGCATCTTCTTGTGGATCAAAAGGATCAGCTGGATAAACAGTTGGTGTGCACTATTATATAAAAAAAAAAAAATGGCATTAAATAATCATATAAAATTTATCTTACTATGAAATCTGTTATCAGTAGACCTAATTTTTCTCCTAACTTACCAAATTATTTTTGATTATATAATTTTTCAAATTTATACTAGAATTCTTATTGACTATTCATAATTTCTATTAAGTATTCAATTGTATTCTAAACATTTTTGATGCTATTTCTAATCCCATACTAACCCATACAACCAAAAATAGCTTATATCACAGTAAGTTTAGAATCAAAAACCAATCCACATATTATTTTTATATGAAGTTTAAGAATTTCTATGTAGGTAGTTGGATTTGATTTTTTTTTAACTATTTTATATAAATGAGAAAAATGTATGGATAAAAGGTACTTGTATGGAAAAGCTTATTTTAAATGACATCATCATACATTTTATATTTAAATTTTTTTTTAATTTTTCCAATACAATACAATTTAAAAAATTTAGGTTATAAAGTATATGTACAGGTATTCGAATTTATTAAATGTAATAAAAAAAGTTTTTTTACTATTAAAATGTACTCAACTGTATGTACTGGTGTGTATGAAATTCATTTAAAATGATTGATTCGAAATACATTTCATATTGTATTGTAATTTACATAATTATTTTATTATTTAAAGTAAGATATAAACCTTGGTAAATGTGAATAATTGAATGATTTCATATTTTAATAGGTGTGATGTTATATGCTATGAAGGTACCAACATACACCATATTTATTTATTATAAAGTGTCATTTAATGCCCATGATATACCGGTTTTAAAACTACAACACATTTTAAACGCTTAACGATTTTATTACAAAAATAAAAATGTAGGTATATACTTTTGATATGTTTAAACATATTATTTTGGTATGCAAATGGTCACACAAAACCATTAACTATGTGAAAATTCATGAAACTCTTACATAATTTATTTTTTCAAAACAATTTCTAATTTTAATGTACGTTTAAGTTTTTTCAACAAAAATATGTGTTTTAAGTTTACTCGATTTTCATCAATTAAAAATGATTAATATTTTTTACTATAATTTTATATTATTATTCTATTCTATTAAAACAACGACTCATATTTAATTTTTATTTACTTTAATTTACTTTAAAAATTAAAAAATATGTTCTGGATTAGCAAAATAATATCAGTTGCTTCCAATTAAGTAACAAGAACGTTTTATATTTAGTTAAGCTGTTGGACTATTCTAAATCTCTTCTCATTTCCAAATACATATTGCAAAGTCAATACTCTTTGACGGAAATCACTCGTAATAGTTACACAAATTTGCATGTGGAAAAAAGGTGATATAAGTTTTCTTATTTTAAAACTATCAATAAAATTTGGAATCTTCAAATTTTCAAGTTTAAATCATTATTTTAAGTAAAAACTTTACAAACTTGTATTTATATTTAATTAAATTCATTATAAACTTACTTTGAATGGATAGTATTCAGCGGAACTCATTTTGAAAACTTTTTTTTACTCTGCAATAAAAAAAAAAAACACATTAATTAAAATTTAAAATTTATTTAATTTAATTAAAATTTATTTTCTTATAGGAACCTACAGGCATGTAAATTAATAATTCACACATTTATTATTAATATTTTTTATTTTTTTAACTATAATATATAATAATAATAATAATAATAAAGACTTTATTTTATCAAAACCAAAATCTAACTTACATAAAATTAAATTGCTTAAATTAAAAATTTATAAAAACAAAAAATATAAAATAAAACTAAAAAAAAATAATAAATAAGAATTTAAAATTATAAATTTTAATTCAAAAATGTATTAAAAATAATTTATTATTTCTCTTAATTATTAATACAAGAAGGGCATTCAAATAATTATTTTAAATTGTATTTTCAAAATAATTCATTAAAATAATGCATTATATTAAAAAATAATGCATTACATATTATCTATTACCAAAAAATAATTATTTTAATACATTATTAAAGAAATTAATGCATTATTTTAATTCATTTAAAATTAATGATAATGGAGATGTAATGCATTAAAAATATAATGCATTCATCATATATTTACATAGTTATTATTTATTATGGTAGGTACCAGTATTTATTTTATTGAAAATTTCAAGTTCAATTTTAAAATTAAGTCTGAAGTAAATATTTAAGACATTATATATACAATTAAATCTTATGTAATTTTTAGAATTATGTAATTTGTTTTTATATTTTATTAAAACTGAATGCAAGGAACATTTTAAATATTTTATTTATTTAATAAAACCAACATTTTAAAATTATTTTATACTTCTACAATCTATATCACTATTTTCATTTCTAAACCACAAAGCGAAATCTTTTCATCACGTTTCAAATTTAAATATAAAAAAATTCCATTTAATAATATTATTATTTTGTATTATACCAGCCGGTTATAAAATAAAAAATAACAAGACAATTGAATTTAATTTATTTAAAAATAATTTCGATTACTTTGGTACTGTTTTGGAACTGAAATATACCGTTAATTAAGAATATGTACTATACTATATATACATGAATACATTTATATACCAAAAAATTTTCAAATATATGTAATTTAAATATAGGAAGTAATTAAAAAAAAAAGTGTATAAAAATGAATGGATGTAAGATTAAAGAACGTACAACCAACAAAATTACACAAGGTCTTTTTAAAATACGTAATTCACATTGACTCAAAATTCAAAAAATTAAAGGTAAAAACATAATTAAAGTTAAAAATATAATTAAAGAAATTAAAGTTAAAAGCAAAGAATAACTGATAGTTTAATGATGATTGACATTGATAGTAGTCGTGATATTAATGGTGATACGAGTTTTAAAAAGGCAGAATCTGTAAAAAATAATTCTTTGAAATGTTAAACAAAATTTGTTTTTTTTTTCTTGAAAAAACTTTGTGTATGATCTATGTATGTATATAAAATTGAATTTTCTTCCGTCTTAAAAAAACCGATCATTAAAATAAATATTTACTATTATGAAAGAAAATTTCAAACAAAAGTTTTATATGTTATGTACTTAAGCAATCACTTTAGAAAGTATTTTGGAGTTTAAGTATTTGACAAGTTCATTTATAATATACTTTACATCTTTAGTTCATTTCTTGCGATGCTACTGCTTCTTTTTTTTTTTAATTTCAACTCTACTTTTTAACTATGATAAGAAATTACAATAATCGTAAACTAAATATAAAATCCACCGGTGATCTCATGACATGCCTCTGCGAGAAGCTCAACACCAGCCTGCATCAATCTGGTGAAGCTACTGTTGTAGCTCTGGATATATCTAAGGCTTTTGATCGAGTTTGGCATTCTGCTCTTATAGCAAAATGCAACGCTATAGGCCTTGGTTCAACCTTTTCTAAATGGATTGAAAGTTTTCTTTTAAATCGATCTATCATAGTTTCAGTTGACGGTTCTTTTTCCGACCAACTTCAAATCAATGCTGGTGTTCCACAAGGCTCTGTCCTTTCCCCCACCCTATTTCTCATTTTCATTAATGACCTTCTCAAATTAACTTTCAATCCAATCCATAGTTTTGCTGATGACAGCACTCTAGTAGCATCATATGATTTTCTAAAACAAACTAATGCTACAGCTTCCGCAGTCACCTCCAAAAGAACAATGATGGCCGGCGCGCTCAATCACGACCTTGCCAAAATTGTCGACTGGGGTAAAGCTAACAGAGTCGAGTTTAACACTTCAAAAACTCAAAGCTGTTTTGTTAGTAACAAGCTAACAACATTCGAACCAATTCTCCGGCTTCAAAATGAAGGTATCCAGCGACTCAAAGATCTGAACATTCTCGGAATGCGAGTGAATCAAAATATGCACTGGAATGAGCATATTTTCGATATTGCGAAAAGCGCCGCAAAATGTTTAGGATTTTTGAGCCGCTGCAAAACTTATTTTTCATCTCGAGACCTTTTAAAAATCTATAAAGCATATATACGACCCAAGCTCGAGTATAACTCACATTTATGGGCAGGTGCACCAAAAACCGCTTTAAATTTTTTGGACAAGGTTCAAAACCGCGCCATTCGTCTTATAGGCGACATAAATGTGACCTCATCCCTTATACCACTTGGTCATCGTCGTATTGTTGGAGCACTTACTCTATTTTATAGATATCTGCTTGGTGTTGGCACTTGTTCCGAGGAATTAAAATCACTTCTTCCTCCTCTTAAGCAATTCAATCGCACAACACGAGAGGCATCAAGTGCCCACCCTTTCACAGTGGAAATTCCGAGATGGTTTAAGTCCGGCTATGGAAATTCTTTTATAGTAAGAACATCCCGATTGTGGAACCGCGTCCCAATCGAAGCATTCCCAATGAGAGAAGGATTTTTTATTTATGACTTACAGAGGTTTAAGACGAATATTAACAACATTGTTCGCTCTTTCCCACAAAACTTTTCTTCTTCCTTTTTCTTTCCTTTCCTCTAACTATCCTTTCCTTTTTCAAATAGTCAACGGTACGCAAGTACTTAAAGGTTCAAAACCTAAGTTTTGGCTATAATATAAAAAAACAAAAAAAAAAAAAAAAAAAAGAATCAAACCTAAAATTAAATTTGCATACATATTATGTACCTATATAGTAGGGTTGTAATGTAGCGACCCGCTATATAAAAATAATATTTTAAAAATTTGTATGGGATGAGACTTCTTTTTATGTGGTATGTTCTTTCGTAAATGAAAGTAGCAAAGACTATTATGTATATCAATGTAAATATGTTGTGGACATATGTATGTACATATATATATAGTCTTTGGTAATAGTCAATAAACATTAAAAAAACCTCAGTATTGAAAAAAACAAAAATAAATAAAAAATAAACTAAATTGTTATGTAGTCTGGAAAGGAAAAAAAATTGGCAAAAATGTACAAAATAATATTTTTGGATATGAAAAAACATTCTTCTTTATTTTATCTATATACATATAAATCATTCCATTATATACCATTTAGGCAAATTGTGACTGTAATAATATTTCCATTTTAATGCAATAATACATACTGATATATGATGCATTGAGATGACTCATTGTTTTTATAAAAATAAAAGTGCTATCAGATATTAATTATTATATATATATAATTTCTGGTACTATGCAGTATTTTGGAGATATGGTTGCATTAGTTGTACTTTTTTTTTTTTCTTTTTTTTTCTTAACTGAATTTATTGAATCTTTCTAACCGAAAATGACAATAATTTATAACAATAGTGACCTTTCTTTATGGTTTATTCAAATCTTAATTATTAAAATCAAAAAAGTTGGAAGATCTGGTCCATTGATTTGACACTTAATTTTTGCTCGTTCATTTCAATTTTCTGCCATACACGACTGATACTTGCTAGAGATTTTTTTAACCTGCTGGTTATTGGAGTGTTTTGTAGATCTCTTCGAAAAAAATTCTTTCTCTTAATTTACTTCATTTGTTTCCTATTCTTTCTTGATTTTTATTAAGAATTAATATTAAGTATTAAAAAAATATAAATTGAATTAACCTTAGTTTAAAGAAATATTTGCAAGGTTCCGTACACAATTACGTGATAATATACGCAACGATGTATAATATATTATAATGTACATCCATACATGCATATAAGTCATAATCAATACTTAAAAATATAATTTAAAAAAGCATAATTTAAACACAACTTTTCATTTTCTCAATGCATTAAATTTGATTAAAATTTCATATTAATAATATTAAAAATATGTGTGTGGATCTGGATGGTATTTATAAATCATTTAAAATTCAAAACATGGTAACAAAAAATTAATCATCCCATCTGTGTTTATTCAATATGAAATAAAAAAAATTGAAAAATATTCATTTTGAGATAATTTAAATTTGAACGTGTATGTACAATTGTACATATACAAATTAGTTTTAATTTTAATTTAATATTATGACTCAATATTTAAAAATAGAAACTGAAGTCAACTAACATCATTATCACTACCTAAAAGTATAATAAATGCAGTGTAGGGATTTATATATATTTATTTTTACAAAAATCTCTAAACATTTGTTTTATTTAAAATGAGATTGAGAAAACATTAAATAAAAAACTGTATTTTGTACATATCAATCAATGATGTAATTTTTGAAACATTCGAGTATAAAAATCACTCATAGTTTACATTAGTTGAACTAGAAAGGAAACATTATTCATTATCACCTTACTCATATTCATTAAACCACATTACGATAATAGTCTACATATAGTTTCTAAGTAAATTCAACGAATTTTATTTGATTGTCTATGATGCCTAGACTTACTTATACAAAAAACTTAAATAAATTCCACAAGAAAAAAAATATTTTATCTATTTAACAGTATTTAACAGTATTTAAAGCTACCTGGCATTGTTCGTGTCCAATACAAAATTATTAAAATTTACTTCAATTAAGTTTTATTTATGAGCCCAAAAAAAAAACAAGTTTCTGAAAAATATTTTACAAGTTGCATAACAGAATAAACAAATATACAAACACATACTGTAGACATAATTTTATATTTATAGGTACCTAGTTTTATTATTAATCCTGTATTGCATAGTTTTGACTGAAATAAATTCCGTAAAAAGAATAATTGGAGCATTACCATTTAAATCTGACTATGAAGAAATGTCAAAAATCTTGTGAAATCCAATTGAGAAATTCAGTTGGGAAGTAGCTAACAACTTCATTTTCATTGGTGACTGTATCGTTGCTATTTCAATTTTGACATTAAATTTTCAGAAATTCTTCTTAAATTTTTAGAAGTCAATAATTACTAATTTGCAGGTGTTCAACACCTTTAGTTTTTGAAAGATTCTAGGTGCTAGTTTTATGGCACTCACTTGAATCAGCCCAAATTTTGGACAACGATAAAAGATGAGTTATTTTATTTTTGAGAGAGTAGATACATAAGTATCAATTTTCTACGCGAACTTTTTCATGAATCATGAATAACTGTGCAAAATTTCAGAACACTATCTTTAAAGCTGTGGATGTATAGTATAGCGAAAAAACAGCCCAATAAACAATTTTCCTTTTATATAAATTATTATTATTTCTTTCACGAAAGAGTTAAAAAACAAAATTATTCATGTATGTATAAAATTTGTGAGCGAAGCTGCAGATTATCTAGCAAGTAGCGAATACGGCCCCTGAGCACAGCTAAAATGCAATTAAAAACTTGGGTAGAGTAAAAAGCAGAGGATTTCTGGGACAACGTTCCTGGAAATCATCAAGCAAAAATGCTCTTTCCTAAACGCTCGCTCAAAAAAAAACAAAACTCTTCTGGATCTCAATAGGAGCATCAGGTACGTATCTTGGAAGGGATAATAACAGGCCACTGCCTAATAAACAAACACCTTTATAAAATGGGGTCTAACCGAAAACAACTTGTGCAGAATATGTGAAATAGAGGAAGAATCTATTGAACATCTGCACTGTGAATGCGAAGGGTTCACTCGTAGCAGACTTCGCCACTTGGGAACAGCGTTCCCTGAACAATGAAAGCTACCTAGCATATCATCGAAGAATATCCTGAGTGTTATCACAAAATCAGGTATCCTTAATGATTCAGACAAGGGTTATCGCAATATCTAATAAACACGGGTTATCACAATAAGCCTATTTGCGATTGAGTTGCTATAGGGGACAGATAGAGAAATAGAGAACAATTCTTGTATATGTATTTTATGAATTAGCATTTTTTAAATATTTAAATTATGTGTGGAAAAACAAGACACGCATTTTATATACATAAAAAAATAGTTATAAAATATACTATTTGGTAGATAAATAGAGTTGATAGGGATAGGTTTCCTTTCTTTCAAATTAATTGAAAATACAACATGACATTTACAAAAAATATACAGTTTTTGTGAAATTATAAATTCCAAATATGTTATTAACAATACGTATATGTATGTACATATAGATATCCATCCATGTGTTTAAGAAATTCATCCATAAGTTACACTCCCATTAAATTTTCTCATTCTTATAATTTATTACTTAAACATATTTTTAAATCATATAGTCAAGCTACAAGGATGAGTAGTGAAGTGAGTCCTATTTATGATAAAAATATTTTTCTTTTTTGTTTTGTTTTGACCAATCCCATATTGAAAATTATAAAATGTTAATTATAGTAGCCCTTTACAAATTACTTAAAAAATCGATTTTTCATTATAATAAATTTAGGTATATTATATACCGTTATACTTATGTACGGTACTATATTTTGTTAATTACATAAAATTTTTTTTTTTTTAATTAATTAGATATGTCTTTACTGTACTCTGTATGAAGTTATTTTATTTATTAAGTATATAGTAAAATATATATATCTGTATATAATTTGAAAGAACCATTATCATTATTTCATTACAATTACGTACGTATAGTAAGTAATTTACTTATCTTATCATTTTTAAACTTAATAATTTAAAAATATAATAATAATTTCATAAAGATATTATGTACTAAATAGTAAATATAAATACCTATAATTAGCTAATTACTTGCACACTTCATTCATTTTCAAATTGATTTGAAATATAAATAAAAATATATAATATTTTATAAAATTGGTTAAATTAATTAGATTAACAGTGGGCTTGATAAACCTCAATAAGCGTGATAAGCCCTTTCAAAATAAATTATGAAAAAAAAAAATTAAATTAACAAAAAAAATAGGAATATAAAAATTAAAACACAATTAAATTATGTAGTTTTCTGCGACATAACTTTTTTATGTTATATTATAGGTTAGGGTGTGAGTCGATTTTTTGAAAAGCAATATGTCGAAAACAAAAGGTCGAAAAAAAAATGTTGAATGCAAATGTCGAAATGTTTAAAAAAAGATATTAAAAAAAACTGCTGAAATAAAAATATACTCCTGTGTAGATTTAAAATAATGTTTGTTTTAATTTTATTTAGCTACTACCCTAATCATTATAATTCGGACACTGTCAAAGTGTCCAAAGTTTCGGTCAAAATCCAAACTTTTAACATTTTTTTCCAAACTTTATTTCACGTAATTACCAACGCTTAGAAAAATTGTTGGGGAGGTCGAGTGTCACAAAAATTGGGGCTGTAGACCCTTGAAATTTTCGTTTATTAAACATTGTCACACGTAACGAACAACCCTTAGAGTAATTGAGAAAGAGGTCGAAGTCCCAAAATTTGAGGTAAAAGCCCTTGAAAATTTTTTTTACCAAACTTGCCCCACATAATTAAGACGGTTTAGAGACATTATTGAAAAGGTCCAAATTTTCTGAAATTAAGTTAATATTGGATAAAGGAGAACTTCTTTTTCGTAGACTACAAGACACAAAAAACTTTTAAATACATATTTAAAAAAATCAATTTCATTTTCTTAATGAAATAACTCCGAAAATTTGCGTATAAGCATATATAAAATATTCTGTAAAAGGCGAATAACCCGTTTTATTGCATATACAACTTCACAAAAAGCCACTTATAAAGAGTTGGGGTTGTCACCCCAAACCCCCACTAAACATTATTATTAAATTTCTTATATTAATTATGTACATATTTCGATAATGATAAAAACTGGTTTGAGTAACTTGCTCTAAAATACTACTTAAAAAAAAATGTCGAAAATTCTTTTTTCAAAATTTATTTTTTCGACAAAAAAACTGACTCCCATAAGTTATCGTTATATTGTTTGAAAATTAAGATAATGTTCTTATGTTATAGCTAAGCTATTACATATTATTACCTACTTATTAGTTTTATGTTTTACTGTTATTACCTATAACAAATTTTATTTTGCGACTAAAAGATTTACAAAATTTTTAAAAATTGTACTGAAAACGATAAAAATATTTACAAGTTTTTGAATCTATGAGATTTCGACAGCAATTTTGAATATTGAATTTTTGAATATCGTATTAAGTACTAGTATAGAGTATAGAATAGAGTACTAGATCATCCAAAAGATCAAACTTCGGTCTGTTAACTTGAAACGTTCGATACCAGCATTGAAATACTACTATGTAATACCATCAAGATATTAAGAAGCATAACTCAAATTTAATACATTCTGCTTAGTTTTTCGAATTATATTAAAATAATTATTGCAGAATTCCATTGAATATACCAGTGAAATCGAAAATGCAGTGAAAAAAGTTTCGATGTGGTTTCAACATTGTATCAAAACATTGTTTCTACATAGTTATATGCAATGTAAAAAAAAGTTGAGAGTATAATTTTGACAAAACCAGTTTTGATGATCATAATTTTGTCTACATAAACGTTTTGTGTTTGAAACGGCTAATTTATATATTGTGTGCCTTATAAGTTTGTCTGAATAAAATATTTAAAATATATTTATATAAACTGAAAGTAATAAATATGAAATTTATTTTGTTTTTGTTTTTTTTTCTCACTGAATTATGTTTACCTACTGAATTTTATTGACATATTAAAATTGTTACCATTAAAAAACAATTTTGCACCAAATTTTTAACTAAAAATAACTAAAATTTCCTTAAATATACGTTTTTTGACATTATTTTTTAATTCCGCTATATTGGAAAACACCGAATTCACTAGATTTAAAAAAAATGTATAACGCAAAGCCAAATAAAAGTAATTTTTATATGTACATATTCACAAAGAATAGGTCTACAATTTATCGTTGACAAATAATAATTTCACAAATCACAAAAATATAACAAAAACACAATAATTAATAAAGTTCTAAAAGTTTTTATTTATAAAATAGCGAAAAATAGTCACACTATTTAATAATTTCTAATTTAAAACAAAATCTGTACGTTTTAGAAAACTGACAATAATAAAAAAAACAACGTCTCAATACCCTCAATTCAAATCATTCGAGAACTAAATTTTTCATGTTTTTGTAACAACACCGGCGGCAGCTCTTTATTTAAATTCGATTAGCTTTTTGCGCAATTAAAAAAGTTGATTTTTGAAACAAGTAGTTTTTTTATGCAATAAGGCCCTTAAAAAATTATACACATTCTCTGGAACACCCTGTATATCATATTATTGCAGTGAATTTTGTACTTCTCAAAATTTAGGCATAACTTGAACCTTCAACATTTTTAATTAGATACTTATTTCGAAATTTAATAATTTTTCAACAAAGTAAAAGAGAAAGCTTTAATTATGAAAATTTTATTTAATACCTAAACTGGTACCTGATCCAATTGAATTAATTTAAGTCAATGTAGTTAATTTTAATTTAAACAATTCAATCAAGTGTATATATTTAGAAATTTAAGTTTGAATAAAATTGAATAATTGTTTACTCTGCAATAATATAATGTAATACTATAAACTATAATTTTTATCTGAAATTAATATAAACATACTTATATATATTTTACTAGTTATTTAAAAATTAAATTTCATTTCTACATTATTTACTTAAAAATTTGTCATTAAATCAATTTCAACAAGATCACATGATAATCATTAAACTGAAAATATCGTTTTTTTTTTTTTTTTTTTTTACTTATAATAAACATTTTAATTTGTAGTCGTATTCAATTTTTTCTGCTTTTGTATTAGAAACCGGTCACCGGTGAATAAAATAAGAGAACAGAGAAAGGTAAAGATGAAGTTGAAAGAAAGTTGTTTCAATTGATAAAAATACAATAAAGAATGTTGTTGTATTGTTGTTATATGCATGCATACTATGGGCACTGAGCTGTAAAGATGGTTTAGTGAATGGTGAATGGTGGTGATAGATACAAAAGTTTATATAGTGACTTAAGTTGGTATATAAAAAGTAATTTACAAAATTTAATTTTTGAGTCTTTGATATCAGTTGCATATGTATATTATTTTATTATCATATCAAATTAAAATTAAATATGTATGCACTTGGTAAAACAACTTCCTATTGAGTATAAATTTAACTACTTTATTAAATTTATCACCCACACAAGTTTTATAAGTAGATACACACACTTGAGAAAATTTTAAAAATGTTTTTTCGTTGATAAGATAACTAAATTAAGTTATGAAAAATGAATGATATTGTTGTTGAAGATCTATTTGTTATGCCGAAAAAAATATTTAATTATAAAAAATTATAAAATTGATAAATTGGTCAATTATCTGTCAAATTGCATTGTTATTCAATAACATAAGTACTTGTTGAACCCAGAATGCTTTAAAACGAAAAACGTCTTTGTGTGATATCATCAGATACGTTCAAGATAGTAGGCTGCATCCCCAGTTAGACGATTTTATTCTAACTATTACTACTATTCTCAGCAACAAGTTTAGATCCAGATTGGGTTAGTATTTATCTCTCGCACTTAGGCCTTGCGACCCTTTGTACCATGATTTAAATATAATTATGAATTTAGTTTTATAACATTGAGGTATACACGATAGTGAAGAAGAGAAGACAGATATCATCTAAATAGTCAAGGCCTTCAACGAGTTCGTTGTGTGAGACTCCAAGTTATTCCTCTCTTTTTAAGCAAGTCGTTTCTAGTATATTATCTGAGGAGTGGTGAAGAGGAGTGGTGAGACCGGACATCCTTCTTTGACTCCCGATATGGTGGCAAAGGAAGCCCTTTTTTGTTCCCTGTGTATTACTGAGAGTTCGGTTTCTTCATACAATGCTTGGATTAGGGGGACTATTTTTTTTAGTTAGTCCTTTGTCCCTTAGTGCATTCCATATAAATTATGTTTGATGTTTGAATAAATTTAAATGTAAATGTTTTTAATTGAATATTTATGTATTTACTTTGCATGCTCTATCTGAGAAGTGATTTGATTTGTTTTACGAATGTTTTGTAAAAAAAATTATGAAAGACATAAACACCATGTTTGTGTTAAATAATTTTAATCAAATTATATAAATTAACTGGGGAAATACAACAATAGATGTGATTATAGCATATTTGAATTCATTGTTCATGGTCAAGGTAACTTTTTTTTATATTTTTTTGTTTTTTTTTGTCAGCAGTTTTATTGTTGATGATTAGTGAATTTTTAACTTTCGGCAAAATGCTTATGTTTATTATGCTTATTTAGCAATATTTGTTTTTCTTAATTTAAATTTAAATTAGTATTGTTGTAATTTAAACGAGTCGTTAGAAAATAGTTATAATTGTAATTTATGTAATTGTCATTATCATTTGGCAACTACAACTCCGGTTGAATTTTGCCCTTATGCACAATGTTTTTCTATTCAGACTGGTCCTTGGCGAGCAGTTTTTCTATTTCGAGCAATAAGTAGGTATTATGGCATCATTTTCTATATATCATTTGTAGCTATCTAGCTCTTCATCCTACATACTCCACTGATGAGGTTGCAGGAAAGTGATGATAATGATGACCTTCCTTTTTCATAAGATTAGTTAGGGGGTGCTATAAATTATATTAAGTAACTACTTTGAGTTCTTTGTTCTTCCAGCTATTATTTTAGTTGGTCTGATATATTTGGAAGCAGTATATTACAAAAGAGTCATCTTGCGCACCGCTGACACAATGTTAAATTTGTCTAGATATCTTTCTTGCAATACATTTTTTTTAGTATTTCAATATTTATTATCGGTTTTAGCAGTTTAGTGTTTATTTACGCGCTAGGACTACTTAAAATCCATATTCACAACATTTCTGCATGCTGATTAAAAATATGTGGCAATATGATTTGGTAGGTACTGGTACATACATAATATGTTTATTAAAATTATATAACTATGCAATATATATTAAGTATGTAAAATTCAATAATGTTGTTGAATTTTGGAAATTCCGTAATTTAAATTGTTATATTTTTTAAAATAGTTTTTCCATGTATTATTCATAATACCACAAACTTATTTCCAAAAAAATTCAAATTTTAATTAGCATAGATATACGTAGATGAGTAAAACATAAAAAGCAAGTCAAGTGTATGTATGGAAATGTACATAAGAAGTGTGAATAATTTTACTTTTTGGATTAAAATCATTTAGAATTCAAACGCGAAACAAATTTTTTTAAAAACAAATTATGAAAATCAAAAGAATTCAAACCGAAAAATCAAAAAACATGTAAATTATTTTGTAAAGATATATATTCTATAGAAAAGATAGAGTAGATGTATAGGTAGAATAATATAAAATATATAGGTATGGATTTTGTATTGTGTATAAAAGTTTTTACAAAATTGAATCATGATGATGTCATCGAAAATAAAAAACATTATGTACACTAGCAATATAGCATCATCATTATTTATCACTTTTATAATAAAAACATAGCATAGGGAAGGTATTCGATTCGAACTTTATTACTTAGTTAATGTGAAAATAGTTAGAAAAGGCTATGTTCGGTAATTGGTGATACTTTTTTTTTATAGTTTACACTACATAACTACATATATTTTTATTTTCTAGTGATTTATAGAGCACATACATGCATCTTATGTCCATACATACTTTTGAAGTTTTCAAAACCTGTTTTCAAAATTTATTTTTAATTATAACTCCATCCAGCTTAATTATTCAGATATGTACCTGTAGTAACATTCGTTCAAATTTCAAATAAACTATTTTTTTCTAATACCTACATTAATAATGCTTCGGTTTTATTATATTGGGAATAATGTACATACATACATTACATACATAATAATTATATATTTTAGTCATTTAGTAATTAAAAATATTCGTAGTTAGTACCTTATACAAGTATAAATATAAGTATATAGTACATAAGTATAAAAAAGTTAAGTTCGATGAGTCACAAAAATTTGGTGAATTTTTTCATTTTATTTAATTTTATTTTTCTATAAGTATTTTTTCCATTTAATTTTTTATTTTTTATTTTTTATTGACTTTGCAGAATTTTTCTCATATACATAACGTTAAAAATAGATCACTGCACATTTTGTTTTTGTTATTTTTTATTTCTTAGAAAATTTTGAAATAAATAAATTTGTGTTTAACCGTTTAAATTTCACTAATTAAGTTATAGATTTATTTAAAACTAAATATTTTTATTACAATTGAAATATCACTGTATTTCTTAATATTATTATTTGAATATGTACTTACATTTATAATTTATAATCCAAAAGAAAAACAAATTTAACCGCACCCAAAAAACGAGATTCTTTTTAAAAGCAAAAAAAATATGGTATAATTTTAAATTTATTTGAATTGAATTTCAAAAATTTTAAAATTTGCTTATGAATTAACCGAATGATCTTGGTACAACCAATACTTTAACTGGACTGGACTAATATTATTTAAAAAGAACTCATTTTGTTTATATACCGTTTTAAAGAAATCTCGAAATAAAGAGCTTTTTACGAAATAAATTAATTTTTCGTTTTTAAATGTGTTGTGCTTGTGAAATGACGTCATTTTGAGTAGAATTTTAAAAAAGAAATTGTTTATAGAATTTTCATTATAAAAGGTGATTTTTTTTAGATTGTTTAAAGTACAAAACTTTCGATAAACACGACTGTGATTTTGTAATAGTTAATTTTTTTCTTGATGATAATGTTGATATTTTATTATTGGTAAGCGCAGTTTGTTCCATATGACAAAATGTAATTTTAGAGAAAATTGAAGTTGAAGTTTGGAAGGTAATAGAAAAAAAACCCAACGATAAAATTCGTTTAAAGTTGTGCTACACTGCACTTGTCTGATAAATAATTATGTATAATATTATAATGATTATAAATAATTATAATTACTTTTCTGTGTTTGTAGAATATTTAGTTTACATTTCTTAGAGTAAATTTCCATTATAATATTTAAATAAAAAATATACAAATACCTATATAACAAAAAAAGTTATGTTAAAATTTAAGAAAAGTACAAATTTTCAGTATGTTTCATATCGACTTTTTTGAAGCGATTTGTTGTTCGCTTTGCATGATGTGGAACAAAAAAAAATTGTTTATGGAAACAAACGAACAACAACTAAAATAAGTAATTGTGTGCAACATGTTACAAATTTGTACAAATTGTCAAATCTTTCGACAATTGAATAAAATAAAAGCTTAAAATATTATTATAACTTAATCAGGTTCGTTAAACAAAATAAAATAAAACCAAAATAAAATTATAAAATATAATTAGTTTTATTTAGGTAATATAATAAAATGTTTTACACAGCTTTCATAGCCTTTATATTTCAATACAAAAACAAATCTTTAATATCTATCGTTAATATTTTCTTTTTTTAGAGATCGTTCTTGTAAAGTATATAATCTTGAAAAATATAAATTTTTTGAAGTCGATAATATTTTTTTTAAAACTTTTAAATTTAATGAATTCAGTCCCACGAAATGATGATTTGTATTTTTTATTGCAAAAGTCCCTGCAAGGGGTATTTTTTTCATATAAGAAAAAAAGATTTTATTTTAAAAAATAGAATTTGAGCGTAATCAATTTTGTTACAGGTAATTCAATTCATTTACAGAATTCTAAGTTGTATATTTCTAGTATTAAATGTTTTACGTAATCTATATAAGGTGTAAAGAACTGTTGATTTCTTTATTTTTGAAAAACCAGTCTATTGCAGAATGAACACAATCAACATCTTGAATGTTTAGAGTGCCCGGCTCAGAAAACTTTTGAGATATTGAATCTAACTTTATGTTATTTGAATGCAAAAATATTTGTAATGCTGCGCTATTGATTTGCTATTTTTGTTTAGGGGGAAACATGAGTCACTCCAAAGTGTTATTCCTTTAAGTTGCGGAAAAATCCTCTACTAACTGATTTAAAATTTTAACTAAAGCGTTATCATTATTGGAGAGACCACTATGAAATTCAGACCATAGAACGCAGTAGGGTCGACTTTTTTATCGAGTTATTAATGAATTCCTCACAACATTTAACTTAGTCAATAGTCACAAAAACAACAACAATAACGAACAATGTTACGCATACAAGAAAATATCTGGATATAGAGGGAAAGTGTTAATGTAGATTTCAATTTATCTTTTCTTCACCGTCCTCAATCAATTTATGCTTATTATTCCAATATATGAAAATTTAGGTTATCTTGAATCACCCAATATTTTTTGATCTCGATCCAAATACTAAGATAATGTCGTTGGCATTGATGAATGGACTGAAAGCTAATCAAAAGCTAACAACCAAAACTGGTGTATATGGAGTGAGAATGACCAAGGAAAGAAATTTATTGGGCTTCATTACATTTTTTGTTTGTTTGCTATTAATGAGGAGTTTTATGTAAGCGCTTCTTCTTTCAATGATGATCCAATTACAAATCCATTTGGCTTTTGAAAAAAATGGTTCTACGAGTTATACACAACAACTTAAGGATTTAATTTATATCTCAATAAATGATTCAGTGATTTACCATATCCCAGATATTATTTCACAATTTTATTATCTTCTATTTCTATAGTTAAAGTCACTAACTTAATTTATTTGTTTTATTTAAATTTTATATACCTTAGAAAAATCACCCTTTATTGTTATTATTTTAATTCTAAATTCAATTTTAATTTTTTGTTTGTAATACGTTGGAAAAATTGATTTCAAACGATGATTTGAACGTATATAAAAACACAATAAAGTGGGAAAACCTTGGAACGATTGTATCCAGCGGTATGGAATAACAAAAGAGAAAATTAATATTAAGAACAAAAACTGTAGGCTTGTATAATCAACAAGTATTTGAACACCATATACAATTTATAATATAAACAAGGAAAATTAAAAACGAAGATTTATCGAGAAGCAAAATGAAGAAACAATGGACATTGTGCTAGTATGACTTTAGAATGAAATACATAAATTTCCGAAGGACGTAAACACACATGGAGGCACACCATAATATAAAGCGTAGTCAAAGCGATCTTGTAAATCTGATAGATACCTTAATGAAAATGAAAGAAAGTAATTTTATGAAAACATAAATAATATGGTTAGAAAATCTATTCGTAAACGATTAGTCTGTCAAATAGTCACGATGGAAGCATTCTTAGGAAGTGCTGTATGCATGATGGGAGCATTTCGTTAACTGCCGCGTTCAGATAAGAACATACACAAAGAAAAAATACGTTAGTAGTATTTATTATTAGCTAGACACGAGACATCAATCTAATTTTTCGTATGAATATCCTATTATTGCTTTTATTTTTATAAATAGTTTTTATTTGATTTTCATTCTCTATTTACTCAATAATTTAAGTAAAAATAAAGCTTTTGTTGACGTCATCAAAAGTACACAATGAGTGAAATAATATTATTCTAGATTTTTATTACTCATTTCTCATTACAGTGCGAGTGCCAGACTGCCAAAAATTAATTTAGTCATTTTCTGTTTATATCTCAACTCAATTCTCAATTCAACTGTTATTTGTTTTCGTTGTGTTGTAAAATGTAATTTTGGTTAATATTATTATTGCAAAAGCTTCAGATCTTAGTCAAATAAATAATGAGTAATTTTTATTCTATGAATTCAAATTTTATAAAATATCATAAGTTCTAATTCTTATGGTTAATTCAGAAATATGATGATTAAATTTGTTAATTAAACAAAATATTTACAGAAAGTTGTGATTTTATGAATGTAATTATTGTAAATTTTATTAGGTATAACTGTTTTAGTAAATTTATCATCTTTAAAACTTATAACAAATTATTGAATTGAATATGAATAAAATGATTGAATGTAGTAAAACCGCAGATAAATAATTGTAAATTTTTTTATCTCTTGTAAAACTATTTTTAGATAAATAACATGTATAGATAATGTAGAAATAAACTTTATTAGATTTAATTTGAATATGAGCATTGAGTAAATAATATATAACATATATATGATATTGTACATGTATATTACATATATTTGTCATATATAGAATAGGTCAGATGGCAAAATCTATTTAACAAACGGATATTTGTTCTAAAGTAGTTTCGCATTATAATTTTCTTCATTTCTTCTAATCATAAGACGATATTCATAATATTTCATTGTGCTAACATTCTTTGTAGTTTCAGCCCCTGTTGTTGGAATTTTTTTTTATATTTATTTGATATCCATCCTCAGCTTCCGAAACTATAAGGGAATATTGTAATACATCATATATGAGCGGTGTAAATGGATTAATTATCTGACAAACATTATTTCTACGTTAAATACCAACCATAACAATACCTACTTCATTAACTGTTGGTGCATTAAATCTACGTGAATGTTAACCAAGTGGAGCTTCATCTGGTTTAATGATAATATCATAATTGTCATTTTCTAATCTATTGAATACTTGTTTAAATAATTGAATGATTCAATTTTTTTCAGTTAAAAAACTTGTAATATGTGAATAATAGCTTGTTCCCTTGTTGCTTCTATATCATTGTACTGATCAACGAAGGTTTACTTGATCTTATTAATCCTTTATAAAATAAATTTGTAAAAATTTTGGAGATTCGTCAGGCATTACAATTTTATTGTACACTTGGCCTAGAATTTTAAATGTTGAATTGAAATAATGATCAGTATGACTACTACCAATTTCATTTGCTCTGAAGCTTGTCATTTGAAAACCTTGGTTAAATTTTCTTATTTTTTGTCAAAATAATTTTGATTCTTCTTTTTGGTAAATCAGCTTTTCCAGAGTAACAGTACATCCCAGCTGTTTCATTTTTAAATTTTATTGCATGACAAACTCACATTCTTTGTCCATTTCTCCAATATTAATTTTTGAATGAGCAATTTCAGGATCATAATCAAATGCAATACGGTCAAATGATGCCAATGTTAATAATCTACGTATTTGCATTCGTATTATATTATTTAATTGATTTAAGTTTCTATTTGTATTACTTAATTGTTGACGTGATCTTCTATTTTAATTTTTTCTATATTCTCTATTCATCAAAATTTATATTCACAATTTCAACCCATTTGTCCCATAAATATGATTTTTCAAAATAACGCCACCCCAGCGTCACCTATCAAAAAAAACGTAGCGTATATGTTAAGTAACGATGTCAGTAATATATGTGGAAAATATGGTAACATTTCGTTCAGTAGTTTTCGAGATCTTGAAACATGAAGATATGTACCTACCAACGTTTTTATTTATGAAGCTTTAGACTTGAAATAAATTTATTGTGTTTTTTAAAGTCTTGCTGACTATATTTTCCTAGTATTAGAAAAAGTAGAGGTTCGATTAAATGATTTGAAACCCCAATTATCTTATCTGAATGCCAAAAAATTCTTTTTGCAAGCTGTCGTTTTGTAAAAGGACATTTTGTTATTAGTATTTTCATCTTAGCTTTAGATTAAGTGTCCTTTGCGAAATGAATTTAGGTTAATTATGTAATAATTTAAAATAATGCTTTATTTAACCCTATACTTTTTTATATTATGTAAAAGATAATCATACATCGATGTGACGTATTATATTCTGTCTGCCCATTTTTGTACGTTTTGTTCTATCATAATATGAAAATAGTAATTTTTTATTTAATTTTTAGAATTTAATGAATAAAAAAAACAGAAAAATTCATGAAATTTATTTATTTTATGGTATTTTATTTAATATTTAATTAAAAAATTAATAAAAAAAAGCTTAAAATTCATATATCACTCACATTATAAATTATTAAAAAACATTTAAATGAAAAAAACAAAATAAATGTAAATGCAAGAGTGACAGACTTTAACTTTATAATTCGCTGCACACTGCTTTTGTACATTTATCACATTTTGATGTTGTCATTCTTCGTATTTTAAAGGACATTAGTAGGACTAGCGAATTTTTTCTTTTCTGGTTCATGTATGCATGATAAACCAACAGCTGATGTAAGACCAGATAATATTATAGTATAGGTGAAATTTCAGTGCAAGACATTGTAGCAGGTGGCTTTGAAGCAAGAAAGTCTTTGATATTTTCACAAAATTAATCTCTTAAAGTAACTGCTAACCTTTTCTCAATCCAGGTTGAGCTGAAATCAATGCCTAATATTTCAATAAAGTCCCTCCTGTTCAAAGGTTTTTGATTTTTGGCTTGTACATTATGGTAGTACAGCTTTTGGCAATTATATGGCAATTATACAAGAATTTTCAAATGCCATATTGAGCATGCCATATAATACTTTCATAAGTCATTTATTGGTATTTCTACTGCATGACTTGGATTTATTTCAAAATTTAAAAAACTTTATTAATTAAATTGAGGGTGCTCTATGGATTGGTGGTATTTTCAACTTCCGGAAAGGACTGTAAATGGGATTTTTAAGGGCGAAAATCGTCAAAATTGACCGAAATCGAGATTTTTTAATTGGAAGAAGTACTTTTTTATGCAAATTCGTATTCTACGTTAAAAAATAAGAAACTTATGTTAAATGATTTTTCTTAGTTTTCTCAGTATTTCTCTTTAAAATTAATAAAAATAAAACCAAAATCCACCATATTTTACTTTGGTAAACTAAAATTAATGATAATCATTTTTATAAATAAATTTGTTTTCATGTTATCATATTTTTTATCTCAGTTTTGGGATCCGACGTAGTTTAAACCAAAAAAAAAAAAAAAATTACTGTACAAAATTATTTTATTTTTTGACGTAGAAAAAAGTACCTCTTCGCACTTAAAAATATCGATTTCGGCCAATTTCGTCAAATTTTGACCTTAAAAAACCCTTTTACAGTCCTTCCCAGAAGTTGAAAATATCACCAATCGATAGAACACCCTCGATTTAGTTAATATTTTTTTTTAATTAAAAAAAACGGTTCCTTCCCCTCTTAAAAAGCTGATACGCATGTTCTGGGACACCCGAAATACGTGAAATATTTTCATTCATGAAGCCATTATGATAAAATTGGTAAGTTTTACTAATAAATGATCAATACTTATAATATCGCAAAATAATTAACAATAAAAAAATAAAAATAAACGTCGTTTAGCCGTAGTAGGTCTATTACTCTATTTTTCTCAGTTGTTATTTAATTTATTGTAGAATAAAAACCGTTACGTCATACGGTAGAGCAGAATAACAACTGAGAATATTAGAGTAAACAAAAAATCAAATGCATTGCAATTGAGGGATTGCGATGGTTAATAAGAGAAAAAATATTTTATTTTTATACGTCATTTCGATTTAGATTATTCTTCTAGTTCTAGGGTTAATAACATTAGTTATATTCGAATATATTATTGAATCACTCAGTATACTAATTATATTATGTGTTTAAAAATTATATTATACCATCTTAATATACAGATTAGAGGAGCATATATGTACTTATATTAAGATTGAGTTAACATTTTATAAAATTAATTTTTTTCCAATATAAATCAACTATAAAAATAAATGGATAAATTTTTGTTCATAATACTGTTCCTTTATTATTATGTACTTATGTCGCATATTGTTATAAAGACATTATTGATTATGAGCTGACCTACTTTAGTATTCGCTTTTCTTCCATTATATTAAATTTCTATTTTCTAATAAAAAGTGATTTCGTATGGTAAAACATATAACTATATCCTAAAAAGTTAATAGATTTGAAAATGTTATAAAAAAAAATGAATCAGAGTTCAAAATATTTTAACCTTGACTTAGTTAAATTTTTATGTTCCGCATTTTATTTACACAAAAAGGTAAAAATAAAATTTGAAATTAAAATCAATACGTTTAAGGAAATTAATTTAAATAAAAGGTTTATATTTTACATTTATATTCACATATGTAAGAAAAATATTTTTAAAATAATAATTTGTGACTATTTGAAAGAGTATTGAAGTTTTTAATCGTTCAATAATTTGAGCAGCGTTTCTCAAAGTAATATAACAACACATTTATGGGCTTTAAATGGCGCATTTAAAGACAAACAAGTGGTCCGGTGTCCCAAGTGTTGAGATCGAAGACGTTGATTTTTTTCTTTTTTGCCATCAGTACAATAGCTCTTATATGTGATCAAGAATCAATCTGAAATTTTTTTAAAAATTATGTATAATTATTAATAACCTTTTTACAGAAAAAGACAATTTAAACACGTGATATAGATTTTGGGCCCCATTCCCATTTTCTTGGAAAAAAAGAAGAAATCAAAATGAAAAAGGAAGAAGTTCTAGAAGATCTCAGAAAATGTGATTAAAATTTAAAAATACAATTGACTGTATTAGATATAGAGAAAAGGAAGTTAGAGTTAGAAGAGAGAAAATTTAAGGCTCAAATAGGCGAATAGTAATTTCATTATTACTATCGTAGACTGATTAATGTTTTGTGATTGAATTTTTAAATTTTACTTTTTTTTTATTTTTCTTACTTATGTTAATGTTATTACAATTAGTTTTATGTTATTTTTCTACACTATGGTACAAATGAATTACCATATTGATTTAATCAAAATTAGTTTTAAGAAGTTTTTTTCCTCTTTATATACGTTACTAAAGTACAAATTAATTATAAATAATATATTGGACCCAAAAGAAACCACCCAAATTTCTCTGGTTGAAAACTGCTAAGACAATCAGATAGCCGACACAGAACGTTAAGGCACATTTCAACAGCGGACTTTGTCTAGGTTTATCACTTAATGCTGTCATTATAGTGTAAATCTTAGGAGTATATTTGTTGAAATATACCCTTACAAATCAATACACTATTCAAAATTGTATACATTGTCATCAAAATTTACCGAATGTCTATTAGAAATTTTTGTTAAAATTTTCAAAATATTAAGATTGATTGTAAATAAACGTAGAAGTAATAAAAAAAACTACCGGAAGGAAATATAGAAAATAATCGGCGAAGGACATCAGGATATGTGATTTATTACCGTCTGCTTTAAATGTATAAGTTTTGTTTGTCGAAACAGAATTCACCAAGAGACGGTTATTTTACGTTATATGTTAAAAAGTTGGATGAAGCCTGGGTCGAAGCTAGTCAGAAAATTGCAGCTTATAGTTAAAATTTAATTTTGGTTGGTAAATGTATGGTTTCCATGTTATACTTTTGATGAAATTTCGTCGTAAACTAGTAAAGATAGCTTATACATATATACATATACATTTTTATACAGTCACCCCAAAGGTATGTTTGGGAAAGTTGGTTGAAATCCCGTTTCCATCAATAATAATTTGTTTTAAAAAATAAATAAATAAATACATATTCTGACTCGATTGATTTAAGCTTGGAATAAGTAAGTAAATAAATAATTTGTTTTAATTTTATACAATTTTAATTTCAGTTTAAAGTTAGAGTGCTCTGATGGTCTTCTTGGTTCTACCAAAATATTATATTTACTCGTTGGTATTGGCGCTAATTTGATTTTTAAATATTATTTTTTTATTTAAGCTTCAACCAAAATATTT
Source organism: Argyra leucocephala (assembly GCA_963942445.1). Lineage (NCBI taxonomy): Eukaryota > Metazoa > Arthropoda > Insecta > Diptera > Dolichopodidae > Argyra > Argyra leucocephala. The sequence continues at coordinate 125,099,070 of OZ012677.1, forward strand.
GACGGTATCAACCCAGTTTATTTCTGTATGATTGCGATTTGAAGCAGCTTTTGCGTTTTCGAGTGAAATGAATACACTTAGTTCTCTCCGTGTTTAACGCTATTTTCCATTTAGTAAAATGATCGGATAGAGTTTTGTTTTGCCAATGGGAAATTAAAAATTGCGATTAAATCAGAAAAAACTTTTGATTAGTTTCGTAAATGCAGAGGAAATTGTAATCTGCTTAGCTAACAAATATGGCCATCATGCCCCAAACACAGTAAAAGGCTGTGTTTACATCTAATAACTTATTCTTACTACCATTTAAATTATTTTTGATGTAGTTCTTTAGTCGAAGTAGTGGATGCAATTCAAAGTTATATAATTCATTTTATAACAACCACTACGAGTTTTTCAGAATATCCTACTTATTGTAAAAAAAATGTAAAAATTTATTCTATATTTTAATCATATACATTTGTAAATTTCCCCAAAAACTCTTCCACCAAATTTGACAACACTTGTATTGTATCAAAGTTTATCAAACCATCAATAAATAACAACGTACAAAACCAACTGTTTAAAATTTAAATAAGTAAAAAAAAACCCAGGAAACAAAATAACAAACGTTTGTTTAATCAATGAAAATAAAGTTTGAAGTTTTGTTTGTTCTACTTTTGGATAATTTTTTTTATTACAAAAAGAAATATTTTATTTTTTCGTAATTTAAATTATAAATATAATTAAATTAATTAAAAAATGGATAAAGTATCAACCCAAGCTATTATGCTACGAAAAGTCGTCGATAGAAAACGATTAAAACCACTTGTTTTACAATTAACGAAACGACTTGAAAGATTTGATGAATCAAAGCTATTAGTTGATCATGCTCTTGAAATTCGAAAAGCTGCAGCTCCAAAAACGTAATTAATTTTTTTTTTTTTTAATGTTAATATTATAAAATAATAAATTTTAGTTTGGTTGATAAAGCTGCTGTTGAAAAAACAGGAATAGAAAAACAATTGGAGGATAGTGATGAAATTTTAAGTCAATTAATTTTGGTTGGAAATGAACTTGTTACAAATGTTAAAGTGGCTAATGAGAAACGTGAACTTATTCGAAGGAATTTTGAATCAACGAAGAGAGAAAGTAAATATCATTAAAATTAACATGAGTGAATTTGCAACTGAGTATTGTATGGTTTCCACATTATTTTTTAATCTTTTTTTCAAAACGTTTAGAATGTCGAAATATAAAAATTGTAAATTTCTGCAAACAAAATCTGACAGACAATTTAATAAGGCTTGTTATATTCAAATATGATGTTCATTAAAGTAAACTTTTACTATTATTTTTTTTTTTGTATTTCTTACGAAGGTGGAAAGCCCTAATACCTCAGAGCAATCATGTGGGTTTTTAGTCCTTTATGCCATAAAAAAAGCTGTTAAGGTGAAGTGGGGTAAATGCGTAGTGGGGGTAATTGTGTCACCACGCCAGAAATTCTATATTTCTAGCCGTTAAATTTAAAAAAATTACATTTCTTAATTCTCAATGTTTTCTCTATCGAATTAATTCATGAAACAAAGAAAAATAATAAAAAAAAACAAAAAAAATTGTTATTCTAAAAAAAAATTGTAATATTAAAATTTCTAAATAACTACATTTACCCCAGCATTGTGAAATAGCTGCAATAATACAATTTTTAGTTATCCATAACACAATTACCCCATTTGGACGGGGAAGTGTGTTACACGGACATCAATTTACTTATTTTTCTCTAATTTACAAACTAAATAATCTACGAGTTTCTAATGTACAAATAAATATAACTATAGTATTTCAGTTAATAAGTGCTTAAAGTATCGTTTAAATATCTTCTCAAACAAAAATTTCACAATGTAATATATATATGAACTACATATTTTCTATAACACACTTACCCCACTTCACCTTACCTAGCTCTGAAGTCTGCCTGACCTTAGAAAAGATTTGTTTACTTTCATAACATGTTTTGAGATTTCAAAAATTTCTTTATTTAAAATATGTCAATATTGAGTGCAATAGATTTTTACTCAACTAATTACTAAAGGCAGGAATAAAAAAACAAAATAAAAAAATTCTAAAAATCAATAAAAAAATATAATTTTTATAATTCTTGGATAGAGCTGTAAAAACTCTACTATAATTTAAAAATTTCAAATAAAAATGTCCCATTAAAAAAATGCAAATATTTTTTAGTACTTATGAGTGATTTGGATGCAGAATCAAATGAAGCAGTTTCACGTTTAGAAGAGATTACCTCAAAATGGGCTGAATTAAAATCAATTAAAGAGCCAATGGGTTTATTTGAAGAATTAGAAGAACAAAAACAACGAATCACTGATTTGATGAAACAGAAAAATGATATTATAAAACAATGTCAAAGTGAATTAAGTCGACTCGATGAGGACTATTATATTGATCAAACACGTCAAAATTCCGATATTTATTGTTTGATTGAAAGAATTGATAATCAAATAAATTTAATTAAAAAAACATATAATGAACATTTGGAGTTATTACAAAACACCATTGATGTAGAAAGAAAAAAAATATTTAATGAAATGTCCGAAAATTGGCAAGATTTATATGATAAACAGAGTAATCATGAAAAAGTTAAACATGAAACACAAAATGAGAAATCAAAATATTATAATAATGAAATCGCAAGAATATCACGTGAACAAGATGAAATAACGAGAGCTACACGTATACGACTAGAACGGGATGCTGAAGCATTACAACTTGAATTAAAAAAAGTCAAAAATACCGTTGTAATGAATTCTGAAAAAATGGATTATAATTATCAAGTTTTACAGAAGCGTAACGAAGAAAATGTAATTGTAAGTAATCAACAGAAGAGACGTGTTAATCGAATTATGGAAACAATAAATATATTAAAGAAAAAAATTAAAGAAACAAAAATCAATTCAGAATTAAATATTAAAAATATGACAAAAGAAATTCTACAATTACAATCAAATATTATGGATTTAGAGAATAAAGCAGAAAGATTTCGTACACTTAATGAAAAGCGATATAATACAGTTTGGGAAATGAATTATAAAGAAGCTGTTGATCTTACAAAAAAAGTTTTTGAAATTGATAGATTACTCTATGAGCAACAATTAGGATTAGATTGGGTGTGTCCAGATATTTTGAATATTAAAAAATCCGATTTGTCATCATTCAAAAATGATGTACCAACTCATTCAGCAAGTAAGTTAATTTGAATTTAAAAAATAATAATGTTAAATTTAACTATGGGCTCCTGTTATCATTCATTTTTTTTATCCATCATAAATTTAGTTAAATTTTTCCAAAAAAAAAAAAACAAAAAATTTAAAAATACTTATTTAAAATTAGTACAGGATATGCGGGCTACAACTGACTAAGACTATTTAGATTTCACCGAAAATGTTGGTGTGTTTGGTGAATTGAATAATACGATTCAGTGACTGCTGAGTCCTCCGCGAAATTGTTTATAGGATACCCTGTATACTCCTTGCATTTCTGTAGCGCGAACAGGCATCGAAAATGTGCTGAACACTGACGTCTAGCCATCATATCAGTAAATGCAGGCAGACTTCTGGTCGGTCCCTCACATAAGTACTTATACGTCGCGAATGTCCTATCTTCAATCTTGTAATTATACATCCGTTTTTTCGACTTACAGAATCATGCTTTTCCAGGCTGCAGTTGAACTTGTTTTGAAATTGTTAAAAGAAGTACACTTAGAACCGAACCTTGTGCAATTCCATTTTCCCTATACTTCTCTTGTGAATTTGTTGAGGAAGTTGAGAATGTAGATTTCAGATTTCGGAATATTTATATTTATGCGTTCAATAAGAAAATAAGTAAAAATCAAAAAATATTTCAGTTTTATGTTTTTAGGATTATAATTATTTGGAATTCAACCATTTGGATTTTAAAATTTTGGATTTTTGGTATTAGGGATTTTGTCTCATTTGCCTTTTGGAGTTTTAACAATATAAAAAATTAGGGATTTTGTCAAATTGGGATTTTAGAAAAACAGATTTATTTTAACTATATATAATTATGAATGAAAATTAAAGTTCAAGCAAAAGCTATACAAATTATGTTTCTATAATCTTTGATTCAAACCTAAAAATACATAATAATTAATTTTTAGAACCAAGAAAATTTTCAAAAGCTCGACCAGGTCAACAGTTAAGTCAAAATGCAAGTAAAACTGATGATGAAAAGCTTAGTGAAAATCTTCTAAGAAACATATTAATACAAATTGCTAACAGAGCTGATTTTTTATGCGAAGAACGTCTACTAGAATTACTAGAACCATATTCTGAATCAGAAAAAACTTTAGTTCGAATTGACAATATATTGAATGTAAGTACAGTGTATTTTGTAAAATAAATTAAAATATTTAATCGAAATAATTTTTAAGGTATTGAATATAACAAATTTCGATGATGTTAAATCTCTTAAACATTTTTTTTTACCATATTCATGGTGTCCTAATTGTTCGGATGGAATAAGTATTGAAGATATTGAAGATGAATTCGAAGAAAGTAATGCTCCAAAAGCTGCTTATCATTCAGATGATACATCCATTTATAAACCACAAATTGATGAACAACAAAGTGTTATTACAGCAAGTGTATTGCAAAAAGAAGATATCACATCGATTATTTCTGAGCGAAGTGATGGTTGTGCTACTGGTGGTACATTTGAAAGCTTTACTGAAGAAATGGATCAAAAAGTTGATACATTAATATCAAAATCATTAACTAGCTCAACAAAATTAGAATTTAAACATGAAACTGGTCATCTTCCTAAAACTATAAAATTTGAAGATGATGTAAGAAATTAAAAATTTATATATATAAATAGCTAATATGAGTAGTTTGGTGGTGTAATGAGTAAGATAACTGTCTCTCGATTAATTATATACCCTCTTAGCGATCATACTTCTGAGTTTCACCGGATTCAGCCAGCCAGCTGACACGTTTAATGAACTGAAGAATTTTACTAATTTTTTTGTTTCTTATCTCTGAGAAGTTTTCTAAGCAGTAACCTTTCAGAATCCTGAAACTTGCTTTTTATGATGTTGGTTTCTGTTCCCCCTTCCTCTCTACGTCTCCTGTGCTGCAAAAAGTCATAATAAGTAATCATATACCTGCATAAAGTCGTAAGTTAATTATATTAAGTGATAGTTATTCTTATTGTTTTTTCAGCATCTAGGTCTGCACAGAATCATTTCTTTGAATTTCTGCATACACAAATTCAGTTTAGGCACGCGCACCAGAACCTTTGATGTATCCTGTTTCAAGGCCTGAAGTATTCCTAAGGATAGCATTCATTGTGTGTTATTTCTGTACTCGTTTTTTACGATTTGATCGACTGTCATATTTTCTTCTATACCTGTATATGGCTTGGGATCCAGTTAAATATAAATTTTAGATTCGCTGCTGTATGAATAAGTATAATCCTCGTTACAGTCGGAAATTCTTCGAACTAGTACATCGATCCAGATTGCTGAATAGTTTGCTTTAACATAGCAAACTTCGAAAATATTTTTGAAAAGGAAAACACTCTCGTGCGTCAAATTTCTAGCTACTGTTAAGTATAGCTGGATCCTTGCATGTAACAATGTCAACCTTTAGCATCATAATAATAAAATCGTGCCTTGGAAGCACACAAATTTAAAAACTGAGAAATCCAGGAATCTTCTTACCCATAATTCTAATAAACACCGAATTAAGCATGAAAAATTTAATTTATTAACCATATCGACCAATAACCTGAATCGACCTAATCGACCTAAAACTTTTAAGTCTTATATTAATTTAATTCCAAGTTAAAAAATTCTAACACTACTTATAGCCCTAAAAATGAAAACTATGCATTAATATTAACAATAACAAGTCAAATAACGCCAAACACTAACCAATCCCCTTTCAAGAAGTAATCAATACAATAAACTTAATAGAAGGAGAAACATTCACTGTTGGAACATCAACTCCAAAATTTCGTCTACGTCAGGTAACTGACCTAATAATTGAAAATAATTGAACCTCATGGCATTGGTGATAAAGTTACTACAAAAATTTAAAAAATCTTCCCAATTTTATCAAAACGTTCGAGGTATGCGTACTAAAACAACGGAGGTATTCTTAAATTCTAAAATTTTACATCATGATATTTTCGCATTAACAGAAACGTGGTTGCATAGCTCTATCAAGTCCTTTGAGCTATTTGATCGGTTTTTCTATATAAAATAGATATAAAAATGTAACTAATACTATTGTCCCAAAAGGAGGAGGCGTTCTTGTTGCGGTTAGAAATGAATTTAATACAAATGAGATCGCATTACCTCATACCAATTTCTAAGAACTTATTGTTATCAGTTACTTTATTTAATATGTTGTTATATCCCACCTAATTCAGCCCTTAATATTTATCTTGAATTATCTTCTATTATGGATTCATTATCATCCTTACTTAACCCTATCGATGAAATTATTGTATATGCGGAGACTTTAACCTACCCAACATAAGGTGGGAGCTTCATGACGAAGAATTATTCATAGTTCCAGAATATATTATTTCTGAATCGGAAATTTATTTAGTTGATAGAAAAAAAATTGTCAAGGTAAACAGCTTAATCTTATATTGTTGTCTGACTGAATTAATTTGATTGAAATTGAACAAAACTTGGCATTTGTTTCTATTGATAATTACTATCCATCCTTAGGTTTCTCATACTGTTACAATTGCCTTACGAATACATAGCATAGCTGGACGGTATGCTCCACTTACAGGTCTAAAACTAACTTTACAGCCCCTAATAATTACTTTTCGTCAACAGGCTTTGAAAACTAAATTAGTAATTTAAACATTTCAACAATTAATGAGTTTTATCGAATTATTGAAAATGGCTTTAAGTTAAAGATTAAAAGTAAAAGACATTTGTTAAAGATTCTAACCCAAGTCCAATTTGATTTACACATGATTTAAAAGCTTTAAGAAATATAAAATTTAAATCTTGTTATTAAATTTTTCAATATTGAACATTACTAATTGATTTAAAGTATCTCACGGTATATGACAAAATATGAAACATTCGAAAGTTTATCAGCAATACGTTTTGATTTCAAATAAATAATAAAAAAATATTTAAATTAAATTAAATTTTAGGTAACTAAATGTTCTAATCATTGCTTAATCATTGAATCAAGTTTAGTTTTAACAGCTTTAAAAGAATTCGCTGAAAAACATTTGGAGAAACATCCACGAATCATGTAGGTATTTAAAAAAAAATTTAATTTAACATAATTATAACAAACCTGATTTTATAGGTCGGGTTCAAGAAGCGAGTCCGATATTAAATCGGTTCCGAAAATAATTTCAAATGATGAAGTGAAAAGTTTTTGGTCTCAATTCGAAAATGTAATTTCAAATGAAAAATTTAAATTATGGAAATCCATTGAACATGGTCTTAATCATTATTTGGTAACATTAAAAGAAAGAGAAGACCTTGACAGGCAATGTGAATTTTTACGAAGACAAAATGCTGAATTAAAACATTTACTAACAAGATATTTACCAGAAAATAGTATGGACTCAATGAAGCAAAAATAGGATTGTTTTTTTTTGTTTGCAATTACAATATTATGAAATCAAATTAAGAATTTATGATGCACATATTTAAAAAATAATTTAAATATGGGTTTAATATGAGTCAAATAAAATTATTTTATTAGTCATAATTTCATTATTCGTTACGTATTTTTTTTTGTTTTTGTTAGTTTAGCAAATTTTAAATTTCAACTTTGTATATGTTGCTAAAGAAAAGCTATACTTTAATTTTACATCATTAAAAGTAATAAATATGAATGAGATTTATTGTAGAGATCATGAGATCCAATTGTGACGTTTTTAAATACAAAAACATAAATATTTTTCTAATGACTAAATTTTATTAATGATGATTTCAGGTATTTTAGAAAAGCTTTTTTCATGATATTTTAATAAAGAATGTTTTTAGTTTGGTTTTAACGGGATTGTTCAAGTTAATATTCAAATGTCTATAAATTAAAATTTTAGCCACAAGAATATTCAATAATAGAATAAAAATCTAACTGGTGTTCCATTTTTTATTCAAAATAAAGGCCCTCTCAATGTCGAGAATGATTGTATATCTGCTAATTTCTCTATATTAAAATTTATTTTAATTGTTTTTTTTTTTATCCGTGTATTAATTTATTAATCATATAATTCTCAGTACTAAATCCATATTTTACATATTTTTAGCTTTTCTTATTTTGCCAAAAGTTATTTTAAAAAACTTTTAAATTTTTTTTTTGAAAAAGTTTTGAAGTTGATATTTAAATATTCTTCGATTTCATTATGCATTTAGCTGACAAACGCCAGTATGGTAGTATTTCATTTACATAGCCATACAAAAATTTACAAAAATACATAGAAGAGACCGGGGCAAGTTGATACAGTTTTTTCGTGTATAACATCTTGAGAACTTAGATTTCGGTATTTTTCTAAATAAAAATTAATAAATAATTTATAAAATCCACACATACAAGTAAATATTTATTTTATACACATTTTACTACTCTAAAAAATTTAATTTTTTTTAACCGTGATATAAACAAAACATTAGTTTTGGTATAAAACATCACAGAAAAATCCATATTTAAAAAGTAAAATTCCTTACAATCTAAAGAGTACATATATACATACATAAATATACAATTATTATGTATCGTAACATAAACACAAAAAAATTATAATTTGGGAAAATTAACTCTTTAATTAATTTGCCCATTTCTCTAGGATTATTTTTTAATAAACACTTTAATTTTTTTACAAAAAGATCTAAATTTAAACTCTCCTTTAACTCCAGTGGGAACTTATTATATATCCTTATAGCTGATGAAAGGCAACTGTTGCGTGATAACTCTGTTCTTGGTTTTGCATAGTTGAGATTATTTAACTTTCGTGTATTGTAATTGTGTACATTCCTCCTTTTAGTAATATGAACAGTTTTTTTTATAGATTTCCTTTTCCAGTTTGTAAATTAATTTAGCTTTTTCCAAAACAATAATTTCTGATAATTTCAGGTAACCCGTTCTCTTAAAAATTTCATTTTAGGTGTAAAACAATTAAATTTATGCAAGCCTTTTATAGCCTTTCTAATTATGGTACCAATTTTATCTTTTAGCGAAGAGGAACAACTAGCCAATTACATATATTATATCTAATATGTGAAATAATGTGAGAATAATATAGACTATCAGCGGTTTTTCTACTGAGTATGATCCCATTTCTTTTAATAGCACCTAATAACGGCACAATTTTTTTTCCAGTTTATTGATATGATCATCCCATTTCAACTTTTATTATCATACAATTACAATACCAAGATATTTATATGTAGCAACTTTTTCAATTTCGGTATTATTTACTAACAGTAAATTTGGATTTATATCGATTTTATTTCTTATTTGATACACTATGTATTTGGGTTTTTCAGTATTTATAGTTAATTTATTACATTTGAGCCAATTGATGTATTTTCTCAAATCAGCATTTATTACTCTTTCTAATTCATCGCAATTTTTGGCACTGTATATAAGTAGAGTACCATCAGCAAATATCTTATATTCAGCTACTAAATTCGCAAATTGTATATTATGAATTAATAGCAAATATAATTTAGGACCTAACAGACCCTTGAGGAACACCAATATTTATTGAAACTTGATTGCTTAGTACTCCATTTATTCTTGTAATAGTTTTCCAATTTGTAAGATAAGAGTTAAGCCAATCCTGAGCTGGTCCCCGTATACCAAGTACATATAATCTATCAAGTAATACGCTGTGACCCACCGTATCAAGCCTTTTTTAAATCAACAAATACAGCATACATAGTTTCCTTCATCCAATTTATTTATAATTGAGTTAGTAGATTCCACAACTGCTGCATCAGTTCTAATTCTTTTTTGAAATCCAAATTGATTCACATCAAAACCTACTTTTTTTTATAAAAACTTGAATTTTGATATTTAGAATTTTTTCAAACACTTTCCTTTCTACGCAGCTTGTAAATGTAATTAGTCTGTAATTCGATACATCCAGCGTTGACCCAGATTTAAATATAGGTACCAGTACCACAATACTTGATTTAAAACACTGAGGACATATACCACTAGAGAAACATCTATTTACCAAGCAGACAATTGTAGGTGATATTACTGTAGTGCAACATGCTTTAGATCTACAGCTGTTATAATTTAAATCCCGGTTGTACTATTTTTTAACCGCATGATGATTTCAAGAACTTCTTTTTCATTCACTGGTTGAAGAAAAATAGTTCGACTAGTCAATCCATTTTTTACTGTATACTTGCCAGCATCCTTACTTTTGTCTGATAATTTGTTTACATATTCCAAATTTTCCTTGGGTCAGACCCAGCCAATTATATTTTTTTATTGAAATAATTTTGTTTTGCTTTTGATAATTCATAGTTACTTTATATTTTGCACTTTTGTATCTTGCTAGAATTACAAGGCTATGAGGATTTTTTTTTAGCTTTTTGAATGATCTATTCCTTTTTTTATAATGTTTAACATATCATTGGTCATCCACAATTTGTCATTTCGAACTCTCAGTTGCTTTCTAATTGTAGAGTTTTCCTTAGGTTTTGCAATATATCAATAAGATCATCAACACATTTACTGTTATTTGTTACAAGTAGGTTTCTAAAATTATCTTTAAATTTTTGATAATAGTTCAAAATAGTTTTAAAAGAAAAAATTCTTGGATGACCCCGGAAATTTCTGAAAATATAAAACTTCGTGATTCTTTTTTCAGATATAAATATTTTCTTTTGCGAATTATAAATATTTCAAGACCCATTATAAGAAAGATATAAGAATAAAAACCTTAATCATCGAAGCTAAGTTTAAATATTGTTTTGAGAGAGCCAAAGAGCCAAGAAATCCTAAAAATTAATGAAATGTATACAAAAAAATGATTTTCAGCAAAGACTTCACAAATACAAACAATCAAATAAAATCCATTAATTTCAATAATAAATCTTTTAATGAACCACAAAAGATTTCCAATTTATCTTTAATAAGTGGTATATTAGTTTCAAAAGTTGGAAAATCTGCGAATATATTGCTGTTGAATGGTTCAATTCCAGTTGCTTTGAACGCAGATATAATATTTTGTGGTGACAAAGCTTTCGGTAGAGCTTGTGAAACTACGCACGGTAGATCGTAAATTGTTAATTTTTTTCCAGGATTATTGAAATGCAATGAATTTTTAGCCCTGAACATATACTTCTCGAATGGGCAATAAATAGCTTTATCAGGATGTGCAAATAATTTACGAACTGATGGAAAGAGAAATAAGTACTGCATCAACAAATGTTAAGCTTCCAATGATTGTCAAACGTATGTTTGGTCATTTTTGAGAGAGTATTAAAGTACCAATTTTCAGATCTGTAACACCTTTGGTTTTTGAAATATTATAGTCAAAATTAGACATAAACCAAGGGAAGCATCTATTAAAATTATGATGTAAATATGGTTACGATACATCTAGTGGTTTAAAAGTTACACGGTCACAAACAAAAGTGCTTAGAATTTTATTATAAAAATTTTTTTTAATTAAAAAATCATTAAATATTCTTAATTTAAGTTTTTAATTAAACTAAGCGCTTAATAATAATAATCACAAATTACGTATTTCCACTAATTGTATCTGTATCCCAAATACCATGATCATCAATCTAAAATATTCAATTAAAATTAACTATTAAATTTATATGTAATAATTAATACTTAATTTACTTACCACAAATGGGATCAATACACTGGGGGCATATAAGGTTTTGTGTAAATAAATCCGCCGTTTATCAAAACCTTTTTCAAAAAGTATACTCTGTCCTATTTTATGAGCATAAGCTTCACCAAGAGCAGGATAAACAGTTGTTTCATTATTTTCTAATATTTTAGTTGTAAGTTCATTTGTTACTATAACCTGAGAAAATTTGCTATTAAATTTATTTTAGCGATATGTATTAAGTATATAAATTTTTATTATGGTAAATTAAAACGTTACAGACCTGAAAAGTTCTTGTGTTAGATCTACTGTAAGAAATGGGATACCGTGCCGTTTAAACCACATCATAATTATAATATACTGGTGTTTCAAAACAGCAGCGAGGAAACAATTTTTCTAAAACAATTTTTCGGAATTTTATTGTTTTAGCAACAATTTGGAATAAAACCCGAAGCACACTTTTGTTTTATGAGAAACAATAGTTAGGCTTATTTCTATTGCAGGAGGCTTATAAGTACGCTGTTACAAAATAACAATAAAATTACTAAAGTTATATTACTAAAACGTACTAAAAATTTTGAGATGAATATGTCTTTAATTAGTATAAAAAATCCTCAATTTTAATTTAATATTAGAAGCACAGAGTTGCACAGAAAATGTATTCATTTATCTTATTGAAAAATATTAAAATACATATATGATAGGTAATAGTAAAATAAGTAATAATTAGTACGAATTAGGATAAACTTATAGGTATACATATAGCTTCTGAAGCGTAAACATTTTGAAGGAAATTATCTTATGGAGTATAAAATTGAAGAAACAAATTGATTTAAAGTTTCTATAATAAATAAAAACATTGAATCAAATAAAATAACCGTCAAAGATATTATTTAATAAAATTGAAATATTTAAGGTTATCGTTAAAATTTACTAGAATTACGTCTGCATAATTTGAGCAATTGTTATTGAGCTACGAAATTTCTTTATTTTAAAGTTTGTCGATAAAAATCAATTCAACTTACCACAACCTCATATTTATTTGCTAAAATTTGTAACTCAGTTAAAATTTCGTATATAATTTTGGTTCTAAGTCCTAATGTTCCATTCAAAATTCGAAAAATAAATGAAAACGAATCGATTATTATTAATTTAATCTAAAAATAAAAGCATATTTTTAAGAATAAAATAAAGTTATATGTATATATCTAGAATTTACATTTATGCCATTTTCCAAATCACTTTTAATTATGGTAATAGCGTTTCTTAAAACTTCAATTGTGTCACAATAAGCATACTCAATATTGGACAGTAACTCATCTTCAGTAATTATTATATCTTTTTTTAAAAGATATTTTTTCCGACAGGTTGCCATTTCTAAAATTAATTTTTTCGATTTTTTTTTTTTCAAATCTTAGCCGTCTCTAATCGACTTACTCTATAGTCAATTAGAAACAGCTACACCATAATCTGTAAAAAGGTAAACTTTTAATCCGAAAAATTTAATAATTTATTATCATCTGCTATAATATATAAATCTAATAAAGTAACCTTCTAATTTCATAGGATTGAAACCTTGATTAGTATCGATAAAAACTGCTTTACCACGATCCTCTATATCATCCATCAGCTGTGAATTCAAACACATCTGTAAGCTAAATCATAATTTTTCTTTTATTATTTTATATTAATTTCTTGTAATGCGTAAATTAATTTATTTTTCTTACCACAATAAAGTTTTTCCAGAACCAGGTCCACCACAAAATTCTGTAATAATTCCAGATGGTATCCCACCTTCAAGCAAATAATCAAATGATTTAATAAGAGTTTTAATACGACATCCTATAATATTTTCTTCATCAAGTAAATCATAGGATGATTTTTCAAACATTTAATTTATTTAAATTTTATCATTAGCTAGTGTTAATTGATATTTGAGATAAGTATTAATTAATTATTAAACAAAAACAAATTATAAACAAAACACCAGTCTGCTTTTTGTTTAAACTACATAAAAATAAGAAAAGCGCGAAAATTTTAAACAAGATATATGAAATTAAAAACAAAACACATTACACAAAATTGAAAGTTATCAATTTATCATGTTTCAATAAATCTACCTAAACTTACGTCCTACAAAAGTTTCTAATAAAATTATGGAAACAAAAATATGACATAAATGAAACAACCTGAAATGGATAAAATATTTTCGATAAGTGAGAGCGACTACATATTATTAATTATTAACGAATTGCTATAAATCAATAATATAAATTAAATTTATTTCATTAAAATGTATGTATATAAATAGAATTTTTATCAGGTTGGTAAATATTTAATGTTAAGCAATTCGGATGAAAAACATTATTATGAAAAAAAATTGGGAATAGATTTTAAGTGCAAACAGAGCTTAAAAATAGTAGACTGTAGTTTGTAGAACCAGTAGAACTATGAAGATATGAGACGAACTGAACTGAAACACAAATCATATGATCCATATGTCTTAAAACGGAACAAATGGAAATGAATTTTTAACATATTTTTTATTTTTATTTTTTTTTATATTTGACATTTACTTCAAATCAATTGCAATTTGCATTGTAAGAATGCAAGCAAACAATTAAAAAGTTCAAAAAACTGCAATATATTAAAGCTAGCAAATTCAGCAATTAAAAGTTAGTAAAAGCTTTCTATTATTTTGCCGAGAAAGCATAATTCAAGCTGAATATGTGTAGTGTTGTGTAGTTTGGTTAGTTTGGTTTTGATTACAGCAACGTTTGGGTGTAGTTCTTTATATTCATCGTTTGTTTTGTTCCAACATTTTTAATTTGTATAGTTAAAAATATTACATATATATATTTTTCTAATATAAATTTTACTAGCAATCAGTGAATTGAAAACAATTTAAAAAGAATATATTTTATAAAATTTTGAATTTATTGAAAATTAGAATTTTTTAATTCATAAAAAGAGTCATGGTTTTTTTTATATAAAAATTATTTTAAAAATCTAGTTAGTGAATACATAGTGATTTCTTAAAAAAAATACGGGTGTTGGTTGAATTTTGATTTAAGGAATCGTCATATTTTTTATTCTATATTGAATGAAATTTTGAGTTAAAGTTATAAATTGAAAGTTTTTAATATTATGTAAATTTTAATAATCTATGGTATTAATTAGTTATTGTATGATAGTAAAAATTAAATATTGGGAAGCAATAATCAACCACCCATACTTAAAAAGTAAATCTGGTCTGGTTGAAGAATTACCAAAGATGGTAAAAGAATTTTTTTTATAAGTTTGACAAGATTGTAGTTAATTTCATATGTTTAAAATTTATGAATAATAATTACATATTAATAAATGAATCAGTGCTTGCATTTATTTTTTATTCTTTATAATTCGTGAAAGAATTTTATTTAAGTTTCATTAAATTTAAAAAAAAATCAAATTTAATTTTGGATATCGGATAACAGTGTAAACACATTCATAACCAACAAAGTAAGAAAATTAAAAATATTATTGAAATTTTAGTAATAAGTACCTACTTGTAACTGTAATATTTTAAAATATATTTATCATATAAGTAAAATGTAAAATCTTTATTACTAATTAACTTTTGAATAGGTATACATACTAATTTTAAAATATGTACATACTTACATATATACAATATAGGTAAATATATATATTTATTCATCCACCTACATTTTTTTTTATTTTTAAGTTTTTTTAAACTTTTTTTTATATTTTACCTAATATTTGATTAGAGGCAACCTTGAAAAATGAAATGATACGGACTATTTAACATTATTAAAAAAAAATTTTAAATTTTTATTGGGTATTTATGGATTTTTATTTGATATATTTTAAAGGTTATCAACCAGTAATAATGTAGGTTAGGTAGGTACCTATTTAGATATGTAATTTTGTGCAGTAAGTAACAATATATATGTACATTTTTCTCGCAAATAGATAAGTAATATGTACATGTACGTATACTCTTTTGTTTGCTGGATTGAAAACATTTATATTTTTGTAAGTATAAATGTATATATATATACATATGTATATATGTATATCTATTTTAATTTTAAATTTTTTTATTAAGTAATTCAAGTTTTATTTCAACTTTAGATCCCTTTAAATTCCTTTTTGGGATTCACTTAAGTAAATATCTAAGATAAATTTGTTTGTATCAACCATAAACAATACAGTATAAAAACGATAATTTTTAAATTCTTATTTACAAGCGCCGCTCCCTATTTGATAATCTAATTTTCGTCCTTTTAACAATCAAAGTAAACTGTTAACTCTCTCATTTGAAATGATTTAAGTTGTTTGCAATTGAGCTTGCATTTTATTTTTAATTTCGTATTAATTTAGTTTTAATTCAGATATACTTAACTATGTAGTTATATTCAGATATTTCATTCAATATTAAAGATGTGATTAAGAGTTTAATCTCGCACTATGACTTTTTACAATGCAACTAACTAATTTTTTTTTCCCTTTATTTTATTGAAGATTTGAATTCATTACAATTAAAAAGTGTTCAGTAAACTAATTAAAACTAAAATTCATCACGTGAGATAAAAAATTTAAAATTAACGGTTATTTGTGGAGTAAAGCAAATTGTAGAATATACCTAATTAATATTAAAATGGAAAACAGCAATCATAAATATACTGATAAATACATACATATGTATATATATAGTAAAAATAAAATGCAGAAGAACATTTATAAACTAAACTACTTACTTAGATTACAATGAAATTCAAAGGAGAAAAAAAAATGATAGAAAGCAAAAATGAAGCAAAATAGCGAAATTCTCATCAGAAAAAGAATAAACAAAACTTGCATAATTTCAATGAAATCAGTATTAGAAATATATAACTATGTAGAAATAGTTATACGTACATAATATGTAGTTATATGAGTCTTCAACTTTATGCCCACTAATATTCCTAAGCCAAATTTAAATTTTAGTCAAAAATTTAGATCCGACTCTGATGTTTTTGATATCATTAGATAGCTTAGTAAACATCCTATATGCAACAATTTTATAGAAATGATAAATATAAAAATTATTGGAATGAAGCAACTCAACTAAATTCCCACTATTAAATCCTAGATTATAGAAAACGGTATGCCTCACATAAAAATATGCTGATTTAATAAAAAATATCTTCAAACTTTTATAAACGTACAAATTTCGGATACCTAAGAATACTCAAACTACTAAATAAGTTAGCAGAGTGTATAGGATGGCTAAAATTACAAATTAATCTAATAGCATGTTTTTGAGAGATTAAAAGTGGCTGCAGTTTGTTAAAATGAGTACATTAAACTACCATACTGAAATTTAAAATAAAATGTGTTGCAAAATAAATCATAGAACAGATTTTAGTAGAATTAGTTATATAAATTTGCATAGTAAAGTTGACGAATCATATTTTTGAAATGGTTCTTGAGATTCAATCAAAATTAGAATCAAATAATAATCCTAAATATTTGAACGTATTAACTAAAAAGCATTTTGAGTCACATTGACGATTATTAAAACAGTTTTGAGGAATCATTGACATCGGAACAGATTTAAAACATAAGTAGAGGGTACTTTTTTTTACCAATCTAAATGAATTAAAATTTGATACAAACAATACCGCAAATTGATAATAACGTAAACGAAAACTACTGGTGTATAATACAGAACAGATTAGATTAATGAATAAAATTATTAGTATTAAAAGTTACTAATATTAGTCGTAAATTAGTAAGTTAAGTACTTATAGTTTGATTTAAATCTATGATTTTTTTTTTTTAAATAATTTTTCCAAAAAATAATAAAAGATAAAATATATTTAAATACTAAATATGATTATTGAGAGAGCGGAGGAAATGCTAAAAATAAAATTCTAATAAGCGATGCGGGTTTTCAAATGAAACATGTATATATATATATGTATCAATAAATGCCAATATATAATTTTGTCGGCCTACTGTCGGCAGCCACTACTACCTACCTACTATAAATAAAAATGAACATGAAAAAAACATTGGGTAACTAACTATTTTCCACTCTATTTAGGTAAATGATAGTACAAATTGTTGTGGTAATTAGTGTTACAAATACTAAAGTTCATATACTTAGTTTTAGAGTAAATGATCAATTCGTGCTTCGATAACCAGCTACGAAGTATATTCGGGTCATAGTTCATGCTAACCACTATGTCAAAGTTATTTTTGCAAGAATAAGTGAGAAGGCTAACGAACTAGCCAGATCATCGGCACGCAAAATTTATGGACCGGAACTGGCAGTTGGTATATATCTATTGGTTAATATTAAACTATCGATAGAAAATACCCTGAAGAGGAATACAAACATTCTTTTGGAGCGTATTGAAGGCCATAGACTCTCTCAAATATAAAGACCAAAATAACCAACTCCTGTTAACTCTCAATAGAGCAGACTGTAAGAAGATGATGAGCATAGTTATTTACTGGTCATAATCAAATAAATAAGCACATGTGTAGCACTAAGTCACGACCCAACCTGTAGACGCTGTCTGGAAGAGAAAGGAACATCCTATTTGCCTTTATCGAAAGAGTCGAATAAGTTGAGGGGTGGAGAAGTTTATAAAGGGCTGAAAGTTTACATGCCGGCCCAGACACATTAGGACCAACTCCTCCAAAAACTCAATCTTTCATACCTTTTTTTGAAATTTTTGAAAAAACGATAGAATTTAAATGGAGGGGGGGTGGATATATAAATTATTAGCAATTATCAGCAATTTCAGCATATCAGCAATTTTTAATTTATCAGGGATAATTATACCAGAAGAAACACTTGTTAATAATATGGGCAACAACATCTAACTAACTATAGTTACTTACTTACTACTCTATTGCAAAAAAGTTGGCCCATATCTTGTTTATATTTTAAATCCGTCTACGTACTGGCATAATTTTTTTTTCATTTTATTTTAACTTTTTCCATAACTAAAATCTCAGTATTTATGCAATACAAAATCAAATCTTTTATGGATAGTAATTACTTATCTACACAACATTTTTTATTATTTTGATAAGTTTACAGGTGGGACAACTTTTTTGCAATAGAGTGGTACTATTTGTAACGAAATTTTTTCAGAATATGATTTAAGATGCCATTAGAAGATTTAGAATTATTCAAATTCATAATAATCCTATGTATCACTCAAGAGAGGGAAAAGGTTCAAAGAAAAAAACTAACAACTTGAAAAATTTAATCAATAAAGTGATTCAGTGATTAGTCATCTACTTGTTTCCATTAATTTTAATCTATTATAATCTAATCTCTAATCTTATAAGATCGTTTAATCCAATTTTAGCCAATTAATATTTTAAATTAGTTCAACTTTTAATTTATATTTTTACAGATTTAATCCACTTTATACACTTTGAAAGTTGAAATTAGCGTCAGTTCACCTTATCTGACCTCTCCGAAAAGGTAATCTCGATTGATCGGTGGAATTGAATTAAGGAATGAATTGTTCTTAAATTAAGATTTAGGCGTTATAGGTTTTGTTATTTTATTTTTTTTTTTACTTTGATAACTACTCTTTTCTTCAAATAACATGTTTAACTGTACAAATACTTATAAAGCTGTACGTATTACTTATATACATTAGTTTATATTGAATATAGTATTTGAACTATTAGTTATTACATGATTGAAAATAAACTTATAAGTAGGTAGGTAGGTGGTTTCATAGATTCCGATAAGTATAAGTAATTAAAATATTAAATATATTGGATAAAGTATGAATAACAATTAGGTGGTTATGCTGAAGTCTGTCGGAATGTCATATTCCGTTTACATTCCGCATTTGGTATGCTGAAGTCCGTATTGTATTCCGCGGTCTGCACATTTCATTATTTATCCGAAATTTTTAAATTTATGTATGATGCTGTACTTCGTCCGAACGGAAAATAATTTGAAAATTGTACGACAGAATTTGTCATTCAAAAGTATTAGAATGGTTCGGAAGTGAATTATAAAGCATACAATTTTTGTATTTATAATATTAGGAGAAGTAGAAAATGTAATAAAGTATAAATAGTTTTTTTTTTAATTTTTTTTTCATTTATGAAAAATATTTTTTTTATTTAGGAATAATTATTTAGGAGCGCTTCAAAAGAATAATATATTTTTAAATTTTTTCTAATGTAACAAAAAATTACTATTAAATTTTAATTTGTATAACTATATGTTTGTATATATTTGTATATACTACATATGTAATTAAGAAAGTTATAACTTTTACTTATAATGTATGCATATTGTACATATAATACATTATGTCATATACATTAAAATAAAAATGTTTGAAATTTATATGAAAAAAAAAAATAAAATCTTCCGAAACATCTGATTTTAATTTCTGTACAGACTTTGCAGTCGAATGGATTTCAGCATACCGATTTTTTCGTATTCGGATCGGAATTTTTTTTCGGAAATATTCCGCTTCGGACTTCAGCATAACCACCTTAGTTATTATCTAATAAAATATTTCATACTTACTTAAATTAATTTTAAATTTACAAAAAAAACAATTTTTTTTAAACTGAACTTTTTTTGTTATTTAAAATGAAAGTTAATTAGTTATGGTACGTTCTATGCTATGCTAAGTGCTTAAGTACTTAAATACAATTATTGAAATCAAAATTAAAATTAAAATAAACAAATGTTTAAGCAAATGCTTAAAACAAAATCATTAAAAACAAATTGTAATGCCTGCTTATGAGGAAACTAAATAAGTAGTTAAGTAAATCTAACAATTTAAAAAACTGCCTAACTATATAAAAAAAAATTCAAAGTAAAATCTTGAAAAAAGTTGAAAAAATATAATATTTTTTTATCCCATTAACCTACTGATTCAATTTTTGTCAGCAACTTAAATTTTTTGTATTGAGTGTGTCCACAATTTTATAAAAACAATAAATTTTCATAAAATGTTCAGCTATATAACTAAGTATATATATACTACTACATGGTACCGTTAAATTAATTTTGTACTTAAAATATATGTACATTAATTTAGGGTTCTTATACTGAATTAAATATTTATTTAATTTGAATGTTATTATATAATTGATGTTTCACTCATAATAGTTGAAAGTTGTTAGAATTTTAAAATAAATTATTTTTTTTTTAACCAATCTCTACAATCTAAAAATCGAGTCTCTTAAATTTTTTCTTTCAATTTAATTTCTAGTTTTGTAATCAATTTTCCAGTTAACGGTTTACTACAACTTATTTATATAAGTTTATTATATAGAAAAGTTTGGTTGGAAAAAGTAGTTAAACAAAACACAAAAATAGTTACTTAAAAAAAAGATATTTTTTTTTTTGCACAAAGTCTAGTTATCTATTGAAATCTTCGTTTGTCAAACGAACGTTTTTCAACTTGTGTTGAGGGTACATCTTTCATTTTTGACATTTTTTTTTATTCTCACTTTAGTTAATTTGATCAGATTTTTTTGTAAGTTTAAAGGAGTTATAAATTTATCGAATTTAAACATCATCCGTAGTAGCTTGACAGTTGAGTTTCAAACTTGGCTTCGATCACAATGGTTCTTATTCAAGATTGTTCTGGTGATTCTTAGTTTTTTTACGATTTGATGACCCAATAGTTTCAAAGTCCTAGCTCATTTCAGGTAAACATTTTTTTGTTGAAGCTTACCTGGTTTGTTTTTTCTATCCGTACTGAATTTTCATAAAAAAAGTACCTCTTCTCATTTGAAAATCTCGTTTTCGGCCAATTTCGGCGGTTTTTGGTCTTGCTTTGGAAGCATTCATTTATTAGACCAGTTCATAGGAAGAACGCCAAAAATGAAATCACTAATTATAGACCAATCGCGAAACTTTCCTCCATTCCTAAACTTTTTGAGTTAATAGTTATTATGTGATTCCTTTAGCCTTTCCAAAACGAGCTCAATTAAAGATTTAGGGGCTTACTTTGACGACAAGCTTAACTTTAAATCACATTTTTGTAATATTACCAATAAAGCTAATTCTATGCTAGGTTTAGTTAAACGTTGGTCAAAGGAATTTTACGATCCCTATGTTCTCAAATCTTTGTATTCTAGTCTCGTTAGTGGACTATGCTAGTCAAGTTTGGTCACCTTTCTATGATGTTCATATTAACAGGATTGAAGCAGTGCAAACAAATTTTTTAAGATTTGCTTTGCGTAATTTCCAATGGTCAAATCCATTAATTTTACCTCCATATGAGCATAGATTGAACTTAATTCATTTGAAAATTTTGAAATTAAGACGAGAAGTGGCGGATGTTATTTTTCTTACTGAAATTATTAAAGGAAACATTGCTTCTCCTCAGATTTTGAATAACATCAACATTAATTCAAATAATCGCCTACGACATGCAAACTTCTTTACATTGAGTTTCCATAGGACCAATTATGGCAATTATGAGCCAATTCATAGAATGTTACTAATTGGTAATAGACACAAAAACTTAAATTATATAAGTAATCTGTAGTAATTAAAAAAATAATAATTATTGCAATGAAGTTTGGGCTAAACTAAATAAATAAATAAATAAATAATTAAAAACCCTTTTTCGGTCCTTTCCGAAAGTTGAGTTGAGCATCCTCGATCAAATTTTTATTTGATCAAATTTTTATTTAATTTTAAAATAATGGCTCCTTCCCCTCTTAAAAAGCTGATACGCATGCTCTGGAACACCCGGTAAAAGTATAGCTTTATTTATTTTTACATTTTTCAAGTTCTTCTGTAACTATGGGTAACTATATTCAAATCTTTATGTAGATTAATATTTCTAAGATACCAAGGGGCCTGGGTTATCGGACGTAAAATTTTGATTGCATCCTTTGAATTGTTTCGCTGTTATACTATTAGAAGCAGTTCTCCATAATTGACACCCATATGACCAGATTGGTTTCAGAATGGGTTTAAATAGACACAATGTGTGTTCCAGATTCAGTGTAGAATTTTTCCCAATAAGCCAATTAATGCTTTTCGTCTTGAGTTTTAGTTGTTCTTTTTTTTCGACGATGTGCTTTTTCCAAGTTAGTCTTTTGTCTAGGTTTAGGAATAGTTATCCCATTTACTTATATCAACTGGTAAGCATAATCCCTTCTTTAACGAGAAAGTAACATATGTACACTTTTACTCTCATTGACCTTCATTTTCCGCTTATAGGGCTGATCATTCCCGTATCCCGTATCCCGTATTTGTACTTAGATGTTATAAATGAATTTGGGTGGCAGCTTAAAATTCCAGTATCGCCTGCGAAGGTGGATATTAATGTGTTATTGTTTTCCGGTAGATCATACGTATATATATACTAGGTATAAAAGTGGTCTGAGTATATTACCTAGTGGGACCCCAGCATTGATTTCATGTTCTTCTGTTAGTCAGCTCATAGAATTTGAAGTCTAAAGCGTCTAATTGGTTATATGAGCATTTAGTAGTACATAAAACTCAACTGGTAGTGGTAGCTTTTATTGTATTTTATGGCTTAATCCATCGTACTACACATTCTTTTATAAAAAACTATAGTAGTGACGCTTTGTTTTTTAACAATATTTTTGGAAGAAGATTTATTGCACGACGCTTAAATTGATGCGGTTTAATTGAAAATTGTTTTCGTTAGTAACTACCGAAGTACAAAATAATCTAGTTATGATAAGAAGAGCATTTATTTGTTACATTAATGTACTTTTTTTTGCAGAAGCTGCTCCAAAAAATGCAGTTGAGTAAGCTTAAGCTTAGCATTTATAATTATGCAAAATGTATTGTTAAGTTAATTGCAATTAACATTCTTAAGATGTTCTACATACACCATCTATTAGAGTTGATTTTTTTTAGTCGAAACCAATTCATAAATTGTCATGAAAAGTTCGATTAATTTCGATTTCGATTAATTAATTACTTAGATACTTAGTTTATTCGATTTTTAAAATATGAAAATATAATTATTATCTCATATATATATAGTTAACTAAGTATTTACTTATTTTTTAATTTATTAATCGGATTTTTTTTTTAATTTTAGTGATAATTTATATTAAATAATTTAATTATTGTCAGGTTTCCGTTCACTAATAATTTTTAATATTTGATTGCAAATATCGATATTTCGGAAGTAACATAGACTTCTTTCATCAGTGCTTTTGACTAACTTATATGCATTTAAATAAGTCATTAATGTCTAAGTATGGTGCTAAAGATTTGAAATCACTGTTATCACTGCATTACTACATTACTGTTAAGGAACCTCTGAGCAGGATTATAACGTAGAATTATCGTGGAATTAATTTGCTAACACTAACTAACTATACGTTGAATGTATTGAAATTTTAAATCAACTTAAATTTATTGGAGTGTACAAATTGTTGCAACTTTACTTTATTCTAGTTGCATCTAAGTTTTTATATATATCCATCATATAAATAATTCTTGATTATGTAAGTATATCCTATAGAAAATGTAAACTAACTAATAATTTTCTTTCCTTTCCACATTTCAATTATCAATTTCAAAATTTTAAATAATTTTTTTTTGTTCAAGTGTAGATAGATATTAAAGAAAATTTAATTTAACTGGTTGATGACTATTAAATACTACAACAATATGTGAAACAAACTATTTCATATATAAATGTATATATAATGTATAGTGGTATACAGTTGAAACCACAATTTTATGCACACGCGTAAAACTATGGTTTAACTAAAATTAATTGTATTTTTTCAGAGAAATTAATTTGAAATGCTCTTTGATTCTTACTTATTAAGGAATAAATTATTTACACATTAATCATGCAGTTGATTACCTCTGTGTCAATAGTCTTTCAAAAAATTGTTTGGGCTTTTGAAGGCTTACGACATCTTGTTCTAAGTCAATTTGGTCGACAAAATGTGCACTCTAATAACGCAATGGGGTAACCTCTTTAGTTAATCTATTAAACTAATACATATTAGCTTTTGGGCTTACATTAGGCGCGTTCAGCAGAATCTAGCACTACAATGAATAGCAGCGATGTAGCAATTCGCGATGCATTGTTGTACTGAACGTTTTGCAGCCAAATTTAAAATGGCATTTGTTGTATGTGACATTACATTCATTTTTATTTTAATTTTTAATTCGAATATTGTTAAAACTAATAAAAACTTAATAAATCTCTAAAATATTTATCTAGGTTTATTTATTATTTATTTATTTTATTATTACTATATATTCTCACCACTCACAACAAATTTAATAAAGGAAACAAATAATTTTTACATCAAAATAATGACACATAAACGTCATTAAAAAGTCGCTGCTCAATATATCATAGATATTTTTTTGCTGTAAAATTTATGTAACGCTTTACTTCACCGCTACATAAAATCACCGTGCAGTAGAAAATTTGATTTTGCGCTACCATAATTTTACTTAACACATCAATTGATAAATATTTAGTTTTTGTTAGTTTTTGTTAGTTTTTATCATAAATATCCATTTCTGCTACTTTCCCTCACGGCTATATGTCACGTTTAGATATAGGTAACATAGAGATCCAGATTTGTTTCAACCAATTTGATTGAATTCTATTGAAATCTTTGCAGATTATCTCTTATTTACTACATGCGTAAAAAAATTGAATGTATATATGATTAATAAAAAAGGTAAGAAGTAAAATCTATAATAAAGATATTAAAAAGTTGTTCAAGTAACTTTTTAAATTAACATCTGGGACAAAAGAAATAAAATTGCAATGTACAGTGAACAATTTTGGTTCAAACATTTTCCGTTTCAATAGAAAAGTATAGTTTTTAGCAAAACTTTTTTGCGTTAGAGTAAAAATTTGTTTATTAAATCAGTAAAAGAAGTCTGTAAGTAAGAGAACGCAATACGCGTATCTGTGTGATAAGCATTTTCAGTAAAATTCAAAGCAAATTTGACAAATCAATAGTTACCCAAAAAAATATATATTAAGAGACGTCTATTGTCAATCGGTTTAGGCTTTTTGTATTACTTACTTAGCTACAAAATTGATATTGTTATCAAAATTTAAGGAAAGGAAAAGGTAAATACTTAGTCAGAGCTAAAAAAAAAAACTTGTTGATAAAATTTAATTAAATTAGACTTTAGGACACTATAATTTCCGATCAATACTTGATAATGAGTTAGAAGAAAGTAATTTAATTTGCTAAACTTTATGAATTATTATTTACTTTTATCTTATTATACGAGTAGTTATGTATCTGGTTTTGATTTGAACTGTGACAATATTTTAAATGAAACACAACCTCTAATCGTTTGAGAATAGTTAATTTTAATAGTCAATTCTACCCTCTCAATCGAACTTTTTGTTTGTTCCGACTTCCCCAATTACTGCTGAGTTTATAATTCTAGGCTACCCTTACCATATAATGAGTTTCTATATAATATAGAGTATTTAATATTTATACACGTACATAATTGCATATACCGGGTTTTCCAGAGCATGCGTATCAGCTTTTTAAGAGGGGAGCCGTTATTTTAAAATTAGAAAAAAGTGTGTTAACCAAATCGAGAGTGCTATATCGATTGCTGAAATTTTCAACTTGCGAGAAGGATCGAAAAAGGGTTTTTAAGCTCAAAATTAGCCGAAATTGACCGAAATCGAACGAAATCGAGACTTTCAAATGGAAAGAAGTAGGAAACTTATGTTTTATTATCTTTATTTAAAATTAATAAAAATAAAACAAAATTTTTCTTTATTATCCTTTGGTAAACTAAAATTAATAATACCCATTTTTATAAACAAATTTGTTTTTCATATTAGCATATTTTTTATCTCAGTTTTTGGTACCTACTTACAAAGTTTAAACTAAAAAAAAAAACTAAAAAAAATTACTTAACAAAAGTTTGTTACTTTTGGACATAGAATCCGAATTGGCATAAAAAAGTATGCCTTCCCATTTGAAAATCTCGATTTCGGCAAATATCTGGCCCTTCCCGGAAATTGAAAATATCACCAATCGATAGAGCACCCTCGACTTAAAATAACGGCTCCTTCTCCACTCAAAAAACTGATACGCATGCTCCGGAACACCCGGTATAAATGAGAAATATGGTTTCCGGAACATAAGAAATAATTTCATTGCCAAAATAACGTGAAGCTAAAAATTACGTTATATTATGTAACTAGTTAGTTAAGTACCTATTCGATTTCACTTTTAGTTTCTGTTTCGTGCAGATACTTTTGGTTTCAACTGTATTAATTTGTACCATAGTGTTAAAATAAAAAATAATTTACTTAAGTAATCGCAAGTAATTGAACAATTTACTTATTATTCAAAATATATATCACATAACTATATATATATATAATTATATATTTATTTGTATTTATATGTATTTATTTCAAGTTTCAATTGTTTTATATTTTATTTTGAGTTTTAATGAAATTTTTAGTACTTAATTTTAAAAGAATTGAATTTAACTATTCCACATATAAGATATTAATTTAGTAGTTAGTTAGGTAGATATTAGGAAGTCACACATAAATCTCCAAAATCAAAATTTCCAATACACAAAACCCAAATTTTTAAAATCGAAATCTCCATGCACGAAATTCCCAAAACAAATCTAAAAAAAAAATAATGTTTTAATATTACGTAACTATATCGGAAAAATTACAAGTTTATAATGTAAATCTAGAAAATTTGGAAAATTGTATTATAATTTGCTTTTTGTCTTGGCGTCAGAAAAATTAGGGTTTCAACAACATAGGATGGAATATTTGGGCGGCAGTTTATCAAAATAAAATGGGTCTTTTTCTATAAAAGGTAGAAGCAGTTATATATGATAGTAAGTACAATAAGTATAAATATACTGAGAAAATAATATTAATGCATTATGATGAGAGATGATACATTATTTACTTTATATTGTTGTTGGTGTTTTGAGTTGCAATGTGCACACTTTTTTAAACTGCACCCAATCTTTACTAGATTAACTAGGCCATTATACTAGTCAATACTATTATGCTTTAAAAATAAGGTTTGCTTTTTTATTATATAGTTTTAACTAAAACCTTGTCGTTTGTGTTTAGCTGCCATCGGCAAAAACAGGGGTTCAATAAATGAGTAGCGGTGAAAATTAAACTTTTTTATCAAATTAAAATATTAAAAAAAACCCCAAATTAATGTGTAAAATTTGAGAATTTTATGTTTGGAGCAAATTTTTTGGGAATTTTGATTTGGGGATTTTATTTTTGGATATTTAGACCCCAAACCATTAAATTGTACTTGTATTTTATTCTTTAAAAAAATGTAACGATATCGTATTTAAGTATGACCTGTCATTTATTCAATGACAAAAAAAAAACAATTACTTATGTGATTAAAACATTTTTACGTATAAGAATGAAATTTTGAAATTTTATTATCTCAATAATTGAGATTTTTATGTTAGGCCACTTTCACAGTCAACACCTTATATACCTTATATTCGTTTTATATTATGAAAATAAAGAAAAAGAAATTTAGTACAATTAGTAGCCGAAAATTTTCCTCATTGTGGAATTTGAGATAATTTTTTTATAAGAACAATAAAAATATATATATATTCAAATATATTTACATATTATAATGCGTAAAGTACATTCCATATACGCTCGTACATACATGAGTATTTCGTTAATAAAAATTTAACATTAAGTTAATAAAAATCCATTAAAATAATAATACAAAAAAAAAAAAACAGATTAAAGATATTTATATAAAATAGAAAGTGATGAATTGTAAAAAATAAAATATATTTTTTGTACTTACAAATGATATGGCATGGATTTTGTTGTTTCCTGTAAGAATCCATAATCTAAATTTGAATTAATTATCCATTGTTGTTTAATGAGTGAATGATATTTTGGGAGGAAGCCAAATTTTAAATTATTATATTCGTAATTAGATAAAATTAGAATAAATAAAAAATAATAATTAAATAAGTAATAATGAGTGAAACAGTAAAGGGGTCAGAAAAATCATAATTCGTTGAGCTTTTCTTTAAAACACTTAAACTGATATTAAGTTTTTATTAATTGAATTTTCTTATTACTTACAAGTACGTGTATTGTATCCCTTTCGCTTTTATGTTCCACAGCGAGTAAAGAAATTATTTTTTTGAAAGTAAAATAAGTAGTGAATGATTTAATTTTAAATTGTATAAGTACTAACTAGTCTTAGTTATGGTAATTAACAATTAGATAAAAGCATCCTTTTATAAATTATAGGTATTGTACATTTGTGTCCCACAGCTTATGAATTAAATTTTATTTCGATTAAAAATATTAATTATTGTGTTAAAAAAAGTACTTTAGAGGTTGTTATATTTTTATTTTTAAAATGGATGTTTTTTAAAAAATTAGAGAATATTAAAACTGCGAAAAAATTAACAAGTTTGTTGTTGGTTTGGCAAAAACGCTATGCCTTGGTGTATGAAATCAATTGAATGGTTTCAATTTAAATACATATAGTTATAGATGTTACTTACTTACTTGCATGAAATTTAAAATTTACTTAATTATAATTGCATTTCTCTACATTCATCCTTTGTTGTCGTTAAACTTAAATCATATTTAATTAGGCTAATTATGTTCTTTTCAATGATTTTGTCATGAAAGAATTTGTGTCTCTATTATTTTTCCACTTCAACTTTGTTACCGCCAAAATAACGAAAAAAACAGTTTGTTTTCCAATAAGCAATGTGTTCTCACTTCTCAGTTCTCATATTATGTTGCTTACTGCTCAACCTGAATAAGAGCGTACGAAGTATGGCGACATGGCGTGTGGAATTTACATGCGTTTGTGTGTATTACGTATAGAGATTTTTTAATTTACATATGTTACATATGTGCTCTTATTTAGGTTGAGCAGTTAGTTTCATGTAATTTCTCTGAGAGAGTGCAAGAAATAACAGGGCTTTTGCATTTGCATTGATAAAAATTTTTTTGTTCCGTTGGATTGGAGGTATGTATTTTTATTATTATTCAACGCGAAATATGTCAACTGCGTTACCGGTCAGCTATGTTACTCATATTTGGTAACGAAACTGACGAAACTATTCAAATGGGTGCTGAAAGAGAAAATAATAAAAATAGAAGAGGATTTCGTATGTAAATTCAAAAGTTAAAGAAATTTTATTTTTCAAAAAGATTAATTATTAGGTAGCTACAATTTTTTTTTTTATATTAAGTATAGGCCAAAATAATGGGATAGGCATCCTAACTGCCTTCGCAGAATTTTAGCAATAAGTAGTTATAAAGATTTCAATTTTAATTTATTTATCTCCCTTGCCCATAAAGGTGCATCAAAGAGTGCCATATAAAGATGAAGGAAAGAAAAAGAAGGATAGTAAAGAGTAATAAAGAAAAAAATAGAATAGAATAGAAGAGTTAGTACAAAAATTTACGGACTGGTTAAAAGATATTTATTTACCCCGTCTCTTGAAAACTTCTAAATTATATAAATTGTGGAAACACAAAAGATGGTAAGGTGTTCCTAAGTTTAGAGGTTCGGTTGATGAAAGAATTTTTTTTTCGAAGATGCTCTACTACAAATTTGTGAGCGAGGACTGCTCTGCGAATATTACGCTGGAATGGTTGTATTTTGGGCATAAAACTTTTTATTTCGTCTGAGCAATTACCCAACAGATATTTATAAAATAGAGTGGCTGCTCTTATACTACGACGACGACTTAATGGTGCTAAGTGTTGTGTAACATCTCCACGATTGATAATTTTGATGGCTCGCTTTTTTACCTTATCTAGGTACTGTAGGCTGGTACTAGGTGCGTCGCCCTAAATATGCGAGTTGTACTCAAGTCTAGGTCGAATGCATGCCTTATATAGTTATATTAATAACAAGTTCAAAGACGTACAATATTTTCTACTTCTGCTTAAGAATCTTTAGAGTTTCAGGTGCCTATTATATATTTCGATAACGATTACTATTTGATCGAGCGAAATGTCAAAATGCAAAATTGCCATTATGTATTTCGATATCGTTCAGAAATTGTCGACGAAATCGACAAAGTTTATCGATGTAATATTTTATCACGAAAGAGACATCGAAAGAGAGATTTTGTACAAATTATTTCAATTTTGAATTGAAAAGATAAAATAAAAGAGTGACGCTTGGACACCTGGTGTTTGTTTTATATTTGCGATATTTTTTGGAATAAAAATAAATTTAAAAGTTGAAATGGAAGTACGTATTTTACTTTATTCTTCATAATTATTTTTTATTGATATAAATTTTTATAGGAATGAAAGGCCAGTTACAAATTAACTGCAATATGAAAAGTTAGTGTTAATAAATTATTTCAGTAATTCTACTTTAATCATAAAAATAATGTTTGCCTGACTTTTTTCTTCGAGTATAAGCTGCAAATTTGATAAAACTTCCTTAAGCACAACTGAAAAATTAGCTGTGATAGTCCTACATGAAAATCATTTCCTACGCTGAAAATCATTTCCTTGATACAAACCGCAAGAATTTCAATACACATATATGTATATACCAATCCATAAAAGTAATGTTGCTTAACAGGAAATTTTGATCAAAACTGTCAAGAAAATAAAGTTTCAATAATGTAAATAATAAAACATCAACTTCAAGTGTAAATAACGTACGTATAATCTTCCAAATCCAGTAGATTAGAATAATCCCAAATATAATATGTTCGCTTGTTTTTTTAATCTGCAATTTGAACTTGATAGCGTTTTTAACCCTGCTCAAGTCATTTTATTTATAAAAACTATAAAATTGTAATTTCTATTTGATTTAATTACTTCTAACTTATTTTCAACTTAAAAATTTCAAATATATCACTATTGTTTTGTTTTTTTTCGTATAATAATTTGAATTTGACAGTTTAAGAATCAAACATATGTCATTTTCATCGTAGATTTGAATTCCACAATGGCAGCATTTTGAAACACTTTCGACCAAATTTTCATCGAAATACATAATGGCACTAACTATTACTTACAGTCGCATAACTTTAACGATAACGATGAACGATTCGATTAAAATCGATCGAAATACATAATAGGCACCTCAAAGTTTTCGATCTTTACATTTTCGAATAGAATATGGGTTTTTCTTTGTTGATATGAGGCAACTCTGGAATTTTGAAAAATTCAATTTTAGCCTTTTTAAACTTCCCCAGTCAAGTATTTTTTGAAGGTCTGGGTCACTTTTTCAAAAAAATACAAGGAATTAAGGGTGCTACCATCAGCAAATCTGTGAATCTGGTTTGTAGTCGTGGATAGGAGATCATTTATAAATATTATAAATAATGATGGAGAAAGTAGGGACACCAGCATTGATAGTGAATTTTTGAGATATATAAAACCATTCAATAAAACTTGTATAGTACGGTTTGTAAGGAAATTTCAATCCACGTATTGTTTCACAGTCCAATAATTGTTTCTAGTAATAAAGCATGTCAAACGCGATACAAAGCTTTGGATATGTCTAGGGCTTTAGTTTTGGTTTCATCGTACCTCGGTGCCATTTTTCCGTCATAAAGATGAAAAGATCAGTAGTTGATCTTTTTTTTATCTAAAGTTATATTGGCCAGTCACTTATAAAGCTTATAGAGAGCAGCTACATATTTTTTTAGTTGAAAGTTAATGATCGTTTCCATCACTTATTTCATATTTATTCTAATTTATATAATAAAAAAACTAGAATAGTTTCATTACTTTTCAAAGAACATGTTATCATAATTTTTATTTAAGAAAATATCTTAATTCAATATTTATTTACAGAAGTATTGAAGTTAAGACTCATTCATTTTCATTTGTACTTTTGTTTTTACCCTTTGTTACTTACACTAAACTTGAAATTTTATCAATTGAGTGGATTCAAACTTAATAAGTATAATGTTTTCTTAATTTACCTGTTCTTCAAATCAATTCTAAATTACCTATTTTTTGATACGCCAGGTAGAATACATTCATTGTCAAAATTATTTAAACACAATTGAAAATAAATGCATTAGAAGTATTTTAATATTAAAATTATATTTTTTTGAGGATCAATTATTATATTCTGAGTGTCCAACTGAAAAGTATGGTATGTAGTTGTACGATATAAGTAAAACATCGTAAGAAGCTAGTTTCATATTTTTTAATTTTTCGATTTTTATATATATAACATTTGAATTTGTTTGATTTTGTCTCATCTGTCATATTGACAGTAACTATATATAATAATTATCGTGGGTGATATCATTGCCCCACTAAAGAGGGAGATAGCTTGAATTGACTTTAATTTTTATGAGAATTCAATTTATATAACAAAACAAGAATAATAAATATCCTTTATATAGAGGACGATAATCATTTATGCCAATTCAATAAAATCTTTTCATAGCTATCGAAAAAGTTTGAGTACTTACATAGCTATACATAGGTGTATAAATAATGTTGTCAATAACTGTAGCAGGTATTAGTAATAAATAATCAAGGTATTAACGATAATTTACTCAATATAGTTAGTTATTTTTTTTTTTCTTTAAATTACATGTAAATTTTGCGGTGATAACAGAAATTATGTTACACTTTATATATATACACATGTACATGTTCTTGTTCTTTAACACAACAATTATCAATTTTTATATTTTTCTTTTATAAATTAAATTATTGTGCAATTAAAGTTTTGTTTTTGTTTGTTGGTAAGATTATAAAGGTAACTACTTGTATTTTGAGGTTGATTATAAATATTGTTTTGTTATTTTTCAATTTCACCACAATACTTATTGTATTTCACTTTCGATATTGAACTAAATTGAAATCAATAAAAAGGTATAGGTTTTATAATAAAGATAACTATTTAAACACTTTTAATATGTAATTGAGTAGCTTCTTTTATATATATTATATATATATATAAAAACATTTACAGATATATAAATAAGTATACAATATACAATCATTTATTAATTTAATGAAATTTGAGATCATGTTAGTTAGGTAAGCGAATAACAATTAGTAAAATTAAAATGATTTGAGGTTTGACCTTTCAATTATAGTGTGGTGGAATATAAGTAATGGTGATAATATTTCAATATTAATTTTTTTTCAATGAAGAACAAATAATAATTTAAATTTACTAAAAAATTTTACAAAATTGGTTAGAAGTTGTCCAAAATGTGTTAAACATTTAAAAATATATTGCACTTCTTAATAATAGTTATGTTTTATTTGATTTTAATGAAATCCATCAGCTCAAACTCATTTTCTTAAAATGAATTGATAGCTCAAACAGACTACAGAGTAATTTATAGTTAATATAAAAAAATTGTCATGTTTCCTTTTAAGCTAAGCACTATAAAGTCGGAACAGATTGGCTTAATACATAACTTAATTTCATGTTTTTCAATTTTAAAATGTTTAAAATTTGTTAGAGAATAAAAAGTTTGTGATTTTGAGACGTTATATTCGATTTTTTTTTTTTAGTGGGGGGGATTGATCCCACAGTTCTAGTATCACCTTTTTAATCTATCTATACAAATAATTTGTATTTCGCTGTTTCTTTTATACATCAACAATAATAAGTCTACACCGTTTGTTAAAATGTTTATTCAGTTTCAGATGCCAAATAACGAATTTTGTTATAACGCAAATACACCGTATACCGACCACCTATAGATAAGTAAAAAGTTACTTTTTGAAACTTAACTTTATAATTTCGTAAAATATATAATATAAATATTTTATCAATTCGTTTAGGGTTTTTTTTCTTAATTAATACAAAATTTAGGACAGTAAATAATCTATTTTAAATAATTATTGACTATATAAAGAAATTACTGGAAAAAAGTTATAGAGCTCCTGATTCCGTCCACTTAAATACATTTTTCCTGATTTGATTTCCTGATTTCCCACTAGGGTGCCTGTATCCGACCTATTAAATTGTATGGTAATATTTTGCTACTAAAAAAATAATTGAGATGTATATATATATATATATAAATGAGTAAATATACCTATTGATTTACAGAATTATTATTAATAATTTATAAATAAATTAAATAAATAATAAGTAATTATAAGTTCTTTAAATTGAAACATATAAAGTACATACATTTCAGACTAAGTAATAATAAAATAAAAATTGCACGTCAAATAAATTTGGTTCAGTAACTCTAGTTTTGATAAAATTCAAATTTTTGATGAAAATTGAAGGTGTTAAACTCTGCTCTAATGCTATGTTCACATTCCACAATCTATTCATCTTTAACGCTTAAGGCTCGTAAAATGTTGTCTAAGTATGTTTCAAAAGTTTATTTGTTGTCATGCATATAAGTATGTCCATAATTTTACTAACATAGTTAATTAACGCAAGACTTAGTTAAATTAACATTAAATTTATTATAATTACGTAACTAGGTTAGTTAATGCTTTTTGAAAAAAATATATGACATATCATTGTAGCTTAGATAAAGGACCTAACTTGGCTGCGTTGCCTTCTATTAGTCACTACTAATATAATACGCTTACTAATCAGTACCACTTCATATATTAATACTGAACCTTGTCTGAAATTAGTTAGTTTGATTATACACGGGGGTAATATAAATAAATACTTCTCCTCACGGCTGCCAGTGGAAAGTAAACGCACTCCTTAAGAAACCAAGAATATATTATAAATCTTGATAATATTAATACAAGGACATAAATATATAAAAAATTGTTTGACTTCTGATACTGCACACGTCAATAGTATTAAGCAATTTATTAATTTGAAAGCCTGAAAATTTTAATATATGACGAATTTATTGAAGTTATCATTAGCATTATTGAAGTTAAGTAAAATATCAGTAGCGTGGGTGTTTTTAAATAAATTTATTAATAAAGTTGCATTTTGACAATTAGTACCATTCGACCATTCAGGTAACATATAGGTATCACATAATAAAATGTATACTGTAACTATCCGATCACATTATTGTTTTTGAATAACACATTTTCATATTTGAATTGAATTTTAAGTTTTTCTTTTCAAGTGATTACTAAGAAGGTAGCATAATATACAATTATGATAAAAGGGAACGTTCCAAGAGTGACGTACATAGATTTGTAATTGACTAAAATCACTCTTAAAAAGTTAATTTATTACGAAATTTCATGTAAATCTTCAATTTTATAAGTTGATTAACGCTGAACTTGTTGCAGGTAGGGTACGTCGTATACAGGTTTTTGTAACCTATTAGGTGTACTAAGATTAAAAAAGATTTAAAAAGTATTAAAAAGAACAAGGTTATAAGGAAATTTCAATATTACAAGTACATAAAACATATGGTCCAAATTTCTGATTTCATCCACATGGGCGGAATCAGGCACTTCATTAATTGAACAGTTCCCTGATTCCATGTAAGTAATTTAACATGTAATTTGTTAAAAAATACTATTAAAGTTGCTCGTACCTTTCAAAAAAAATTCAAAAATTTCGTTTGAGCGATAAAAACCAAAAATACAACGAATTTATTAAGTGGTCGGAATCAGGAGGGTGGATGGAAAACGGTCCCATTGCGTTAAGAAATTTTCGTTATAAAGTAAAACGCTACATATTTACTCGCCTGTGCTTAATTTTTGCCATTCAATAACTTATTTGGATCATCTGGGTTTTGAGGTTCAAGATTTTATTTTAATTGAAATTGTTTCTGATTACCCATACATTTTTTTTTATTTTCTTGACATTAACTTAGGTAGAATCACCTTTTCGTGCTTAATTAAGTACGGTACTCCAAGTTTATACAAAAATAATCTACAACATTTTTCGAGCATTTACTTATCAAATTACTGGTTTATCAACTCATTAAATGTGGAAAACAACTACTATTATCAGAAACTAAGCCTACTTAAATAAAATAGCTCCATTTTATTTAATTTGTAAGCAAATTATAGGTACTCTCAATTATTTTTTATTATTTATTTTATTCCAATAACAAAGGGTACTGGACCAGGTCGAAAACGCAGACGCTCTGTCTACTGTGTCATCCAACGTGTGTAATACGTTTAAAATAAAAACTAAAAACGTTTTAAATCTTAAATTGGAAAAATATTATAACTAGTTACTTAAAGCAAAAATAAATAAAAAGTTTTAAACATTCTAAGAAAAACAAAAACATTATAATAATGTGATGTTTTGTTTACAATGCTTCTTTTTCAGTTTTTGGTCATAGTGTAAAATTCATTATTTTTGCTTTACGATTTTAAGTAGGACACATTTACATTATTATAAATATTCTGTTAGATATACAAGATTCTGAAAGTTTCTAATTCAAACGAGAAAAAGTAAACTTTATTGCGTAATTTTTTTTTTGTTTGTATCTGACTGTGGCATAAATTTATTACAAAATATAATTTAGCTAACAAGTTATACTTAAAGAAGTTTTTTTTCTTTCATTAATATCAATTGTTAACAAGCTTTTTTTCTCCACTTTTTTATGACGAATATTTTAAAATAAAAAAAAACATTGGCTAATCGCAATTTGATTAAATTTGGCATATTTTTAGATACAATATATTTTAGATATTTACAAGTAAAATATTAAAAAATATATAACTACATAATCCGAATTTCAATGTAAAAATCTATATAACTAGTTACTAATAACAGAACTGTATATATATACATGTAGGTTTTATGGATGAAATTAACTGAAATAAAAAAACACAATAATTAATTTGGAAAACAACTATTTATTATTCACATATACGACACGTCTTTTCTTTTCTGCCTTCTGAACCGGTCTCCCCCGTCGTAATTTTATGTGAGATATCAGATATGAGAGTGAGGTGCGAGTCTCGAAGTGGTAGAGTGACCATCTTCCTCATTTCCCACTGTGGGAATATCCCACAGAATTTGGTCATCCTGACTAGTTTCTACGTCCTCGGAAACTTAAAACTTCATCTTCATTTTAATATTCGTCTTAATTGATACATTTTCGTCTTCATCGTTATCACTACTTTCTTCTTTTTGGATACATTTCGTCTTTACTAGTATTTTTCGTCTTCATCGTCATCGCTACTTTCTTCTTTATTGGCAATTTTCATCTTCATCGTCATCATTATTTTCCTCAGGTTGGTAGTAGCTTCTGAAATTCTGCCACGGCTTCATGAACTCTGCACAGGTAGTTGTAGTCCTTCCTCATCGCCAATTTTCCGGACAGTGTATCGGTCTTTTCCAGACACCTTAATAATCTGATATGGAGATTAGTGTCGATCATTGTACGCGTTTTATTTAATAGCAATTTTTGGAGTTTTGTTAAAATATTTTTTCTCGATTTTCAACGAACGCGTTCTTAATTTCATCATCAACGGCTCGAGCTAACACCATATCTGTGCATTGCTTCATTTTTACTCCCGAAAGGAGTTCGCTCAATACTTCTTTGGAAGGTTGAATTCAACGATCTTTGTAGTTGGCTGGCAAAAGTATACCACTTCGTTGGATCGCTAATTTTGTCAATACAGAAATTATGGTTTTGTTTAACCTTTCAACTTGACCGTTTGCTCTAGGGACGCCTGTTGTTATTAAAAGATGTTCAATATTTTCCGCAATATTCTTCAAAATTATTGGAAGTAAATGCTGTTCCTTTATCACTTATAATTCGTCGTGGGTTTCCAAATATTGCTTTCTGTTGTTCTAATTTCTGCAAAATTTGTGCTGTTGTCGTTGATTTAACTGGATAGATCCAACAAAACTTTGAAAATGCATCGATCACACATAAAATATGTCGATAATTTTTGTTGGTAGCAGTGAGTGGACCCAAGTGGTCTATGTGGTAAGTTTCAAGTGGTGTATCATCTTTTCTTAATGGATTAAGATATCCTTCTTGCTTTCCTTCTTTTCTACTTCCTAAAATACGCGGAATGTAATTCATTCTGCAGAAATCAATCTTTTCTTTCAATTTAGGAATAAAATATTCGCTTGCTATTATTTCTTCCATCTTCTTTGTTGCAAAATGTCCGTTTTCTTGTACTTTTCTAATAATTTATGCTTGCATCTTTTGTGGCACGCATAGTAGTTCTGTTCCATCTGGTAATATTTTAAATACGACATTTGCTTTCAATGCAAAATCTTCATAAGTACCATTCTCCAAAGTAGTAGTAATTCCCTTCAAATTTTCGTCTTTTCTTTGAGCTATTTTTACTTGTTCGAGGAAATCATTGGATGTTGTAGCTGACATGACAAGTGGATTCCTACTAAGTGCATCAACGTGTCCCATTTTTCTTCCGCTACGGTGTTCAAGGTCATAATCAAATTCTTGTAAAGCTAGTGCCCATCCTGCGATCATGTTGGATAAATTCTTTTTTTTTTCATAGTCATTTTGAAAGCTGAACAATCTGTAACAATTTTAAACTTAAGACCCAAGATAAAAACTCGTAATTTCTTCAAGGCTTCTATTATTGCTAAGACTTCTAGTTGATAGCTATGATAAAGTTCTTCTGACGGTTTTGTTTTCTTGCTGAAGTAGTAAACAAGGTGGAATTTAGTGTCGTCGAATTTTTGAAGTAAGACAGCTCCATAGCACAGCTTGGAC
Source organism: Argyra leucocephala (assembly GCA_963942445.1). Classification (NCBI taxonomy): domain Eukaryota; kingdom Metazoa; phylum Arthropoda; class Insecta; order Diptera; family Dolichopodidae; genus Argyra; species Argyra leucocephala. The sequence continues at coordinate 125,138,566 of OZ012677.1, forward strand.
GCATATGTATGTAATTCTGTTTCACGATCTTGTTGATACAATTTTTACACCGGTGTAGCACATAAAAGAGCCTTGTAAATGCTGTTTGTTCTAATAACCCAAATGTGAAAGTCTTATCATTCCTAGTTAAATCACTCAGAGGTCTTGCAATTATTGAATAATCGGGTATGAACTTTTGAAAGTAACCAGTAAGACCCAAAAAGGATTGTACTTTTTTTCACACTTACCGGAGTAGCAAAATTATTCACTGCCTTTATTTTTTCGTAAGAAGGCGAGTATGAACCGTTTGATATTTTAAATCAAAAATAATCAATTTCTTTGCACAGAAGTTGGCACCATTTTTCCATTTTATCTTCAGACCATGTTTCTCAGCTACTTCCAAAACTTGTTTTAATCGTGACAGACATTCTCTTTCATTTGATCCTAAAATAATAATATCGTCAATATAAATTAATAGAAATTTAGACGCAATAGGTTTCTAAAAACTTGATTAATGTATTTTTGAAAAATCAGTGGGGAAGTACTCAAACCAAATGGTGCTTTGGGGAATTCTCATTGTCCCGATGGTGTAACGAAAGATGTAAAATGTTGACTTTCTTCATCTATTGCGACGTGACAAAATCCGTTTTTCAAATCGAGGCAGCAATATATTTTGGCGTTACTTAAACAGTTTATATGATCTTCGATCAAAGGAAGCGAAAACCGACTTCTTATAATTTGCTTGTTCAATTTCCTGTAGTCTACGCATAGCCTCTTTTTCCATTTTTTTGTTTACCAGCACGATAGACTAGAAAATTCTGACATACTTGGTTTAATGATTCCCTCTTGCCACCACTCCTTGACCTGATCATCCACAATTAGCTTTTCTAGCGGAGCTAATCTTCGGGGTTCTTGGCAATTGGTGTATCATCCTTTAACAAAACTTTTAAAACGACATTTACACTTCCATCATTTCTCGGATTATAATTCTTTATTTTCAATTTGTTCTTTATAGGCCAGATTTCCAACATTGTAGTTGATTTCGTCGTCACTTACATTGAAACAGTTAACTAATGATTTCTCCAATTTACTGATATTGATCTCGTTCTCCCTGAAGTCAATATTAGTATTTCGTAGTACATCTTTTCCAATAGGAAGTGGATACGATAAGAGTTCCTCAGACATTACATGTACTTCAGTCCTAAACTGGTTCTCATCTATTTCCAAAATCGCCTCGAAAGCTCCTAAGGTCTATCTGTTTGACAATCCTCGTACATTTAGTTTTAGCAGATTTGCATTTGGAGAACCGATTTTTATATATTGATCACATCTAATTGAAGTTAAGTCACTTCCTGTATCTATTAAAGCTGGAATTTGATGTCCATTAATTTTAACGATCTTGTCGTCTGACTTTTTCACCTTTTCTGTTCATGGAGTAACCTCACAGTTAGTTCTTGTTATCATTGAATTGGTTTGATTGCAGTTTCTCGATATGAGCCCGAGTTGATTGCATCTAAAGCACTTTGGATTCTTTTCTGAACAGTTCGCACTTTTATAGCCCTTTTTCCCGCAATTGTAACACCCTGGGTGTGTTTTGTTACTACTATTATCGGAACTCCTTTTAGTAATTGGGTTTGTGGTCCTAACACGTTCTCTCGATTCCTTGCATTGCAGATATCCGTGTAACTGTTCCTTGAACTGTCTGATCGTTTTGCAACCATAGAGTGGCTGTTTATTTTCCGGTGCGTTATAAATCCCACGTACCTTATAACTGCGTCATCCTCCACATGGCCCTTAGCACCAATCGCCCTCATGTTTATTAAATATTCATGCATCGGTTCACCCTTTTTCTGTTTTGTACTGCCTAATCTTTTGTGTACATCCGCTGAACTTGTAACTTCCGAAAATTCGTCGATCATGAATTTTTTTAATTGTTCCCATGGTGTGATGTTTGGCTTCGCCCTTAACGTCTTTTCAGCTAACCCCGTCAGTAATCACTTGCCTAATAAAAACGTTTCCAAGTCGGAGCAACCTAAATCGGAGATTGTATTCATTTTCTCCGAAATACTTTTGTAAAATTTCGACAATGTGTTTAATGGACACGTGGAACCTCGACCTATTACCATCCAGGCTGTTGTAATAATTGTTGTAATAATTTGGTGGTGTGAAATTTGTATTATGTAATTGTAAGTTTGTCGACAGAACATTCGTGTTAGGTACGCTTAGTGTTGTGTTGTTCACGCGGGAGTTACTGGGCTGAGAGTTGCTACCATTAATTTCTGGCGGACCTGCTTCAACTATGGAGAACCGTCTCAGCTTTGCCCTGACCTCGTGCAATTCCTCAAATAATTTTGATATATCCGTTTCGATATTGCCCACAGTGTTGACCATTTTGTTTAAATAATTTTATTAATTTTTTTTTTTTTTGTTTTTTAAAATATATATTAAGAATTATTAAAATATACACTTACGATGAAAATTTTCTCTTTCTGATTTGCCTTAATTTCTTTTTTTTTCTTCGCCTCTGGACTTTTGTTTCTTACCTTGACAGAAAAAATTTTGTCCACCCCTGGTGAATTTAAGTTAGCTACTATTTTCGAATTAAAAACTTTAATTTTAAATGTAATATTATGTAGTTTTATAGCTTACTACTTATGTAAATTGTTTCAATATTAATTAAATTGTCTTATATTAAATAATTGTTTTAATATTAAATATTATGTAAATTGTCTTTTACTAGGTTTATTTTTGTTTTCTTAATATAAATAAAAAATTATTATAATGAAATGTCTTCTACTTACTATGAATATTTCAAAAAAAATTAATTTAATTGCAAAATTAATTATAGTATTATTGGTTTTAAGAAATATTTCCAACACAATTTATTTTTCCAATATAAAATTTTTTTTTTTATATTGTTCTTATCAACAAAAAATTAGTTGATCAATTGTAATATTAAAACTGTCATATTTCACAAAATATATTTTTATTAAATATTTTTTAATAAATATAATTATTCTAAATTTTCACTTATTACTGTTCACCACCAAATAAAAGAAAATGTTTGTATGTAATCCAGGTTTATTTAAACAAAATGAATTTTTAATGTATGTAGATCTGGTACAGTCTGCTTTTTTGTTTTAGTTTGGATTTAATTGAACTTCCTGTTTAAAAAATGCAAAATTATAATTTTATAACTTACGATTTAATTTAAATATTTAGTAAAGTTTTGATTTTATATATTTTATTATTATTATTTTAATATATCGATTATATTTCACTCCGCGATCCCGGTTGAGCCCCCAATTATGTAGGTTTTATGGATGAAATTAATTGAAATAAAAAAACACAATAATTAATTTGGAAAACAACTCTTTATTATTCACATATACCCACGCGTCTTTTCTTTTCTGCCTTCTGAACCGGTCACCCCCGTCGTAATTTTATGTGAGATATCAGATATGAGAAAGAGGTGCGAATCTCGAAGTGGTAGAGTGACCATCTTCCTCATTTCCCACTGTGGGAATATCCCACATTCATATATATATACTTTCCAAGTTATTTTATTGATAATCCGATTTTATCTTTAGTGATTTGACTATTTAATATTTGTTAAACAAAAGTTTTTAGTTTAATTTCATTTCACTAAAATTTATTGTATATTTTGCACATATTCATATTTCGGAAGCAACATAACTACATCATAATTTAGCCACTTATAGAAAACAGGAATATAATACCTAATCACCGATTTGGGTTTAGGCAAAAACACTCAACAATAGATCAAGTACATCGAATAACAGACATTATAGAAAGGGCACTGGAAAATAAACAAATTTGTTCTTCAGTATTTCTAGATGTATCCCAAGCTTTTGATAAAGTTTGGCATGAAGGACTCATCAAAAAGCTAAGTTGTTTGCTCCCTAAAAATTATGTTGAATTATTTTCATCATATCTCTCAAATAGAGTTTTTCCGAGTTAAAAATGAGAATGAATACTCCTCTTTAAGAGATATAAAAGCTGGAGTACCGCAAGGTAGTATACTGGGTCCAATTTTATATTTGTTATACCCCTGTGGTATACCCGAAGTAGAAAATATAAAAATAGTAACCTTTGCAGATGACACAGCGCTGATGGTAGTTGGTTCTACTATAGAAGAAACAACAAACAAACTGCAAAAAGCTAATGACAAAATTTCCAAGTGGTGCAAAAAATGGAAAATTAAATTAAATGAAGCCAAATCTAGTCATGTAAACTTCACCTATAAAAACATAGTAACTCCTCTCTCAGTTAAAATTAATGATGTCGTGATTCCATACGAGAATAAAGCTAAATATCTTGGCATGACTTTGGATGCAAAACTGAAATGGAAAGAGCATGTGAAAATCAAAAAACAAGAACTCCAATTCAAATATAGAGAAATATACTGGCTGATTGGGCGGAATTCTACGGTCTCGACCTATAACAAAGTTTTGATGTATAATCAAATATTGAAGCCAGTCTGGGCATACGGTATTCAAATATGGGGATGTGCTAAACAAATCCATATTCAAACTATCCAAACGTTTCAAAATAAGATACTGCGCAATACCGAAGCTTCTAGCTTAATTGACAATCAAAACTTTGTGAAGTGACTAAAACGAACAAGACCACTTCAGTTAGGTTAAAACCTTTTATCTATTAAAACCTTATTGGATTTTGGTAGATCAAAGGTATCTTAGTTTCCTTGAGTTAAATGTAAATTAATGGTTAGTCTATAAGACTAGTTTTAATGTTGCAATAATGATAGGAGTTTTTAGTGGATTAAAGTCCCACAGTCCTTCAAACTGCCTTCTCGGTAATAGGTAGTCCCTGAAGCGTCTTTCGATGATTTACTACTATCTAAAAAAAAAATTGAAAGAAAAAAAATTAAATTAAAAAAGTAAAACAACAAAAAAAAATCATTCTATTAGAGTTAAATAAATTCAATTAAACAATACACAAGTTAGACATTTACCTAGATCCAACTTTCATTGGTCCTTCAACTATAAAAATTACTATTTTTAATTACTATTTTATATTTACTACGGGTTCCGTTACAAATATTTCTAAGATAGCCCTCTAAACCTGCTAAGAAGTACTTCATAACTAATAGCATTTGGCAATGAATTTCACAATACTGCAACTTTGACAAACATGATAAATGCCTAAGCATTATGACGTGGAACATTTTAACTTAAGCCCCTAGGTGATCTACCAAATATCAATTTATTGTGTAGGTAGGAAGGTGTGCTTTTCGAAATGATTTTTTTCATGTAGTATAGTTATATTTGAAATTCAAGAAATTTGTTAATGAGCAGGCAAGTATCAATTTAAATCCATCACTAATTCTATCGAATCTACGACGATTGGTAACAGAACGGGTACATGCATTAAGGACGACATTTAATCTGGATAACTAAAAAAACACTCATCCCCGCATAAACAACATCGCAATACGTCAACAATGACTTAATTAATGTTAATATAAGTATGCTAGTTTTTCTCTATCAATTCACTCATATAATATGAAATTATTATGAAGGCGTGAGAAAACACAACTATAGAGATGTGATTTATGTGATCATTCCAAGATAAAGAAGATGTTAATGTTTAACTGAATTAAAAAATATTTCAAATTGTTGCCCTCTAAGCAGTTAGTTAATAGAAAAAATTAATTAAAAATATTTTTTTATATTTAAAGTTACAACGTTGAAAATGTTGTATTTATCTTGTAAAAGTTATAAAGTGTATATTGAAATATATAATGTAAGTTTATAATGAATTAGTTATAAATTTTTTAACAGAGATTTCAATACCAGTTTTTATTGTCTATCTTTTTTATTTACTTTTTTTAATATTATTTACTCATATTCGTATAAATTGTCAAAATAATTTAACATGTTATTAAAATAGACACCTAAACATTTGAGTGTTTTATTTTATAATTTTATTTTAAAAATTTATTATTTTGATTTAAAAACAAAATACTTAAATGAATCTCATGAATGCAATTCTCTCTCTCTACCTATTAATTATATCCTAACATTTTTTAAATTAATTGTTCACAGACTATTAACAAGAGATTTTGCTTTTTAATAAAAAAATAAAACAAAAAAAAACTTTCATAATAAATTTCAAATCCTTAAGAACCATTCATCATATTAATTTTCAAAAATCTCTTTTTTTTTATTTCTTTTTATAAGTATAAACAATTTTTTTACATTCATACCTATGAAATGCACTTTTCTTTGTCAGGTGTAATACTTTTGTAATTATGTTTGTGAGTTCCTTTGATATATAGAATGGGGAATAACAATATTATTTAGTACTTAAGTTTTTTTATGTTTTCAGAAAATTATTATTTCTCGTCAGTCTGCTCTCACCTTTGCATATACATTTTAATTTTTAATATTTTTCTTAAACATATTACGAAGTGATATTTTCAGTAGACATGTCTTTTTTTATGAAAAATAACATTAAGTATGTTTTAAATAATTTAATTGTATTCAATCAAATTGTTCAACAAATCACAATTTGCGGCTTTTGCCCATATACAATATAGATCATTGATGTAGCTAGTTAAAATAAAATATAAATCATGGGTTCAAAAAGAAGATAAAGTAAAAAGACTTAGGATATTCTTCAATGGTATGCTGGATAGCCATTGTTCTCCAATTCCTAATATATTTACCATTACTTACATTTCGTATTACCTATTAATTAATATTTATAAATTTAGCCATAGTAGTCAGCTATTTTAAGTGCTTTTAATAATTTTAGTTAATGACTAAAAACTGTATTAAAATCAAAATATTTAGCGAGGTTTTTCTTATTTTCCTCTCAATATTGCAATATTAAAAACATAAACGTGGTATTAATCAAAAACATTTCATCTATGTAGATTAACTAAAGTGTAGAATTTCAACTCTATAAAATTAAATGTAGAATTAAACCTTTCGGTACTCTACCTACTGCGCCACACAGTGTTAACTTTAATTTTGAGTTATGTCAAAGCCTTTTATCTATCAAAATCTTATGGAAGCTGGTAAATCAAAGTCAAAAGAAAATTAATGGTTAGTTTGTAAAATATAATATTGCAATAATGATAGTCAAGAGCCCTTCAGACTGATACAGTTCTTTAAGAAGCGTCTTTCGATTATTTACAGCTAACTAAAAAAAATGATTTAATTTAATTCAAATAAAAAGATAAGATATTATAAGTATAGGCTGCAAATGGTAGCGAATTTACATCTCAATATACATACATAAATATAATTTAGTTATATATCTTGTTTATGATTTAGGAGAAGTATTGTAGAATGAAGTTTAAATGGAATAAGAAATGCTTTTTTTGAGAGAGCAACATAGAAATTTCCTCCAATTTGTATGGAAAACGTAAAATCTACAGTCCCCCAATCGTTTAGCCTATTTTTAATTAAATAAATAAGTAACTAACTATGTAGTTATATAATATTTTTGTTTTACAAAATGAAAATTTGGAATTTTATTTTCCGAACTCAGAAGAACATTTTTTAAAATAATAATATTTTCATATATAGTTATATATATATGTACATTTTTGGTTAAATTAGATGTTAAATCATACTGACGACAAAAACAACTATAATGATATCATATAATTTTGTACGAAATATGACATTTCATTTAATCCACTATAATCCTGGATATAGTCTCGACGCTTTTAACGCACGTCACTTGTGAACTTTAACAGTGACATCAAATTTTTTTTGTTGCCGTTGGCTTGTCAAATGAGTGAAGAAATCCCTTTCTGATCTATATACCTGAAAATAAAATTCATGATATCCAGTGAATAATGTTACAAATTTTGTAATAAAAATCTAATAATATTTTTACGAACTAAATTAATTAATTCTTCATCTAACCCCATTTTTGATTTTTAAATAGTGTTTTTGCGTTTTTTTTTTTTAAATATGCTTTCAAATTTTTAATGTTATTATATATGATTCAAAACCTCAAATCTGACATCTCACGCCGTATACGCCGGGAAAAGTTCAAACAAGTTCAACTTTCTCACGATGAATTTTTACGGCATTGAATTACTCTCATACAATTTCATATATTTCAACTTTTTATCTCACGCAATTGAAAAGCGTCGAGATTAACTTCAGCATAATAGTCTTAATCAATATTCGTTGTCTTTTCAAAATCATTCGTTAAGTCATAAGCCTACGAGAAGAAGCATACAAATCATAAGCAATTTTGCAAGCATTGTAACTAAATAAAAAATAATTTTGTAAGTCAAAAGGAAACTTGCGTTTTTTATTTTTGTAACTAAGAACTTTATTCAAAATATAGAATTTATATTTTATTTCATTTCTTTTAACTTTTAGTTTTGACGTTTTGATATGATTAGGTATGAAAGTTTATGTTATGATTGATAATGATTTTGTTATGTCATAATATGCAATCATATAAGATTTAACGAAGTGTCATATGATATCATATGGCTATTATAGATAGGGCTAAACTGAAGATTTATAGTGTCGATAGTATAGTCAATCGTACAAGCGACGTACAAAACTTACAAAACAAGAATATAGTTGAAAGAAAACAATAAAACTAAAACCATATATGAACCTTCTTTATGAGGCGAGGCGTACAAACGACGAACATTGTAGCACTAAATGAGGTTAAATGAAAACGCAGTGTAAAAATAATGAAAGAAGTATACGATACGAACACACGATTGAACAAAATTGAGCATCAGCATATTGCTTAATTTCCGAAGATTATTTTATGTGTCGGATTTGAATCGTCAGTAGTGTTTGATATCGTTTTATCACGTAGGCGCAGATAGAGTTTTCAAAATGGTATACAGTAGGCCAATAATTTTCTACTTACACAGTTTAAACAGAATAAAAATGTAATTAGACATGGCCTCAGAAATAGAATTGATACCCATAGTAACAGAAAAACAGCAGCCAGCTAGCAATCGAGTACGATGGAAAATTTCAAGTGGAAGCCCTATGCTCCCAAGAGGAATTAGGAAAAAAAATATGTAGCGGACGTTAGCCAAGTAAGTATAAGTTATCAGAGTTTTGTTTTTGGACAGAAAATTATTAAAAAACTAAGTAGGTACCTAAAATGTATACCTAAGAAAAAAAAAAAATTTGAACTAACAAGGAAATAGCAACAAAAATGTATGTACTTGATTCCCGAAAATCCTTAGTTAAATATTTCGATAACACTAATTTTAGCAAATTCGAGCTGATTTATATTGTATACTACTGCTGTTGCAACACGTATAAGTAATTATCATAATTTTTTGTTATTTTTTGCTACGAAATATTTAAAAAGTTACATTGTAATTTTCTCAGGCTATAAGTAGACAAATTGCATCCTAAAGTGTACAGAAATCTTTTAAATTGTTATATTTTATTTCTCTACATTTTATTATTCCTAATAAGTATATAATATTAATATGTATATATATACTTGAAATGCAATGTGCTTGAAATCCATTTAAAAAAATCTAAAGATATATGTATACATAGCTTTAATCATTCTGTGTCTATCATGTATAGGACGCTGTAAAAGGGGATTACAAAAAAAAAAACAAAAAAAAAGGAACAAACCTTCCATATTTTTATATCTATATCATCCAACTGTAGTTGAGTTTTCTTTTATAGCTTTTCCCTAGTCTGCTGATCTGAATTAAATTATTTTCGTTTCTCTTGATATGCACGTGATGTTCTGTCGGTACGTATTTATTGCGTTTGTTGACATGAAGTTGGAGTTCATAAACCTGTTTTACTTTATTGTTTTTAAATTTTTACCATATTTTTTTCTTCCCCCTTTTAAAGCTTAAAATATGCGTGATATGATGCAATTCAGGAGGAAATATAAAACATAAGAATTTCAACTAGACTCTATTTTTGACAAATTCCATTTAGAGAAACATATAAAACAGAGGAAGGGTAAAAATAATTTCATAACAAAATGAAAAAATTCTCAACCAACATTTTATTTTACTCAGGTGCTTTGCTTACTATAGTAAGTATAAACATATATATATATATATATACCTAATATCTATATAATATGCTGTGTATAGGCTTATAATTTTTGTTTTTGTACCCCATTCATCATCCATTCTTATTTGTTCCCTTATTACTTGTTTATTTTTTGTTTACGTCTGGGACCTTTTTGGTCTTGTTATATACACATATGTGTATTCATATGTATATGTGTACATTATTTTGAAAATTATATTACAGATTATGCAGGATAATAAGTCTGAATCGATTAAATAAAATGGTAAATAAGGAGGTGAAAATAAGTTTTTGAAATCATTTTTTTTTTGTCTGTTTTGTTAAACTTATTTTAAGGACAACAACACTATAATCGTACATAATACATCCGATATAAATTAAAGCTAAAAAGTTGATAATTTCTTGTTTTTGGTAACGGTTATGACAATTAGGGCGGCAGACATTAACATTTACCAAAAAATAAAGAAATCCATTTAAGGACAATTTTGTAATATACAAGTTAAATTTGGGAGTGCCAAGTGATAAATGTAGGTTATTTTATTTTTAGTATTAATATTCCATATTATTATTATTATATAAGAAATTATAAACTAAAGTTGATGTGAATGTACAAATTTGGTTCATTTTGGGTTTAATCGTTTTGATGGATAATTGATAAATTTTTCTTTTGTTTTATTTTCAAAAATTTTCAGATTTGAAATTGAGGGATTTAAATCGTTTTACTTTAAATTTACTTTATTCATAAGTGGTTATATTAGTTTCGAATTCGGCTCGGGGCATGGTTGCTTTATTAAATTTTTTTCAAAAGAAAATGAAATAATTATAATAAAATTTGCTAAGAATTATGAATTTGAGAATAAATTAAATAAAATGGAATTAAGTTATTTAAAAATCATAAGTAGCTCCTGATAATTGTTATAATTTTCCATTCTTACTTACTTAATTATTTGATTTGATGTACCAAAAAATTGATAAAGAAATAAATGGTCGTTTCACTTGTAATTAATTGTAATACTGTATAGCTACTAACAGTACCTATAATAAAAGAAAAATTGTATTAAAATAGGAAACGAAAATGAATACCCCAAATTGATTATTTTGAATTGAAACAAACCAAGCCACACTGAACTTGCCAATACAAAATGTATACTAGAATAACTTCTCGAGCTTAAAACCTTCTTAAAATATCTATCCAATATGAATTAGTATTTTACAGCGTTTCACACTATAATACGATGTGTTTCATTATTGCTTTTACTTCACCACTCAATTTAGACATAAGTAGTAATTAGATGTTTTTTTTAACAATTTCTTTATGCGGGGAATTTCTTATGTACCTACTTTGATTATATTTAGATTTTTTTGTTTGTTAATTATAATTAGTTTTTGCTTCAAGTCAGTCTTTTAACCTCATATTGCATAAATTCTGAATTTCCTATGTTTGCATGTTCATGGCCCTAACCCCATCAAAGAAACATAGAACAGATTTATCTTGGTATTTTTCTTAAGAATTTACTGTGATTCGATCACGCTATTATCTTTTGGAAAGACACTTCTTCGTTGTAATGTCTCATAAGATGTTATCAATTGACCCAGATGATTGGGGAAGTGTAAATAGGGTAAAATTTAATGCTTCAAAAACCCAGAGTTGCCTCAGGTCAACAAAGCAAACTCCATCAATACCAAATATTCCATTCGGAAATCTGTATTCTGTATTGTGGAAATCTCTTTCTGTATTGATTTTCTTTTATACATATCCCAAACCCTAGATGGAGACCTTTTGTACCAATTGGTATGTTTCACTAGGGTAGGAAAGCAAGATTAGGAAAGGAGGAAGGCAGAAGGAAAGGAAGACAATTACGAACGGAGGTGTTAATGTTCGTCTTAATTTTACGTAGGCCATAAATATAGTTTCCAACTATATGCCCCACGGACGCGGTTGCAGGACAATGATGATGATGATAAATATAGAATTTATCATGTTTGGAGATCACTTAAGATGGAATTTGATTCCACATTCGCGATATTGAAGTTATAAACGAATTTCCATAACTTGTCTTCTGGCATCTAGGGATTTCTATGGTGATGCTGCCCTTCGTGTTTCATGATTGTTGCGATTTTTACAGTAACTAATTTATTTCGTTATCTCTATATTCATTTTCAGTACGGTTGTAAGAGATGTGAGTTCTAAGATTATTTCAAGTTATCATTATGCCATTGAACAGGTTTTAATAGCATCTGTTAACTATATATATATATGCAAATTTGATTATATATACTTATTTAACAATCTTATAAATAAATAAACGTAAAGTGAACACAAGACCAAATTTATTTAAACTTTTAAAGTAAAAAACTATTAAATAAAATGGAAAGTTTTCTTTTTAAGTATGTTAAAAGACATCACCTTTGTAATAAATATTTATTCATTCACATTTACATATTAATAATATGTACATACATCTATATATATATATATATTTTGAATATTGTATTTACATACCGAGTATATTGTTTAAATTTTATTTTATTTATTTATTTTTTATTGTGTCTTATTTTATGGGCTTTTCCTTTAATTTGTTTTACTTCTTTTATTTTTTTATAAATTACGTTTGAAATTGTTGAAAAATTGTATATATATATGCATAATGTAAGTTGTAACTAAAGAAAATGAAAATGATTTGCATGTCCATTCATTAAAATTTCAAATGACTCATAAACTTTGATTTTTGGTTTTAAGTTTATGTTTGGTATACTCATAAATTATATAAGAATTATGTTAATTTGAAACTATAATATTGTAGATATATTTCAGAATTAATTAATAAGAAATTTTTTTTTTTTTAAATATCTTATAGTATTTTAAGACTTTGGTATTGTGTGTAAATAATAAAGTATGAATTAATTTATTTTTGTTTGTTTGAAATATTATGAAATGGGAACAAATGTTGAATTAAAATATTTTAAAATTACAGAAATCGTCAAATTTTAAAGTTGAAAAAGTACTATGCATAAAAAGTGAAATTAGAAAATTTTTATATTGGTTTTTTTTTTAAACGAACAAGTTAGGCTAAAATCTTTTATTTATTGAGTGAAAAATAAATTAATGGTTAGTCTGTAACTATAGCAAATATAAGTTTTAGAATAAAGATGTTTGTTTTCAGTTACATTCTATAGTTCTTCAAACTGATATCCTAAGAAGAAGTTCGCGAATCCTCTTTCATTGTGGTGGTGGTAATTTTTGAATTTCTCTGAATGATAATAAAATAAAATTATTTTCTTCAGAATATCAATTAAGTTTTTGCTGTCGGTGTCGCGAGAATCAACTCAATTTAATTGACTTGACTTATTTCAAATCAACTCAATTTCTTTGAGATACCTAAAATATCAGTTGAAGTTTTGCTTTATTGTAAAAAAAAGTCATTAACATATAAAACTCAATACGAGCGATTGGGCTCATTTCAGAAAAAGAATAACAAAACTAAAATAAAATAAATAAGTTCATTTTATGAAATAGATAAATTATTAATTCAAATTACTATATTTTTATTTCTCAGCATTAATATTTTCCTAAAAGGTAATTTCTAGGTGGAAGTTTCTTGTACACTAAGTACGGTATTGCAATTAATAGTCAAATGATGTCACTACGCCATATAGGTTGGTCAATTGATTGCAAAAATTAATAATTATTATGGATCTTCTACACATAATTAAATATACAAAAAAAAAAACAATTAGATTTCACTCTCTAAGAAAAAACAAATTGACCCCAGCTCAAAAAAATTCTTCAAAAAATACTATTTACTATGCTTTTTAGATCGTTTAGAAAGTTTTTTATTTTTGTTTAATTTTCATATAAAAAACTCACTTTTGCTCATTTGCCCGTACGTTTTCGTCGGAGGGCAACAATTTCTATTTCTCGTCAGCTACAAAAATAATATTCAAATATTCAAATAGAATTAAAGTTCCAGAAAATATTTATAATTTGTCTTACCTTATTTCTAAGTTATCCATTTTTTTAATATTTTTAAACCAAAAATCAAAAATTCAATGTTTGAAACCAAAAGTCAACTAACAAAATGTAGTTGATTTTTGAAAGTAAAAAAAATCGAAGTAAATCAAATAATTGATTCTCGCGACACTAACAATTGAATTAAGTCAATTGTGATTGCAAGTCAATTCAAAATTGATTCTCGCGACACCGACTATAGAGAAAATAAAATAAAACGTAAAAATAAATTTCTAATATAAGTAAGTAACTATTAAACAAAATTAGCCCCCTCCCCCAAACAGTAGAAAATAAAATGGATGGTGGCCAATCATGAGATTCTACAAATTATAAGATAAATTAAACTTGCTAAAATTTTGGAATATTTTAGGTTTGAGGCTTAAAATGATCATGAACGTTTAAAAAACCTTGCTAAGCTTTTGAGGTTCTGTATTTTGGTCTCATTTAAAATTCTACTAATTCTTGTAAGCAGCCGACTTATGAAAAAAAAAGTATTGTATTGAAGCAACGACTATTAATGTTGTAATTTTTGTAACTGGAAACAAAAATTTAACATTACTTAAAGTTTGTAATTATAATATTTAATCTGTGAATGAAAAAAATTTGGTACAATTTCCAGAACCATTTCTCAATCGAATTTTATTATTATTTTTTTTTTAAATTATAGCTATAAATAACAGGAACCGTAGCGTTTTTCAAAATTTTTTAATTTTCAATTAGAAATTTTAATTTAAAATTTTACCAATATAAAAGTATATACACACATCTTCAAAAATGCAAAACAAAAGTAAAGTAGAAGCAAACATTTTGGTGCCTATTATGTATTTCGATAACGATTATGATTTGATCGAACGAAATGTCAAAATGCAAAATTGCCATTGTGTATTTCGGTGTCGTTTAGAAATTGTCGACGAAATCGACAAAGTTTAACTAGTTATCGATGTAAAATTTTATCACGAAAGAGACATCGAAAGAGAGATTTTGTACAAATTATTTCAATTTTGAACTGAAAGGATAAAATAAAAGAGTGACGTTTGGACACCTGGTGTTTGTTTTATATTTGCGATATTTTTTGGAATAAAAATAAATTTAAAAGTTGAAATGTTAGTAGGTATTTTACTTTATTCTTCATAATTATTTTGTATTGAAATAAATTTGAATAGGAATGAAAGTTACAAATAAACTGCAATATGAAAGTTAGGGTATATAAATTATTTCAGTAATTCTACTTTAACCATAAAAATAATGTTTATCGCACTTTTTTGTTCTAAAGCGTAATGGAATTTGATCAATTTTGGACATAAGTATAAAAAGCAAATATACATATAAAACTTCCTTGAGCACACCAGAAAAAATTAGCTCTGTTAGTCCGACATGAAAATCATTTCCTACGCTGCAAATCATTTCCTTGGTAGAAACCGCACAGAATCTTAATACGCTGTCCAATTTAATTATATTTGGAATCGACATGTTACTTAATGGCTATTTTAATTTTTATCCTTATTTTTCTAATAAATCCATAAAAGCAATGTTGGTTAACAGGAAATTTTGATCAAAACTGTTAATAAAATTAAGTTTTGTATATAATAACTCATCAAATTTATGTATAACTATATACGTATAATCTTCCAAATCCAGTGGATTAGAATAATCCCGACTATATGTTGGCTTGCTTCTTAATTCTGCAATTTTATAGCGTTTTTCAGCACTATCAGAAACTGAAAATTTAACTCTGCTAAAATCATTTTATTTATAAAAACTTTTAATTTAATAATTTTTATTTTATTACTTTTAATTTAATAATTTAATTTTAATTTTTAAACACTTTTAAATTCAACTTAAAAATTTCAAATAGTTATAACACTATTGTTTTGTTTTTTTTTTCGTATAATAATTTGAATTTGACAGTCAAAGAATCAAACATATGTCATTTTCATCGTAGATTTAAATTTTACAATGGCAGCATTTTAAAACACTTTCGATCAAATTTTCATCGAAATACATAATGGCACTAACGATTACAATCGAATAACTCTAACGATAACGATGAACGATTCGATGAAAGTCGATCGAAATACATAATATAAGTATCTTTAATTTACATTTTCATAATCCAAATAAGTCAACCGAAATGTAGATGTCGCACTATATTATTAGAAATAAATTACATTCTAAATAAATTAATTTTTATTCAAATTTAAAAATTTTAATATTCGAAAAAATTTCAATTAATCGAATGTTAAGCAAAATTTCAATAAATTAAATTCAAAAATATAAAAGTTTTGATACTATTAAGGAAGTAATAATTTGTTTTTGAGACATTTACTTATAAATTATATTTATTTTTGTGTTATTTTTTTTTTTAACAATTTAATAAAATTTTTTTGTCTATATTCATTTACTAAAAATGTGATTTAAAAAAAAGAAAGAAAAAACATATCTGAAGATATAAACATTCCCTTTATTTTATTTTGTTTTTTGACAGTTTTGGGGCAGACTGATGATGATAAGTTATAATGTTGCACAAGTAAAATATTATTTTTTATTATTTTATTTTGTTTGTTTGTTATATACGTATATATATATATATATATATATATATAACCATATAATGCGATTATATAAAGAAAATAAATTTTTGCCGAAGAGTTTTTTTTTTTAACTTTCCAACAAAGAATATTAAAATAAGAAAAACAAAAAAAAACCAAAAAAAAAAATAGTTTCGAAGTTTTCTTTATAAAGAAATTTTCTTTTAGATTTACGCATTTTTGTTTTTTTGTTTTATTCTGTAGTCAATCTTTTTTTGCATTATATTAGCGTATTAAATTTGTTTATTAAAATAAAATATTTAAAATGTTAAAATCTTGATTTTAAGTATAGTTAGTTATAAGTTTGTTCTAAAATTAAGTTAATTCAATAAAATGATTCATAAGTTTCTCTCGCCAACGCTTCCCTCAATCCATTGCATTAATTATCTTTAAAAAATCTATATGTTTTTACAGAAATCTCTGCGAAATCATTACTTCCTTTGTAGTAATTATACCTTTCTATGTAGTGTAAGTACACATTCAATAAAACACAAAATAAAATAATTAAGTAAAACAACTTATTTCCTTAATAGTCAAACATTTAATACTAAATCAATCTTAACATAGCCATAAACCCTTAACAATAACCCAACAACGACCCTAAGCAAAGCAGTGCTATTCATTACCAATGCCAACACATAATGAGAACAATAACTGTAACTGCTCTCATCAGGTTGATGTTACCTTATAATATTTCTAGAACCGTAGAAAAGTTGGAAACGCTATATGCCACAATCATCACAAAAAAAAATCAAAGGATGAATGCGATTTTTATTGGATTCACTGCTCCTTGGTTTTTTCAATTCATTTAACTTTCACTTTAATTCTCTTCTCGTTCAACAACCATTTGCATACAAGATGTCCTAAGATATAAGTTTTAAAAATTTGATTTTCAATGAATATAGATCTCTTATATAGTAAAAATATTTTACTAAACTGTTAGAATTTCAACATTCCATTACATTTTCAATGAATATAATTTAATCTTGTTAAATACAGTCTAATTATATTAACTAAGTTCTTACATATTTATTAAATAAATATTAGATTACCAAGCCTTTTTACAATTTATTTAAATAAAATTTAGGAAATAAAAAAAAAAGCTATTAACAATACGCAATACTTGAAGCATAATTTACTACTCGTATGTGTTGTGTCTACTAAATAGTAAATAAGTACATATTTATGTACACATTATTTAAGTTAATATTATTTTATAATATTATTCGAAATTCTTTTAAATCTTCACATTTCTGAAAAGATGAAATCATTATCTTTAGTCAATAAATAAGTAAGTCAAATATTAATTTAAAAAAAAAATTGTAACTAGTTAGTTACAGGGTGGGCAAGAAACTTTGTTGAAAAAAATTGATGGGAAAGTGAAATAATGTGAAATGAAAAACTTTGAGTTATGCTACCCAAAGACTAGGGAAGGATTCCTTTGTATAAAATTATTGTAGGTGAAGAGAAAACGGTTTAGGATGGAAATAGTATGATGGGTATTCTCTTAGCTATATCAAAAATACCACTGCATTTTTTTATTTAGCTGCATGCCTAAAATATTTAGACTTTCGGACCGTTGTAGATTTTTTCATTCAAATCGCAGGATTAGGACGAGTTGATCTCTCTTGAGCAGAGATCAAACAACTTGTTTGTGCGTGAACGCGTTGAACTCAACTCTGTTTACGTTACCCCAATAGACTATTTTTGCTAGATCATGGTTAAGTGAGCTAGTCATTATGTTGTAACGCAGAGACAAGTTAAAGGATCGCCTGCCGCCTGACTGTTGGCTTCTAAAGTCGTTTTGACAATACTTTAAAATACGCGCCTTTTGTTTATAAGGATTTGCATTATTTTGGAAAGAATCGAAGTAATGGCAACTGGTCGGTAATGTTAGTTATGAAATATTTTTTATAGCTCTAGAATCTAAGCTATTTCAGATTTAGAGATTATTTAGATTTTCACAGTAAATAAAATAGAAAACTTAAAAACAAAATAGTTGGTGATTTTAAAAGCATGTTAGCCTCACAGACATCACAAAATAATGACTTGGACATATTGCCTTTTTACATTTGTCACATATCATTGACAAGTATTAGCATTTGAAAATTTTCATAAATGACATCCTATTATTTTTTTTGTTGATGGTATTTTAGTCAAACGTATATGGTTGAAGACAAAAGCAGTCGCGTTTGAGCTATTTGACATATGAGGACGTAGAGTAATATGTATACGGTCGAACTAAATTTTCTGGAAGTTCAAGCAAAATAATGTCGAAATGCCTAGAATATTGGTAAAAACAGGTATTGGCCATATATTCACATTCGCCCTTACAGCGATATGTTAAACGTAAGTGAATGTGACTATTCCAGTTGTTTCTGGCAACACTTAGTATTTTGATACCACGATTTGAGGGATCTATTTGTCCTTGTTGGTCGTTCCTCACTCAAAATTGAATACTAGAAACTTTAAGGTTAGAGAAGTTAATTAAACCACTCATTTTCGCACTTTCTGCAAGTCTTGTATTGTTTGGAGAAGCCTTATAAGATTGAGCATGTTAAAACGAAGTGTTCAAGAGTTTCTTTATCGTCAAAACCGTAGCTACGTAATGGAAATTGAAAGAAATATAAAGTTCGATTGCTTGTCCTCTAATCATCTCATCTAGTAAATCAACATCAAATTTCGTCTTATTGTAGAAATCAATAATTTCTGGTTCCTTTACTTCATCCTCAATAATATTTTTATTTGTATGATTAGTACTTTGAAGTATGAGTGTTAACTAGTTAGTTATTTAATACTATTTAAAACTAATTTACATTTTTAATACGAATTTTCAATTTATTGATTAGTTACCAGTAGAATTTGTTCTTAAGCTAAAATTTGTTTCTGCTTAACATAAGTTCTGTCCTTTTCTCTACAATCATCTTTTCTACTTCGGGGGCAATCTTGTTTGCAGTGATTAATTTTAAAACTCTACAACTTGAATGAATTTTGCCTTCAAATGAGAATCGCACTAGATATTGATAACCTCCATTTGCATATGGTCAGACACTGATTCTATATTGAGAAAATTGAAGAAAACAAAGAAAACTTGTCTTCTAATGATTTGAAATCAGCAAATCTTGTTTTAAATTCAGTTCTTAAGCTTAACTTTTTTTCGCGTATTTTTGATATGATGCAGTTTCACCTAAACTGAATTTATAGATGTTGCATGTCTGAAAATTCATTTCATATTTATTTTTGAACTGCTTTTCCCAAAGAAATAGCTTACATTTGAATACATTACCTTCACCATACATGTTGGTAGTGATCTGCTCCTTTTCTTGCAGTTTCAAATTTAAATCGGATAAGTGTTTCGTTGTATCAACCATGAAGCATAAATCTTGCAACCACACCGTATCAGAAAACAAGGTAATGTCCTTGATTCTTGATTGTTAAAAACTGACGTATAATTCAGTTAGAAATTTAGAAAACTGTCGTTGATTTAATCCTCGAGATTTATGAAATTGATAATTTTATAGGTTTCGACACATTTTCAATTTTTATTACTTTCGTACATAATCCTGATGAATTATACAATGATAGTATGATGAATCTTGGACCCATAATTGAAATTTCACTTAGTTTGCTTTTTGCAGTAATGCTGCAAAACCATTGGTTGCTAGTGCTTCAGAAATCAATTTCGACTGGGCAAATTGTATTTTTGCAGAAGTTTATAAACGTAATTAAATATATCTCCTGTAGTAGTGTCATGGATCGGTTCCAAAATTTCTTCGTAAATCTTGTAATCTGTGTTGCACGCTAAAAGATAACGCCCCCAAAGTTTGTACTCTCTTCACAGGTAATGGAAAATGCTTCGAAACAAGATGACGTTCTCATTTGGTGTAAGTAGTAAATAGTAGTAGTAAAGCAGTAAATATAACAGTTATAAAAAATGATTCCACAGAAAAATTTAGTGATAAAAAAAATTATCTCACTCTCCATGATTTTTTTGATATAATATTTTTATTTCTCTTTTTACTCCCATCGAATAAATAGGTAATGCAAAAATTCTAGGGTTGCTATGAAATTTAAATTTTCGTTTGTTTTTGTACTGTTATATCGAGTAGGCCGCAAAGTTAAATGTTGTGGGCTTACAAGTTTAAGCCGCAAGTTTAAGCCGCAAGTTTAACATGCTTGTGTTAGACAGAACTAAATTTTAATTTTAGTGTAACTAATATTTATTCTGTCATCACATGATAATATTGTGTAAAATTTTTTGTTAACGACCGCCTTAGCTTTCGGTGTTCTAGCTAGATCACCATTACTCATTTATCTTAGGCAAAAATAGTTTAATCTTAGATAAACTTCCATTTGAACACATAATACTACATACCTACATACATATAATATATATAAAGAATATATAACTAGTTTTGATTTATTCAAATTTCCTCAAAGACGTATATAGAACGCTACTTCATATTAATGGTTTCCGAAATTATGTATCACTCTGTACATAATTTTTATTTTTAAACATTGTTTGAAGTTTTGAACATTTAATTGAATACAAGAAAATAATGGGTAATTAAACATGCTTTTTTTTAATATTAATCGTGAATATATCTTTTTAATAATTACCGCAGTGTGAGTGCAAATTTTTTTCTTCTTTAATACTGACTGACTACTGCTATTAAAATTTTTTCTAGGTTAAATTTTACTTCGTACATATATTTAATTTATAGTTAAAATGTCTGGAATGCGTCAACTATAAGATCAATATACCTCGTTAATTACTAAAAATTAATTATTGTATGCTCTTACACAGTTCCAAATTCGATAAAATTTTTGAGCTCTGTGATATATCGAAGATCTTACGAAGGCGGATGAAATTAATAATAATATTATGTAGAGAATTTCTTCAGTCTAAAGATGGTACCACCTCTTTTATATGGTAACTATTCTTCGTTAAAGCAATATTATTATTTTTTTTTACTTGATATTTCGATTACTGTGAGATTCTAAGCTTTTATTTGTTCTCCATATAAAAGTGATATTCCTTTGAATATTGAAATGTCTTAATAAATCTTGAATTTAATTCAAGAAAAAAAATTGGGCGGTTGTAAATTTTTAGAAATATTTATGGTATTTTTACTATTATTTTTTTAATTATTTATTTCCATATCTGGAAAAAGTTAACAATTCTGGGACATATATTAATTTTTGATTAAGTTTTTGAGTAATTTTTGTTTTATTAGAAAATACTAGAGCGAAAATTCGAGACCATTAAAAATTAGGTATAACTAATTGAAAAAAATAATAATTAAAACACATTATTCTGTTATCTTACAAATTTTTATTGTAAAAACTAAACTATACATTTTTTTAAATTTTTTATATTATAAAAAGAATGCTTCAAAATATTTATCAAAATATCAATAGCTTAGAAGTTAGTCCATTAGTGGCAATTACTGCTTTTACATCTTATTTTCATGGAGTCGGACAAATTTTTCAATATTAAAGATAGTATTGAGCTCCATGTAGACCATGTAGTTCTAATTAAAGTTTTGAGGTTGTCCGTTGTTTCGGGGCGATGCTTTGCAACCTGTAACTTATATATGGACCAAATATTTTCAATAGGATTTAGATCTAGGCTAGAATACGAACATTTCATTACTTTGATATTTTTATTTTTCATGTGATTTTGAACCTGAAAATATAATTAAAAAAAACTAGCTATGTATATTAGATGAAAATGCAATAGAAAAAATTATTCTTACCTTTCTATCACTGTAACAGAGAGAAATCTTGTTGAAAAATGAAGTCAGAAGTGTCTCCAGAGAGCATATGAACAGAAGGCTATAATTCATTTTCCAAAATGTTTATATAAACATCAACATTAATTTTTGAGGAAACAAGGCAAATCTTCCTATTTATGAATTGGAGAAGTATTCCCATGCCATTACACCTTCATTCTTTGATGGCAACATTTGCATGGATTCATTGCTTAATCGTTCTCCTACTTTTCGCCGAATCAACTGTCTTCCAACACTGTCATGCTCTTTGAATTGGCTTTCGTCTGAAAATATTACCAGCTCCTACATGTCCAAGAAACGTGTTCTTTTGCCCATGCAAGTCTTTTGTGCCTATGTATTTGCTTCAATTTAGGCTTCTTGACTTTATTACATGAAATGCAAGCATAAATTTCAACTGTCCAATTTTTTTTCACAGCAGCGTATATCTTACACTTCTGATTTCATTTTATTTTACAGAATCGAAAATTTTTCTATTGATTAAAATAAACTATCAAACGTAAATCGAAATTTATAATACCTTTTAAAATAATTTTTACTAAGTATATCAAATGTTTAAAAGAATCATTGTAGACATTTTGTATCTCATTTAATTTGATTTTTGTAGTTTTTAAACGTTAATTTTCGTATGAGTATAAAATAACGCTTTTTGGAGAAAGTAACGGATTATTGAAATAATAATAATAATAATAATAATTAAAATTAAATGTAATATAGTTAACTTATTCTTCGTAAATATGTGTGTAATTGCAAAAAATAACCGGTTTATTTCATTGTCCTTTCTTTTTAATCAAGCTTAGAAAATGTTTCGTGTTTATTATTTATTTTCAACATTTAAGTAAACTAAATGTGACCGACCTCAAACTGTTTAAAATAAAAGATTATTACAATTTAATAAAAAATTGCCTTTGAAAAATATTGTGGTAACTATTTAGTTGACAGATTCAATAAAGAAGGTAACTAGCTATGCTATATAAATTCAACAATTAAAGACTATGACAGTTCTAGATATATTTTGCATAGAGTTTAAGTATTTTAATTAGTTTAAAAAAATAATTTTTTTTTTGGTTGATGGTTGTCCAATTAGAAATAGAAAGGAACGTCATAAGTATATATAAGCGTTACAACAATGAAAATCTAACATGCGTGCGTATTAGATTGGAGGATAAATCATAAGTGCGAAATATGGATTAAAACGAGCCTAATGCGGAATAAGACAAACTGAAAATTATAAAATTTGTTCATAGCTGAAACTTCACATGACAAGAACAAAATATTGTCTTCAATGGAAACCACCTCAAGTATATTATATAGTGTAATGCCATATCGAGAAGAACCATTATGTTATAGTCGTCGTGAAGTTTAACTTATTGTTAACAAAAATTAACAATAAAATCTTAATAACAAAAAAGCAAAAGAAAATATTTAAAATCAACTACATAATATTTCTATCCCTTTCTCTCTCTTAAGAAGATTTTGTTGGTCGTAAATATTATTCAAAAGCCACTTACATGAATTATTAATTGAAAAAAGGGAAAGCGATTAAGATTACGTAATTTTACTGCTGTGTATTAAGTACGAGTATAAATAAATAAATTTATTTTAAAACATTTCGAAGTGAAATAAATAAAATTACAATTTTATAAAGTTAAACTTTAACCAAAATTATATGTATTCGAATAATAAAATTACAATTTTTTAAGTCACACTAATTTTCAACTTTTGGTTCTATTTAATTTGTTTGTAAGATTCAAACAGAAGTTAAATTAAGTAAAAAAATGTACAAGTTATTATTCTGTCTAGTAAAAAGTATTGATAACAAGTTCATAAATTTAAAATTAGAACACTTAGTTTATGAGAAACTTATGGTTCAGATCAAGATCTAAACTTAACTTTAACACGAGATACGTTTTATTGAATTTAATTTAGTTTCACTGAATCTGGAAATCTTCCTGACGATTTTTAACAAATCTGTACATATCGTAGAATTCCTATTAAGATTGTTGTGAAGGTGCTAATTTTAGGTTCCAAATCTAAAATCACTGCATGACGGGACTATTATTAAAAAATTTAGAATTAAATACCACTAATACTTAAATCTATTCCATTTAAAGTATTAAGCAGGATTGGTTATGGTAAGTTGAATGAATGTTTAAGATATGAAAGTTCGGAGAATGCTTTTTGGCTATGAGAATATAATATTTCTGATGCTTATGATAGTTTTTTAAATATATTAAAAATGCATATAGTTTTTTAATTAATGCTTGTAGTTATATAGTTAATCAAAGAACGGAGAACAAAAGATCAAAACGCCAGATAAGTCGCAGTCTACTGGAAATATTTAAACGTAAGAATGAGTTAATTAGTTCCATGCGATCATTTATTGTTATGTAACTGTTGCAATAACTTAGGACTTAAGAAGGATGTGTCTCAAAGAAATAGTTTCTTCTTCGAAAGTATAACTGCTTGAGAATTGCTTAAAATAATAAATTCGATTGAAAATTCTCATTTTTGTGGAGATGATGGTATTTCTAACCGTATCTTAAAAAATATTGTATTTAATATTGTTGATATCCTGGCATACATTTTCAATTGTAGTGTTTTGTCTGACGTCTTTCCAGATTTATTAAAATGTGCAAATGTGCTACCCCTTTTTAAAAATAATAATCCAAACGATATAGTGAATTACAGACCTATATACTTATTTGCTTCTATATTCAAAGTTTTTGAAAAAGGTGTTAAGTGTAGGATGTTATATATATACATATACTATACTTATTTGGATCAAATAAATCTTTTTAGTCCTAAACAGTTTAGTTTCAAAAAAGGAGTATCAAAGGAACGATACCTTATTAAATTTTTGTTCAAATGTTTTTAAGGGTCTAGACAACAAAAAATCATGTGCAGGACTTTTTGTGGATATAACCAAAGTATTTGATGGTGAATCATGATATAATTTTGAAGAAATTGGATAATGTTGGTTTTCGAGATTTTACTCTTAAATGGTTTGAGTCATATCTGAGAAACAGAACGTAGAGGGTTAAATTGGCTGATAAAATAAGTAGTAATTTCAGTATTAGACTTGGAATACCTGAAGAATCTGTATTAGGGCCAATTAGATTTTTAATATACAAAAATTCCTTATTTTCCCAAGTTTACTGTGGTCATCTAACAGTTTTCGCAGATGAACTGGGTTATTCTTATGCTTCAGTCAATCCATTGAATATGATTACGGAAATAAATCAAGATATAAGTATGTTAAGAAAAAGGTTTGCTGAACATAAATTAGTTATTAGCAGAAGATTTCCCTCAAATCAATATTATGTTTCATGCCTCCGAGTGCCATAAACATAAATTGGTAAATAATAACTGCACTATTGTTGTGACAATATCTGCAGCAATAATATTTTGAAACAGTTAAGTAATTAAAGTACATAGGTGTAACAATTGATTACAAATTGAGCTGGGCTGAGCACATCTGGCAGTTCCTGAAGCTGTAATTACGTTCTACCTTGCGTAGCTTTTACCATTTGAGCAAACTTTGCTCAATATCGGTTTTAAAAACTTTTATTCTTAAGTATTTCATCCTACAAATTTTTTATAATGATCTTTTTCAGATTATTTAATTAACTTCCAGAGTGTATTAGGCTAATTAGAAACAAAAATCTGTTCCTAAGTAAAATCAAGAAATAACTTCAAAATATCGACAACCGTGGAATTGAAGTTTTGTTAGATAGTGTAAATTTATTAATTAACTAATGTAAGATTTCTGTTGTTGGGCTTATAAAATTGCTGTTTCCTAATTGTTTTTCGTTTAATTCATCTTCGTAAACCTTTTTCTTTTTTAATATTCTTAAATTACATTTTTTTTCTTTTTTAATTTTCATTTAGTTTGTATATATATATATTTCTTTGAGGAGAAATCCACCACTACTAATCTAACAGTCTGAATTCCATGGAAACGGGGCTAGACGTGGATAAGATTGCTATCGACTTTAGCCAGGCTTTCGTTAAACTGTGCCATAGTGTCACGTTATTAAAATTTCGTGCTTTCAGATTTCCATCTCTCATTATAGATTGGTTTAGCTCATATTTGTCTGACAGAGTGTATTTTAGGTCTAATGTTTCAGATTCTTTCATTGCTAAATCAAGTGTTCCACAAGGTAGCCACTTGGGCCCTTTGATTTTTATTTTAACCACCAGCGATGTATAAATATTATAAAAAATTCTCACATTCTTGTGTATGCTAACGATATGAAAATATTTAAGTAAATCTCATCCCCGCGAGACTATCATCTTTCTTCAAAGTTAGTTTAATAACTTCGCTATTTGGTGTAGTAATAATAATCTAGTATTTAACGCAAGTAAATACCAAAGTACACATCACCTCTTCCCGTAAAACTACTTCAGTATTAGCGTATTAACAGTATCAACATCTCTAGTGTTGCATCCACTAAAGATTTAGGTATTCTACTTGATATCGAACTAAATTTAAGATCTCTTATTGATAATACTGTGAGAAGAGCTAATTCAGCTCTTGTGTTTATCAAAAGATGGTCAAAAGAATTTTCCGACCCATATGTCACCAGGGTAACCGACTGTCGAGTACAAAACAATGGAGAAGTCTGCAAGTAGTAGACGAAATACGCGTATCTGTATGATAAGCACATCAGTAAAATTAAAAGGAAAATATTCGACTATTTTCACCGTTATACTGAAAGACGTATTTAATAAGATTTCGAAAGCGATTGATCATTCAATCGGCATATTCCGTCTTCGATCTGGTACTATAATAATTAAATTTCCAACCGTTTACAATAAGTCAATATTCTTTTTAAAGTATCTATGTTATAAAAACCTTTTCTTAAAAGGTATTGAGATTAACAACTCCTCCAGTATTTTTATATCAAATAGTTTGACGTGAAGTACTCGTGGATTTTTAAAGTTTGCAAACGTGATGAAAAAAGATGGATCGATACATAAAACCCACATTAAAAACGGTTTGATGCATATTCAGAAAAGAGCAAATGATGAATTCATTCAAATTCCGTCAAAGAAACAACTGCACCAAGTACTTACCGAATGATAACTACTCGTTCAAATATCTCCTGAAACAACATAAAATTATATTTTCGTGCAACTTATTTATCATTTACCATCACAGAAATTTACTTTTTGTTTTTTATTTTTTTTTTTATTTTATGTTATTCAAACTACAGCGTTACAAAATTGAAAATTATTATTTTTTATTAATATTATCAATATTAAAAATAATGTTTTTTGAGGAGAAATTAATAAATGCATATTGTGGATATCTATTTTTTTAGTAATTTTTTTATCACTTCAATTTCACATTTGAAAACTGTTTGAAATTTCTTTGTACCTTGTAACAATTTTAGCTCAATTATGTTCGTTGAGGCGAACGTAGCTTGTATTCTGTACCTATCTTGGGCTGGGACCAACTTTATATCTGTTGTCTGTAGCGTTATTGTGCTTAATGCTTTAATCACCTTTTTATTCTATTGAACAATTTCTGTAATAGCCTGGGTATTGTATATATGCTCTTTAACTTCAAAATATATTGACCGCTTATAGAAAAAAATATTTCTGATTTTTTCCCAACTATTTCCTATCGCAAATAAATACTAGTGTCTTTATTGTTCTTAAAACTTAGTTAGTATTTCTCTTTAATGATTGAAATTATAACAATAAAATGTTTCAATTTACAAAACTTCATTTTTATCTGAAGGAAACAAAACTTTAGAAGGTAATCTAAACATCGAACTCATGGATATATGTTGAATAGATTTTATGAAGGGAGCGTAACGGAATTTTATCTCTTAAAATATTATTATATTATATAGTTTGTGAAAACCAAAATTTTACAAGAAAAAGCGGGATTTCGAACCACCCGAGCCTTTTATGACTTTTGTTCTTTCAGTACTATGTTTTTCAGTACTATGCTGGTACAAAAATCGCTATTAGAGACAACCTGTATTACGTATAATTATTTTTTTTTTTTTTTTTTTTTTACAAATAATTTACAATTTTTTTTATTGTTAAGAACTTGTTGTGTACTTTATGCCCATACAAAGGTTTCTCAGTTGATGTCAATACTGAAGGTCAAAATGTCGACTTTCCGTAAAATGTAGGTATATATAGCTACTAAAATATACTTAGATACAAACTTTTATGGCTAACATTTAAATTAATTTAATTTTTTTAAAGAAATTGTTTTATTCAATTTTGTTTAACACTTAAATTCGGACTGAAAAGGTTTTTCACCAAAAACAAAAAAAAATGAGACAAACTAACTAGTTATGTAGACAAATGATTGTTCTAATTTTTTAATTGTAATTTTTCTCTTTCTTTTTGTTGTTTATTTTCAATTGTTATGCTAACATTGCACAGATTTAATGTAAGTTATGCTCTAGAAAAGCTAATCAACATGTCTTATTATATTTTTTCTTTGTTTTGTTGGAAATTTGCAAAATGCTAATTGTTGTTGTTGTGTTATGTAAAAAAAATTGTTTTTCAAAATTAAACAGGTTAAAAGTAAATGTTTTTAAGTTAATGAAATTCGAGAGTAATATAAGATAAATTTATTCCAATCGTAGTATTCAAAGTTAAATCTTTTTCTGCTTCCTTTGATCTATTCAAAGCATAGTAATCCTTTAAACTGAATTTCTTCTTGTGCCGATTTACCGTCACGGTCGATTTTGACAGCTAAATAACCAATCAGAATCAACCGTCGCACCGAAAAAATAAACGAACTTTATTTTACATCGAACCGTGACGGTAGTCAAACAAGAAATTGAACATATATCCCTAATTTAGTTTTAAAGAACTGCATTTACAGTTTGACTTATCCTCTTTACTTAATTTTTAACAGATCACTAAATGAAGGAATTTTCTTAGATGACTGGAAATTCTCAAACATTATTCCTATTTTCAAATCAGGGTCTAAAACTGTCGTTGAAAATTATAGACCTATCGCTAAATTATCTTCTATTCCTAAACTTTTCGAAGCTATTGTCACAGATAAAATGTATTTCTTGGTTAAAGAACACATATCTCCAAATCAGCATGGCTTTATGGATGGAAGATCTACATCCACTAACTTAGCAGTTTTTCTTCACACAGTTTTCAATGCAATTGAAAAAGGCTATCAAGTAGATACGATATTCACGGATATTTCTAAAGCTTTTGACAAAGTAGACCACTCTTTACTACTCTCTAAACTTCAGGCTCTTGGTATTCATGGTACCTTCCTTCTATGGGTTCAATCTTATTTGATTGGTCGTAAACTCTGCGTTAAAATACAAAATAGCACGTCATATAACTTCGAGGCTACGTCTGGTTTTCCACAAGGAACTCATATGGGGCCACTATTATTTTTATTGTTTATGAACGATATCGACTACGATATTAAGTCTTTGATCTTATCATTTGCTGACGATACCAAACTTTTTGCGGTTATTAAGTCGGACGAAGATTGCCATCTCCTGCAGCAGGATCTTGACAAATTCTACTCTTGGTGTAACATTAATGGTCTTACCATTAATATTAATAAGTGCAGTTACATGTCATTTTCCAGGAAGCAAACTTTAATTGAATCTTATTATAATATCAACGGTTCTATTATTGAACATGTCCGTGAAACAAAAGACTTGGGTATCATTCTCGATAATAAATTAACTTTTAATGCTCACATAGATCGAATTATTTCTAAAGCTTTTTCCATGTTAGGTTTCATTAAGCGTAATTCACAGCAATTTTCTGATCCTTATACATTCAAAAATTTATATACTGCACTTGTTCGTCCTCACCTCGAATATGCTTGTCCGATCTGGATGCCTTATTATGATAAACATATTAAGAGAATAGAGTCTGTTCAAAAGAATATGATTAGGTTTTGCCTTCGTAAATTCAACTGGCAACCGTATATTACTGGATATTTAGCTAAATGTCAACTTATTAAGCTTTCTACTCTTGAGGCTAGGCGAAATGCTGCATCCGTGATGTTTTTCTATGATATTTTATCTGGCAGAATAAAATGTCCATCTATTCTTCGCTTTTATAATATCTATGCTCCAGTGCGCGAATTCAGAAGCCAAAGATTTTTATATCTTCAAAATCATAGAACGAACTATGGTTTTTCCGAACCTATTGCAAACTCTCAGCGCTTATTTAATAACAGTTTTTCAGTAATTGACTTCAACTACAGTAGATTCGTTTTTAGGAGAAAAATCATCACATTTTTTGAAACATTACAATAATTCTTCTAATTTTAATTAATTATAATTTTATTCTACAAATTTATTAAAATTATTCTCTGTTATCATTTGAATGTACTGCATACCTTTATAATTACTATTGCTTTTACTATTAATATTTATTTATTACTTAAGTCTGAATTTTTCTTTTTTTTTAACTTCTTTTCTTGAATTAATGTTATTTTTAACTTGAAATTGTTAATGCATCTTATTATTAATGTTATTTTATATCTGAAATTATTTTTATATTTACAATTTTTGTTTTCTATTTCTTTTTATTTTATCTTGTTTTATTTTATTTTAGTTTTAAATATTTTATAAGCAAAATCTGTAAGGGACTACCCAGTAGATTGAAATAAATAAATAAATATGACAAGCAATAAGTTCAATGACAGCAAAATGATTTGTGTTGGTTATACATATTGTAAATATTTGTATTGTGGATATTTTGTAAATATTAATCTAAAAATATATAAACCTAAAAAATATATTAGCCTAGCTTCATTACACGATTTTGATATTTTAATAATTTATTTAAATTTGTTTTATAATTAATTATAAATTAAAATAAATCAAATAATTTATAATATTTATTTTGTATATTTTATTTGAATATTTGAAATATTATAAAAATTGTTTTTATTTAGAATAGTTACTTATATTTTTAATTTGTTAAATATTTCAATGTAAGCGTGACTGAAATCGTCGGATGATGAAACCGTTCTGAAAAAACCGACACAGATAATAGCGACCATGACGGTAAATCGGCACATGAAATCCTTATACCTTTATTTTGTGAATTGTGAATAAAAAAATTAAATTGTAATTCAGACTATAGCTGTACATTGTGCTTGTTTGGAAAAATAAGTAAATTATGTACTAGTACTTACAATCTCTAAGGATCATTTTCAGTTTTAAAATTTCATAATTAATTTATGTTATTCAGAGAATGACCTAATCACATGTCCCTCCAATAACTAACAGAAATAGTACACACGAACATTTAAAGAAAAAGCTAAGTTAAACTTAGACGGTATACCTTTTTAGTATGCAATACTTACTGCCATTACAAATATAGAAAAGCCATTACAAAATAATTTTTTCTTTGCAAATAAATATTTGATATGAATTGGAATCAGACTATATTTAGGTATATTCTTTGTCAACAACATTGGAGAAGAAAACTTAGAGAAAATTTTTGCTTTTTTCAAATAATTTTACTGTATAAAAACAGAGTTTTCAATTAAAAACGGTTGTTTTTTTGATATAATGGGTTACTCTTTTCTTTTGATATTTAGCGTAGATCAGTTTTGATGTCTGTTATCTCGTTAATTTCGTGACCAAAATAAAAACAATATATACTTACTTAATAAATAAAAACTCTTTATTATGTTTTCTTAACTTTAAGTTGTATTTTATTAGTCTTAAATTTGTACTTTATTAATTTTGAATTTCTCTTTTTGTTTCAGGTAAGTTTCAAAACTGGTTATACTAATTCAAAATAAATGATTTACTTGACGGACCTCTCTTGTGAGTATACGAAATTTTTTGTTCCTCAGTCGAAAAACTAGATTCATATCAGAACTTACACTGTTCAACGATAAATCTAAGTTTATATATATGAAACAATTTGCTGTTCACAAACTTCAATGTCTTTTTAAGTATAATTTACTATATTATTTATTTATTTATTTATTTATTTATTGCCATGATACATATTCATAATTTTTTAACAATTCTAAATTTTTTAGAGATCATATTATTGTATTTACACCTATGATTATTCTTAATTATTATTTAGGCTATAAGTAGCTGACTATTTATTTATTTTTTAATTTGTTAAATGGAAAATGGCGATGGTTTTACCTTTTTGAATATTTAGGTTTTTTCATAAAACTTACCATTGCTTACATACTAAGAAATAAACCTGGGGTGGAATTCTGTATTGTGATAATCACGCTGCGACTGTCGCATATCTATAATTGGTATTCTATATGGTGATTGTCACAGTGATAGTCGCTTTTTTTGTGATTTTAGGGTGACAGCTAATTTGGTGTCACTCATGATAAAAATAAATAAAAGTTTGGTTGTTTTTTAAGATTTAAGCCTTTTAGATTTTTTATGTTTTGGTTTTTTAAGATTTATGTTAAGTTTTTTATGTTTCAGGTTTTGTTTA
The DNA here is from genome assembly GCA_963942445.1 of Argyra leucocephala. Classification (NCBI taxonomy): domain Eukaryota; kingdom Metazoa; phylum Arthropoda; class Insecta; order Diptera; family Dolichopodidae; genus Argyra; species Argyra leucocephala. The sequence goes on from OZ012677.1 coordinate 125,171,441, forward strand.
AGTTGTAATAATTTTAATTTGTGTAATAAAATTATTAGTTTTTAGGTTTACGAATAAGAAATAAGTTTATTGATAGGATTTTCAGTTCAAAATGTAGAAGTCGCTAAAATTGCAACTGTTTTAAAAAGAAAGAAACTGAATAAAAAATGCTGTGATTATGTGTTAATATTTTTTTTTAATAAGTTTGAATTTTATTTTGGTTTTCAATTACATGTATAGAATATAGATATTTATATTAATTAGTTATAAGTTTGCAAATGAATTTTAATCAAATTTGAACACCATTTTTTTTTTTCATTTTCTTAAATTAGTTGTAATGAATTTCACTTTTTAGTATTTGAAAATTTAGTTTATGAAATTTACTTTTAAGTTATTTTTTTTAATCATTTTTTTTATTTTTATAATTTTACTTTGTGATTACACTTGTTGCACTAATACAATTTAAATCTTTAGTTTTGTTTTGACATTTAATAAATCACTTGTGCTGCCATTTCCGAATTGTATTTTTTAAAATGTTGCCGTTTTCTTAAATTATTCAAGTGATCGCAATACAGAATACCAAAATTTTTTATTGTCACCTTTGACTGTCACAGCCTATTCTAAAATTGCTCTTATGAGCAGATTATTTGAATTGTTGCAACTTTCCAGGAAAGCAGGAGTTAGCTTTTCAATTTGGTGCAATATGGTGTTTATATTAGCTAATTTTTAGAATTTCTTGGTTGAAAAATGTCAAAGTTTTGCAAAAATTAGTTTTAATATTGCATTTTGTTTTCTTTGCAAAACTTGCATGTGTGTTTTGGCAGTGTCTTTCCATACGATAAATCCATATAGAAATACACTATGCAAATTTTTTTTATATATTAGGAGTTGGTTTCCGAATTTAAAAAAGATTTACAATAAACAAAAGTTTAACAAAGAAATTACATTTTTCAATAGCTTTATTAATGTGAATCTTAAACAATAATTTTTTATTGAGGTCAATTCCAAGATAAGTGATGTATTTCCTTCTCTCCCAGACAATGTCTATATTATTAACCGAAATGTTTCTGTTTTGCAAAAAAGTGGATTTCCTTCTTCTGGTAAAGAAAATTACTTTGGTTTTTCGTCATTAATTTTTATTTTCCATTTGTAGTAATAATATTGAATGTCTTTAAGAGAATTTTCAACATTGTTTCTAATTTCAATTGGGAAGTTAAACGACATTAATATAACTGTGTCATCTGCATATAACCCGAGAGTGCAGTTAATGGACGTAGGCAAGTCTGCTATGAAAATATTATATAACATGGGTTATCACCTATGGCCTTGGGGGACTCCTGAATTAAGTGTCACAGAATGCGATACATCCAAGATTCTATTTTAACCAAAAATGATCTATATTTTAAGAAGCTTTGTACAATTTTTATGACTAGTGGGCCCCTGTGCAATTACACAGTAGTATACTTATGTAAAAAAATCCTGGATACAAAATCATCATTGATTCATAATAATTTATGTGAATCTTATTTGTTTTTTTTCTGTAGGTAGGTAAGAATCCTCGAAGGATACCAAGTGGTTTCAGTCACGTAAACCAACAGTGGTAGTGAGGGTCTTAAACCCACTAAAACCATCTTCTTTTGATGAAACCCATTGTCTTTCATACATAACAAATCCATGATAGATCGACTAATGAATTCTTACTCTCAGGAAAAAAAAATATATGTTTTTTTACATAATTTAAATTGTGGTTATGTTTCTGTATTATTGATTAAATTTTTTTTTTTTGTAAAATATTAAAGTAAATTTAATTTAAAATAATTAAAAGCTTTAAAAAAGTGATTTAAAAATGAAATAAAATATAAAAGTGTAAAAAATGAATGTATTTTTCTATTTTTATTATTTTGTCATAGCATTGGAATTGCTTAACTTTTTTCTGCTATTAGTCTATCCTTATATCTCTTTAATCTTAATATGTACCATGAAAAAGAAATCTTATCTCTATCAATTTGACAACAATTACAGTAAAAATCGGCTATAGACACTACTGATTATAGACAAAATTCGCTTTTAGTCGATTATTTTACTGTAATCATCTTTTTTGATATTTTTGTATGTATTTTAATTCTTTTGTAGTCAACAACGTTTGTTCTCACAATTCAGTTATAGTCAAAAATTTTTTTAAAAGAAAGTAATAAACTTCATACCATCGATGTCGTTTATAGTTAAATTAAAATATGACGCCAAATTTTTCAATAAAACAAAAAAATAAGTCAAAAGTGAAATATTTTATTAAAAAACAGTTTTATATATTGTCTTTTTCTGTTCTTTATTACAACTAGTTATGTATATTTTGTGATTACATTACAACATAGACAACAGAATTGCTATTTGTGAATAAAATAAAGTTTAAAATTGTCATACGAAAGTTATTTATTGAATTTCGTTTATAAAGATGCAATTTTTTTTTACTACGCCTATAGTCACTAATATTACTGAAATTTCGGGAATAACTATAACCGTGTTTTACTGTATATGCATTTTTTTTAAATAGCAGAAGCAAATGAGCATTTTTATTATATAACTTTTGAAGAGTATGATCTGATTTTTGTTTTTCTGTTTTGTTTTCAATTTTTGTTTGTGCTTTCGTTTTTGCACTTTATTGAATGACAGAATTTTTATGAAGGCTTTTTAAAAATTGTCCATGACGGAAATTTATTTTAGGTCGCTCAACTTGGAAATAACCGTCATTTATTTGGTGTAACTATTTGAAATGCTTTAAGTATTCAGCACCAAGAACATGCCATTAGGCCGCTCAATTTAAAGTGGAAGAATTTTTATAAAGCCCTTTTAAAAATTGTCTGTGATTGAAATTTATTTTAGAGTATAGATGTCGCTCTACTCGGATATAATCGTCGTTTATTTGGTTTAACTATTTTAAATGTTTTGAGTATCCACCACCGTTCTGCATTTTTTATTTTTAACTTGCTAAGATTTTAATATTTTTGTGGTGTAATTTACTATTCAACTATTCTTCCTTTTTTATTCCCCACGTTGTTCATCTTGTGTCTTATATACAAGATATAGGTATACAATTTTTATGAGATAGGTAGGACATTGAGAAATAATTAATTTATGTATTAAGCCCTTGTGCCAGACAGAATCTAATGCTTTTTTAATGTCGAGTGTCATCATTCCAACAGACTTTTTATTTTTTTATTTATTTGTTACGATATTTGTTATTCTACGAGCTTGATGTGAAGTTTAGTGCTTACTTCTGAATCGGAATTGCTCATTAGGAAGGATACTTTTATGTTGTATAAAGTTGTCAAGTCATTTCTTGATTAATTTCTCAAAAAGTTTTCCAATAGTATTTAAAAGACTAAGGATGGTAACTTTCTACGTTTACAAGGTTTTTTCCTTGTTTTGGAATGTAGCCTAGTCGCAAACATTTATTAAAAATTGTGTTTAAGGTTTGACAACTTGTCTTGTCTTATTTCGCCTAGGAAGTTTCTAACTTTTAATTCTTTAACTGTGGTTTTAATTTCGTTTGAAGTTATTTGCACGATGTTTTCATTATTTTGGGAATTAAACCTCTCTGTAGAGTTTTGTACAGCAGTTTCGGTTGAGATGTTACGATAACTATTTGATTTTCAAAATAATCTGCTAATATATTAGCTTTTTCTATATCTGTGGTTAGAAATGAATTGTTGTGACTTAATACTAGCATTTTGGTCTTTTTTTCTTTTTTAAAACTTTACATAGATTCCAAAACGCTTTAGTTGCCTTATTTAAAGAAGACAACAACTGTTCTATTTAACATTATTTTGATCAGAAATTTGTTTTTTATTCATTTATTGTTGTAACCATATCAAATTTTGTGGTCAGAGTTCCTTGAACGTTGCCATCGACGACATTCTGAATTTCTCAATGCAATAAGATGTTTTGTATGTTCTGCTAGTTTTGGTAAACAATCGTTATTTACCAAGGTTTTCTGCCGAACAGTTTTAATAATAGTTTCTGGTAAGCTTCTATGAAAGTATTCTACAACACTTCCAATATTTTCAATTGAGCTTGTATTATGAGAACTATACTGGAAATTAACAAATCACACGTTTTACCAAATTTTCTCCAGTCTGTCTTTTTAAATTTACTATATTTATCTGTTTGTTTTCAAAATATTTTATTTACGCTGACAAAATTTAAATTCAAATGTATTTAAGAGCTAACATATACTATTCGACATTTCAAGATTAAAATGTACTTCGACACAAAATAAAAGTCGGATATCCAAACAAACCAAAGTATGTATTTCTATAAAGAGAATCAAATAAACACAAAAAATATAATCAACCTGTTTTCGAACCATAAATAAAATGCGTATCATATTGCTTCTAAAATAGATTTTAATTGAATTAATCTATATATGTATGTATATATATGTGTATATATTTAGAATAAATTTAGATATCATTAAATTAAAAATGGATAAAATTTATTCATATCTATATACAATGCACATAGACAAAAAGCCATATTCAGCTATGTCCGAGCACAAAGAAAGTATAAATATTTACCAAAATTATGCCATTCTGTCTGACATTAACTTCCGTATACGATACAAAATTATTTTGTTATTATTATAATCTAAGGAATCAATCTTTTTTCAATTTTCTTCTCTCATCCATACGTATTTTAATTTTTATTTTGATTAATTTCTTAACGAAAAAATTTTAGAACTAAAGTACCGACATTTATTTCCTATGCATTGAAATTCTTTTCTAGTGTATTGAAATCATATTCTTCAGTCATCTGATCAGATCAGTCTTGCGGAATGTTTTATGTGTTAAAATGAATTGAAAGACTATGCTACACTTTTTTAAACAAATCAAGGCATAGTTCCAAAAACCTCCTGCTTCCAATTTTCTGCCAAATTAACACAAACAAACGTCATCGTCAATTAGTATTGATGGATTGAAACTTTTATTATCTTATCTCCAACCAGTCGTAAACATTTTTTAAAATGTTATATTATAAGTAATTGTACCTATCATTGGTTATGAGAAGGTACTACGTAACTAATAGTAGTATATTTCTTTTGTTGAAGTAATCTACTTCAAAAAAAAATTACGACATATTCTTTATAATCTATAACAGTTAGTAAATATTAATGAGATTATGCAGAAAAAAAATTCAACATTTTTTGAGATTAAATTTTAACTTATAAAAAATAAATTTCTTTAAACCATGCCATATACTGTTAGGTGCCTATTACAAAATCAATGTCTTCATCAATATTATTGTGCATATATTGACAATATATGGACAATAATATTGATGAGCGATTTCACATCAATTACTACGTATACATGATAGATTGAGTACTTGACTTGAATTCTTCTTGAAATTTACAGCTGCGTATTCGATTAACCAGCTTGAGTTGCCATCAGCTTGAAAATAGCTTGAGTTTGACATGTATATTTTTGGTAACATAAATTTTTACACCTAAAATTTGTAACACTTTATATAAATTAAAAGATTAAACAAATCACAACATTATAAAATTAAATTTTTTTTTATTTACTTTTTTAACACTTCTATTTGTTAAATTCATTCCAAACATTAATCAAACCTTCATGAATTTTTGACATTAAATGTCAACTCAAACTCTCAAGCTGCGTATTTGATTAAAATTTTCAATTCAAGTAAGTAAATTTTTGTGATTGACTTGACTAAAGCCGATTTCAAGAAACTACCGTATACAATAATACATGATGTTGAAGCGTACTTGAAGCTTATTTAAAGCTATCATGTGTATCATGCATGGTAAATGTTGAACTCATAAATATTTGTATCCATATTTTGAAATTTTGCAATGACATATTGTGGAAGTGTTCTGAATCTATGTTGATAATTTCGAAAACTATATGAATATTGAAAATATAGTTTCTGGGGATTTTGACTTCAATTTAAATTGAATTTTTGAAGTAAATGTTGTGTATAAAAAACAACAAATTATTTTTTTGCACATTTTAATAAAGTAACATATCAATTGTTTTATTACATATTTGCTATAATGCTATGATGAGAATAGAACAACCATCAATATTTTCTCATCAATATATTGACAATATATTGTAAATATGTATATATTGATATGTAACCTACTTTTTACATACATAATTTTTAACTTTTTGATTAAAAGTAATTTAATTGTGTCTTCTTTTAACATTATAAGAGTTTTATCATGAGTCCTAGTTTTACTAATATTTAGAATTAAGTGAACCTATCTCGTAAACTTTCAAATAAGCACATAATGTTGTAAGCTAATAAGTTTCAAGAATTTTAGTAAGTAGCTCAGGGTATACTTACAATTAATTAAACGTGTCAATAAAATGTTATTTCAACCCATTAGTACTCCATACGTTCACTGCGACCGCTGCAAAAATTCATTAAATATAATAAGAGTTTATACTTGATTTATAATGATTTTACTTTCTACTTTTATTATACTTTAAATATACACTCTTCTCTTTGTGAGCAGGTCTTTTTGAGAACTGAAATAAATAAATAAATAAATTAAGGGTTCTTTGTCTAATATTTGGAGGGAACTTAAAACCAGTGGTTTTTCGGAACTATTGCCAATATTAATTTCATATTTAAGAATTATTTTCTTATTGATTTAATAAACAACAAAAAATATAACTTAAAATTCTATGCGAATAATTTATTAAAATATTTTTGTCATTTCATTGCTATCAAATTCTATTTTAATAAATTCAAATGCCATATTTTTAATTATTTAAATAAACAGTCCAACTTCTTTGCAATGCATTAAAATTGTGATCAGAATTCTAAATTAGTTATAATAGTAGATATATGTACATATAAGTTTTGATCAGTAAGTAAGTACAATTTTCATTCGCAATATAACTTATGCGTACTTAGTTATATTAGTTGTTGTGTATTTGATATTGAACGTAATTTTCATTATTTAACTGTTTATTAACAAAAAAATTACTTCAGCTTCATTGTTACATAATTTTTAAAGAAGATGGGGAGTCTATGATCTCCTTATGTAGGTAGTAGTGGTTGCCGATAGTAGTCCGACACACTTAGGCCAGTAAGATCGAATGTGATACTCGTTGAACCAATTCGAACTTTTTACAAAGCGGTGGAGATAATTGATTTTAGTGTCTTCAAGGTGATCCAGTGAATACAGAAAGATTCACTGGAAGATGCTGCTTTTATGATGAAGACCAAGGCAGGAACAGAGTAGGTTTTGGACAGTTTCATCGTCCACCTTCTCTCTACACGTTCTGGGAAAACCGTTTGAGGGGAATCCAAGTCTTTTGGCATTTTAACTAATAAAACAATGACTCGTAATGACCTAGCATAGTGTTAATGGCACACTTTTTCAGAGTTAGTAGGTCAAGGGAGCGCTTAAGGTTCAGCAGAGGCCAAATTTGCTTGGTGATGTTGCAGTCTGGTCTACCTGACCATCTGACCATTTGAAGCTTTTAAAACATCTTTGCGAAGCAATAGATTATGGGTAGCTAAAGGTTCCCCATATTTCTGCTTTCCGGAAGGATTTCTAAGATAATACCTTCCCTAGCAAGTTATACCCGCAATATCACTGTGTCCTGGCACCGATCGTATTGATATATTGAATAGATTCGGTAGTTCGTACAGAAAACTCCGACAGACCAACACGGTGCTTTAATTGCGGCCTGACTGTCTATGAGTATACAGATATTTCTAACAGATAATACGCTGGTTCTCAGCCAGTCTGAGGCTTTCTTTATTGCCATCACCTCCGCCTGAAACACACTGCAATGTTTTAGTAGGCTGAAGGATAGACTTATATTTATGTTTTCCAAGTAGACTCCTTAAAGGTGTACTTTAAAATCCTTCACAATTTGCCTCCATTTGAAATTTATATTGTAAACTGTTCATAACTAGTAATTTGATTTTTTTAAACAGTTCAACTCGAGTGTACTCTATTTATACTCGAAGTACACAGATCACTTTTCGTCTTCACATAGTTTAATAATTTTGGCATAACTGGTTTTTTTTATTTCCCCATGCAACTGTACAATCTGTCTCTAATGGAGGCATTCAGTAGTTAGTAATATCTGTTTTTATAGGTAAGCAACCAAAAATGACTGGCGGATGAAAAAACCCAATGATAAGACTATCTAGTTATGTTCCGTCTTATATACTCTTAGAATAATATTTAGAGTAAGCAAGCACATTAGACGTTTATTACTAAACGAAAGTTTGCTTCAATTTGACTGTGCAAATATATATCACCATCCAGTAGTGTTAGTAAAACACCGCCACCTTTGATTAGAAAAAGCTAAAAATAAACTAAACCAGATACATGCTCTTAGTAGAAAAGTAAAAGTCATAAGTTAATACCTATGTCAACAAGTATACATTAATTTAAAATACTTGCAAAAGTTAGGCCGAAAGTATCAAAGCTAAAAAGAACAACAGTTGTTAGTTAGTCTCCAATCGTTTTTTTTACAGTTAATACACTTAGTTGTCGATCAACACAACTATAATTAGAATTTACCTCATGGAGTATTCTAGTGATTGGCTCGACTCTACCATATTCAGTAAAGTGGAGGGAGATGTGAAACAACTCAACGGTTCTAAGATCATTGCGGGACTTTTGTCAACTTGTTGTAATTAATTGCCAGTAACTTAGATAGAATTATTTTTTGGTACATTAGTATGGTACTGTAATTTTTACTACATAAAGTCGAACATGTGTGTCAAATGTGTTTTTCGAGTATTTATTTAATTGTGTATACTAAGCTACTGGTTACTGTCATCAGGAACTAACTCTTCTTAAATAATGTAATGTTAATGTTTGCAGTGTAAATGAAATAAACTGAACCTGAAACACTGCCCTTGAGGTGAGCGTACTCTTGAAATACTTTCATTGGTTGAATTGTCATAAATTGTGATGATAATATCACATCATTTATGTTGTATAACTCCTTATTATTAATAATTTGTTTTTTAATTTAAATAAAAATATATACCCATAATAGTAAAGTAACCATGTTTGTGTATTTATAAGTTATACTTGTATAGACGTTAATGTCAGTTTGGTATTTTGTTTTATGAATGAAACCAACTAGTCACCCTATTGCTATTAATGAAAATTATTTTTGTAGTAAGTGTTAAAACTGGAAAAAATCGAAAAAAAGTGCATGGAAAAACAAAAAATTTAAAATTCAATATTTTTAATAAAAAGTGAAGTTCTAAATTCGTTGTTTTTCAAGACCTTAAAATTCTTCATATACAATTTCTCATAGTTCGTGCTGGAAATAAAATCTAGTTATTAAAGTGATTTCATTATGTATTTTCATTGTCGTGGATTAACATATTATCACTTTTGTTGTTTTAATTATTTTAATGGAATTACACGAATGACTATCCCTTAGTGTTGTTGAATTTAAATTATTTTAATTTTAATTTATCCATTTCTCATATTTAGATAAAATATTGAATTACATTTAAATTCCACTTAAATAAATTATTCATGGTATATTATTATATATATATATATACATATTATGTATTTAGCATATGAAATACAATTTGAATTAACTAAAATAGTGTACATTACTTTATTCAACTAATTAAAGTTAATGGTGTAATATTAAAAAAAAGTGATGAAATAAAAATAAAAAATAAAAACTGCGCAAATTATGACAAATTATGACAAATTATGAAAAAATTTATGTCTGAAAAAGTGAAAGAAATTCAAAATTAAATTACTGAAGAATAATTTCCGTCAACAAATTGAAAGGAAATAGGAAAGAGACTATATTTTTAAATTTATAGAGAAAAAAAAGAAAAAAAACTTGTAATTTCCGTTCATGTAATATAGTATAACATCAATAGTGGCGCTATTTTAAATTTTTATTACTTTTAATTCTTATTGTTCCAAAAAAATCACCAATTTAACATTTTAAATGTTTTTTCTTCAATGGAGTTAAAAATTTGGAATCTAATTGTTAGATAACTTCTTTAACAGAAGATTTTCGTGTTTTGTTTTGACATTTGGCATGACGTAGAGAGTTTTTTTTATTGGAAGTAAATATAGTAGTTTTGACTAACACGTATAACTAGTCTCACTTTCAATTAATGCCATAAGACAATAGCTGTGTTTTTTTCATACGGTTCAAGGTCTAGGTTTTATTAAATTCATAAGAATGATGTACGTTAATGATATGAATAATTTTTTTAAGTTGGCAAACCTGTTAATTGAATTATCAAAAATTTTAATTGAAAAACTACGCAAGCGTCACTCGTGATAAATATAATTACTAAATATTTGAGAGCTGTATAAAACCAGATAAATATCTGGGTTTTGAGTTGTTATTGTAATTTCATATTAAAGTGTTGATCTAGACCGTGAACTGGATGAAAATAATATAGCTAATATAACCATTAGAACATATCTTTATTATTTTTTGTCTTGCAAAAGTTGCTTGTGAAAATTGACGTATAGTAACGAAAACTTTATTTGGCTTGATATCTAAACGTGCTATGGAAACATACACCCTCTTTCTCTAAGTCGCTTCCTACGACTAGAAGCGACTAGAACCACTAATGACATTTCTGCAAGACCCTGAACGATATTTTCAAATTGACACGAATGAACTGTCATGAAATTTATCGTGTGTGGTATTTCTGTAAGGCTTTACCTGCGAAGCGATAACCATTATTCAGTCGTTTTAAAATTTGTAAATGAACAAGTATCGTCTTTGGTGTTTACGAAAATAAACGTAATATCTAACATTTATTATTAAAACAAAAGAGTGAAGTTAGTCAATACAGATAGCTTGGTGAATTTTTTATGTGAAAATAAAATAAAAAAAATAAAATGAGCTTTTTTTTATTCTGATTTTTCGGAGGATGAAGAATTACATAACTTGAATATAATAAGGAGAAATATAAAAGACAACTCCAATTTTTATAATGTATTCCGTCCTTTTTTTCGAATGTTCTTTCATATTTTTGAAACAGTCCGTTTGACTTTTTAGCATTTCTAACTTCTTATCTTTTTTCGATCTATATCCATTTTGAGTGTGAGGTCGTTCTGTTAATTTTCTATTTTTTCTCTGCTGGTACTTGGTTCTATTATTTGTTTTTCATGTGTTCTTGTGTGTTGTTCTTGTTCCGATGTGAGTATCGTAGAAGCTTAAAAAATATAAGAACACAATAATAAAATAATTAAAAGATAAGTGTCAGTACAAATTTCAATCTTACTACTATTTTTAACACCACAAACATCTTCACTTGCTTCACCTATTTTATTTAATCTTAGCAGTCTTTCAACTGCTTCTTCTAGTTTTGATATTTGCATACTTCTATTAGGTCCACCTCCTGTTGGTTTTATTTCTTTTTTGTTGAACATTTTTTTTTTAAATTTTTGGTTTGCAGTCATTCAGCAGCTAAAAATATTAAATGTAGGTTATATCATATCTTTGTGTAATATGGATCTTTTTTTAACCATATTCATCTCTATTCCTTGATGGTGGTCCTATATTATTAAACTTCTTTGCAAGCTCTCTCCATGCGCGTCCGTACTCCATCTTGGTACTACCAAACCCATTAAAATCTATTGCTAGGATTATCCTCCAACCTCAAATTTTTTTCTGTTACTTATTAAGTGTAAAAAGCAAATCTATTTTCACTTTGTATTTACTTTACCACACTTTCCGTATTTTCCATTTCACCATCCATGTCTATTTAGTCTTTCAATTATTTCTGTTTTTAAATTATATCAATACTTCTTCAAATTATTTTACTACAAAAACTTCACAATTTAAAACAAGTACAAATACAATGACAACATTATGTTGGTAGTACAACATAACAAATGTTTCATCGCGCGTCTAACAAAAAGTATATAAATTCATCGACATGACACAACTAATTTTCGTATCAAGTCGTTGATTCGTCTTATAGAATGAGTGTGATAGTCTGATAAGTTTAATATTATTATGCACCCATATCCTCTGAGAGCCATCGCTGGCGCGGAGAAAAAATTCATCACGTCACGTCAAGCTAAATATGCATTTCTGCTACACACTGAGAGCAAAGTGATTGAACATTTTATTATGTTGGTAGTACTGATCACTTGTTACTGTCAAAAAGATGATTGGTATGCAAACAAAACCTTAAATTTTTTTTTGATAGTATATTAGATTGGAATTAGTTTAAGGTTTTAAAATTTTTTTTAATATGATAATTTTAATTAAATTATTACAGTTATAATATAACACATAATAGTATAGAAATTATAATAGATAACTATGTGTTGTAAAACAGTAATAGTAAAGATGAGTTTTTTTTTTTTTGAAAACGAGTCTGTGTCAGAATACAAAACTATCGCTATATTTTCACACGATCGTCTATCACGCGAGATGGGTCTAAGAGAATATGGCAAATTCAAGAAAATGTAATCAGACTTTAAGTATTTAAAAATACATATTTTAAAATTATTTGAAGAAATGAATAAGTGAGCTTACCGTTTAAATTAGTATCTTCACAAAATAAAACTAAATATTTAAATTTGAGTTAAAACTTTCTATGAAACGTCTTTCTAATTTAGTTTTTTTATCAATAACTAATTTATAAATATAAAAATAAATGCATTGTTTTGCATTAAGAAATTATAAAATAAAAAGCTAGGATTTATTGTATTTAACGAAATAGTTTGGGCGAAGTAATGTGCCTGGGCGGTGATACGTACATTTACGTTAGCTTTGATAGAATTACTTCTACGTATATACATTAATTATAAATTAAGTACAATTAAAATTATGAAAAATCAATCAATGGTCTTGACAGCTGCTATATTGCTTACATTTATTATAATTATAGTAAATAAAGAAATAATACGAATAGCAATTTAGAATCAGTGTGAGAGAAAATCGAAAAAAGAATAAAAATTTAAATGCTTTCTTCCTCAGTTCAATTTAACCGTCATGATCTTTAAAATAATATTATATTAGTAACTAATACCTACAATAACAATACATTTATTGCGATATGAACTTTCAATTTCAATTCAATGCAAGTATTCTAAGATACCTTTTTTTCTGTTTTTGTATTTTAAAAATTTTTCACTCACATTATGCTGACTTTATTGTAATGTTTTTGCAATCAATTGCAAAAACAAAAAAAAACGAAAACAATGAAAAAAACAATTTTTTGTTCGTTTGTTTTGTTGGTTTTTTGATTTTAATTTTTGTTTGTAATTTTCTAATAATTACAGTGACGAACGAGACTTGTCTACATATCGCGTATATAATATACTACAGATTACAGATTAAGAAGATGTGAACAAAATAATATAATGAATGACTCAAAAGAGTGAGACTATAAAATGTTTTTTTTTATTTCGCAATAACAATAAATACCGTTAGACACTAGTTGAATTCAAGTTATTCATTTTTTTCATTTACGTTTTATTATTGAAGGAAAAAAACATTTAAAGAAAAAATAAATTGAGATACTAGAAAATAATTAAATTACCGATGAAGAGACTGGCTTTCCTGGATTACTTGCTTATCGTCAATAAAAAAAAATATTTTCAATTGAAAAATTAAAATTCTAATCTCTGTCTAAATATTTAAAAAAATGTTTCTATCATTTTAGCAATCATATACTTAGCAATCAGATACTTAGCGTTTCGTAGAATTGAAATCTATGTACGACAAAGTAAATAACATCAATATCTTAGGTCGAATTATCTGATTGACTATCTGGTAATATTCATATCATATTCGTACGTAGAAGTAGTTAATTCGTATAAGATTGAAGAGCAAAATGATTGTATTAAAGAGCACATTGTTTTGAAATTAAAATGAGATATCGGGCTGTAATGTGGCGACCCGCTACATAAAAATAACATTTAAAAATATGTAAGTATGGGATGAGACTGTTTCACCAATGACGTTTTTCCGATAGTATAACTATAATTTTTGGTTTTTGCTTGGAGCATTTCTCATAATTCGCTTCACTAGGCAGTCTTATTTATATAAAGAAAACCTGATTAATATTTCAGCGTTGAAATTTCTCTTAATCCAATTCGAAAAAGTTATCCATTAAAAATACAAACTTATACTATCTTCCTTTGAAAATGTCCACCATTCAGCACGATAATAAAATAATATGCTTTCGCAATTATTTTTAACCTGATCATCCTCGGTAATTTATTCTTCTTAATATGAACACTGTTTTAGGTAGCAGATATATCGGATGAAACACATTCTACAATAGTTGGGTTGATAAAACCTAAATATATATTTTTGAAATGTTTTTCAGACGTGAGAAAGAAACATTAAATTTACTTTCAATAATATCTTATGACTATTTTATCTCTTTCTCTCTCTAACACTCATAACAGACGTTCATTCATTGAACATCAACAGAAATAATTAGTGAAAGTCAAACGAAATGAAATGACAGTATGTAATTATCATAATTTTGAATTAGTAATATTGTACTCTTGATGATCCTATGCTGCAGAATAATAATACATGCATAGTTACATACATATTGTATATGTACAAGAAGTGAATTATTAATGTTTTTTATTTCAGTTATAAATTATAATTGATTTTACCTAATTAACTTACGATTGTTAAAACGTTTTTTGTTTTTATAATCCATTTTGACTAGCTTAATGTGGTAATAAATTAATACTTTATAATTTTCTATAACAATTTTGAAAATTATAAAAATAATAATAAATGATTTTCATTACTAAGAATTTTTCATCTATATGTATATAGTTGTGATTACATAATTATATTTTAAAATTGCACTACCCAAACCACTGTTATATTCTTATTTAATATATTAGTACTAGTAGATACAAATAATTAATGCATTGTTTAGCACTAATTTCGCACGATCTAATTTTACGAACAAGTGTTAGGGAAATATCTGAATACTAATCCAGCGAAAACAAAAGTTTCCCTGCTTCATCCATCTAACAAACTTAAAGCTTGAAGTCGGTAAAAAACTCACCCACAACTATATAGCAAAATATCTTGATTTAAACCATAGATAAATAACAGTTATGCAGAAACCATGTGCAGAATACGGAAGCAAAACAAGAAACGATATTATATAAAACCTTGCGAGAAGCCGTTGGCGAACTAATTCAAATAGTCTCCGAATATCGGCTCTATTTATTATTGCTTACTAATTCAAACACACGATGAGTTTCAGTTTTAATCTCATTTGAAATTTTCCTCAAAAATATTCAAAAACGACATCCCTGACTAAAAAACGTCGATATTTATATGAAATATTTTATAATTTTTTAAATGCTGGCACATTTTTGCATATTAAAAGTTCATAATTTTACTCAATACGGTTATTGAACATTTTTGCAATCGAGCTGAAATATGTAAATCAGCACTTTTTTTTAAAAATTAAATTCGCTAAATTATTATAGTTATCAATTTATTGTAAATACTTTAATATATAGTAACTTAATTTATATTTTGTAAAATCTTATCTTTACCAAAACTTAACATTTTG
Organism: Argyra leucocephala; assembly: GCA_963942445.1. Lineage (NCBI taxonomy): Eukaryota > Metazoa > Arthropoda > Insecta > Diptera > Dolichopodidae > Argyra > Argyra leucocephala. Next base: position 125,187,002 of record OZ012677.1, read on the forward strand.
TGATTAAAAATCGTTCGACCATTTCCCTTTATAAATTCTCATATAATTTCATAATTTTGGTGATAGACTTATGTACCACGTTTTGATTACTCAACATATGTCTCTAGGACCTAATCGGTAGGATGACAGAAAAAGTTAATCGAATGGTGTGGCATGCGATCAAATCCCTTGGGGAAATAAAATGCTTTTCTTCAACTAGAACTAGACTATAGGTATAGGGCAAGTGACACTGTTACAATAGCCAAAGTAAACTAATCAACTACTTTGCGAAAACATTACGACTGAAAACTGCAGTTCAGTGTCTGAGTTAAAACATTTAAGCTATGCCGAAGCCATATCAAACCACTCCCAAGTATAGGGAAAAATAATTTTAGTTATATCAACTCTGAAATACGATATTTTTATATGAAAAAATACTGAAACCATATTAATATTTCGCCAATACTATGATTAAATATATAGTGTTAATATACGTGGGCGCATGTTTAATAGATTTTGAGTCTACTTTTAATTCAACACGGATTGACGGTTCATATTTAAACTTTTTAATAATGAAATTCATCTATCATATGATAACAGATAAAATGTTTATAACGTTACAATAGGTAATATTTATTCGGAAAAAACATTCCACATTCAAAATGGCCTGAAATAGGGAATGATAAATTCTACAATTTTGTTTAATATTTTTTTGAGCGCCTTATTACAGAATCTTAGTAATAATAACGAGTCTAAGATTAGTTTAACATTTGCTGATGTTTTATGGTTTACGTACCCAGAAACAAAATATTTGTTATTCAACATAAATTACAGTTATTATTTAACTTAGTGCTTAGCTATGTGAACTCTTGAAAAAATAGGAGTTATTTTTAGAAAGTGTGAGGTTAGTTTATTCCGGGCATCATTAGATAAAATGTAATAAGGACATTCGACAAAATTGGGGAAATTTTCATATCAAAGCGCCATGTGATATTAAAATAGGAAACCTAAAATCCGTAAAATATCTAGAGGTAATCTTACAATATAACCTTAATTACACTGAGACTGAACATATTAATAATAAAATAAATTCGAGAAGAAAGACATTTACTATAGCCCAAAAACTATTTAAATTAAAATTTTTATCCGCTATCAAAGATTCATCAAAACTATTTTGCCCTATGCTTGCCAAATTTTGGTATAAAATTAGCGCCTCACTAATGGAGATTTATAGGAAGTTGGAAAGAAAATTCCTGAGAGCATGTACAAGTTGTTATCATAAGCCAGAGAATGAATTTAAACATTTTGTGCAATAAAGCACGTCAAGCATTATTAATATTAATATTTTTATTTTGCATTTGATTACAAAACACTATAAACAAATAAAAACATTGAAGCGACACTAAAATCAGGTTTCATCTCCCCAGAAGCATTTCTTTACCTTGATCAAAATAATTATATACAATCCAATAATAGCAATGTCCCCATTATTTTTCATGCCTTCAGACGAAGCACACAAAAACGAATATTTTTTTAACCAAATCTCAACCACAATATTCCGCTAACAATACAACACTTTTTATTTTTTGAAGTTGGGTTTTCAATTTTAGTAATTTTACACCCGCACGAGTTTTGGCCATCCTAGTTTTAACAACAACATGTTCTTGTGCTAATTCAGAAATGAGCTTGTATACACCCACATATGTGATTTGCCCACAATGGTATTCAAGCGTCTGTGCCAAACTTCTGCATTGTTTTGAGTTCTGGGGAAATGAAACTTTTCCGCATCAGCTATAGATCTAAAATTAGGATGATATCGTGGTTTGGATGGCTTTTTAGATATTCCTGTATTACCTGTTACATAATTTATTTTAAACTAATTTGAATTTTTTTTGACGTCATTATTATGAGTTTTAAATAAATTTGACAAATAATCCGGAATATTTTCTTCCGGGACAAATGTCAAACTCTTAATCATGCGAATCTGTAGGCTTAATCTTTCATCATTTCCATTTTTAACTGCCAGTTTTTCAGTTTCGCCAAATTATTCGGCCGAAATGAAATAGGCATCCCTTATATTATATAGCTGGTGGAAAAAAATTTTTGTGGCAGCTACACTAGCTTTTTCGAAATTTGAAATTATTCGTATAGGATACAAGCTTATATTCCATTGACAGGCTGTGTAACGGAGTTCATAAAAGAATTCGTGATAAGCTGTCTTAGTTTTGCAGCTCATTAAGCAAAATATCTATGGAACTATTTGGTTATTGACTTGACCATGAATCGTAAATAGTTGTTTCGTGATATTTGGAACTACATAAAAATTACTACATAAAATTTGGAACTACGAAAACTGTTAGAACTCCACCTGAGCAAAATAAGAATTTGTGTGCACACGACCACTTAAATGCTTTGCTACTTTTACTACTTAAATGGTAATCGCACCCATCTACAAATAATTTGTCATTCCCCTTATTTAATTTGACTGTTTCAGCCACATTTTTTTAATTATGTTAAATTTTAATTATATTAATATTATTAATAATTTCTAATTATTTAAGTTATATATGTATGTCCTTTTTAATATTTTAATTATAATGAATGACAATAACAATTCATTTTACTTTTATATTAAAAACTAGTTGCCTTAACACCGTCTTTTATAAAACTACTTTAATTAAATTCTTAACAATGTAAAAATACTACATGTAGTTATGTGGCATTTAACTTCTTAAATTAAAATAAATAAAAAATAAAATTATCCAACCCAAAAAGATAGGTAGCATAATTGTGACCGTTTTAAATATAATTGGGAGCATTGTAATGTTTATTGATTTTCAGGTTATTTTATTAAGATTTGTGTGGGTCACAAAATGAGCGATGATTCCTCATTTAATTTACAATAAAAAAATAGATGTAATCTATGTAAAATTAAATAATATTAATTAAATTAATTCTAAAAAGCAACTACAATTTGAAACATGTAATTCGGATATATTTTGCGGATAATTCGGCTCCAATAATGCTTGAATTTGTGACCGTTTTAATAATGTATCGGAATGAGGCTTTAATCGAAAGATATTGTAGGTCACAAAATGGATTTTTATTTAGCAAGCAATTCATACTTTGGATTTTTTTTTATCAAGATTCGAAGGTAGATTCAATTTTTATCATTATAATTCCTAAAGATTGGTCGGAGGTTGAAATTGGTACTCACATTGATTGATTAATCATCGAAGTATTCATTTTTATACTAAGAATAGTTTTATGCTAAGATATTAGATCATATTGTATATTGGGACAAATATCTCAAACGTTGATTGTTGGACATTATAAGATGACTTGTTAATATGGTAGTTAGGATGAATATCCAACTTTGGTATTTTTGTTTTATTTCTTGTTATTTGGACATCATTATAGAATTTGGTTCAATTGGTAACGGTACGTTAATATTTGAACGTATCGTAATATATTATTTTGTAAGAATTGTACTATGTTGGATGTTTTTGTTACTTCCCACATTTGGATTACATAATTAATATCTGGTTTGTAAAACAGGAATTAGTATCTTATTTTTAAGTGATATTTCTGAATTCGTGTCGATTTTTTTTTACCAACGCATAATCATAGGATAATTTCGCCCGTCATAATTTTTTCGAAATTTTTTTGAACAGTTACCTTAGTTATTTAATATAACTAGAATAGATTAGGTATAGGTTAATCTGTATAAATTTTTTCAAATATTGTTTGGAGTACGCCGAATAGGTGTTAATTTTAGTTCAATATCAATTATTGCTTACGCACATTTATTTACTTTCAATTTACTTAATATTAAACAATTTGGTTTTTATTTTTTTCAAAAATATAGAATACTTCAACCAATAATGTAACACCAAAAAAATAGCTGTAATTTGATATGGCTATACATACATAAGTAGCTAAATTTAGAAATTTGTTACGCTTTTTTTTTAAACTAGATTTATTTATGTATTTTAATTTTATAATTTTAAATATAAAAAAATACAGAAGGAAAAAAAAATACAGCCTAGAAAATCAATAGGTGACTTTGAACTTTATGTTACCTATATTTTATTTTATTTTACATTTTTATTTATTTAATTTTTTTTTTTTTTTTGAGACAACACTGACTAATTCACTACTAATAAAAACCGAGTGCGTTCGTTTGCTAAATAAGCATAAAAAACACAATAAAATGAAAAATATTCATTTGCGGTAAGCGTTGCTAATTCATTCATAATGTAAATGATTCACAATTAAATTTTTAAAGTAAAGACAATTTTATAGAAATAACAAAAAAAAAATATTTTTTTTTAATAAAATTGAGTGAAGCATTTAAATTACTGACCAACTTGTTATTGTGTAGATTAATTTTAAATTAAAAAACACGAAAAAAATTATATGAAAAAAATGTTGAAATGGCGAGGGCAGTTACGGAAATTTTATTTGGTTTTTGATGACTAGACTGGTGACTTTTTATGATTATAATTTTCTTATTTCAAAATATGTGAATATGTAAATATTTTGTATTATAAATTTTGGATGAAATTATTTTATTTATTATCATTATCATGATGCAAAGAGGTTAATACAGGTTGTTCTTTTTTAAGTGCTAATTTTATTTATAGAGTAGACTTGTAGAGAATATCGATTTGAACACAATTATTCATAAATTTAGATTCATCAGTTTTGGTTGTGCTTAGGTTTAAATTTATGGCGAATTCATATCATGAATTTTTCACCTAATTTTTTTTTTGGATTAGAATGTAGATAAGTATATATATTTGATATACATCAAAATGACAAATGGCTTAGAAAATCAATTTTAAATAATGTTAGTTTATTTCGTTTGATAACCCAATAATTAGTAGGTTCTTAAAAACGATTTCTTAAAAAGTTCATTTTAATATTTTTAAGGACTTTTTGTTTTGACGGGAAAGATAACTTCGCACGGAAATGAAAAATTTATAGATACTGGACTAAAATTACAATATATGTCAGGGAAACTACCTTCTTGCTTGTTTGATAAATGAAACATTTAGTCTGCGAGCCAGCTTCCATCGATTTCAGAAATGTAGAACATGATTCAACTATAGATTTGTTACTATTGATCTTCTCTTCATAAAACCTTGCACAAGCAGAGAAGAATATTCACTACATATATCATCATACACCATCAGTTCAAATGTCTTTGGTGTTACTTGACGGTTTAGCTATAGTGTGCGGTATAATTTTTTGGACCCTTCTTGTGAAATATAGATTGTTATATAGATTGTGGAAAGTTTTATATAGATTGCGGAAATTTTCCGTGCTCAAGAGACTTATTAAAAAAAATTTACAGTGGATAAGCGAGTGATTCAGAACATTTTTTTATAATTATCCCCGGAATATTATAGCCACAGAAATTAGAAAGACATGAGAACACATAAAGTTTATTTCAAAAAAATAATTTTTTTTTATTATATTTTCCTTTTTTTTATAAGTAAATCTACATTTACGCTTCCTGTACCATATTCCGATATTTCTTTTCTATGATAAATAATTGAAATTATTTAGAACTAAGTAGATGTGAGGACAAACATGATTGTGACATTTTCGTTGTTTAATTAAGTTTTTCGATAAGATACAACCTGATTGATATATCACAAAATATTAATTGCCCAAAGTAGGGTAGCTTTACCGCAACACTTACCATGAATAAATAAAATATTTTTAAAAAATTTCTAGATTTAAATTTATTTGCACTCAGAATATCAATCTTTTGAAATGTTCACCCACCATATAAATAAAAAATAAAAAATTAATTCCTACTTATTTACAAGTAAAAGAAAATTTAATTCAAACTGCTTAAGTTTCACTTAACGCTTTCACGTAAATGAATCCCATAGCATTCAAATATTTTTTAGATCCATAAGCAAATGGCTGCTATAGAATTAAAAAATAATGGAAACACTAAAGTTTTGTTCTATTAGTTATATTCAAAAGTACAAGCATAAAAATCTGCATGTAAACTTGTTTTAGCATGTAAACGTGTTATCTTTTCAAATATTTGACAGTTAATGTTAAAAGTTGTATTTAGTAGGGATTATTCCAAAATATTAAAACTATCTGATATATAGTAGAATTTTTTACTATAAATAGCCCAACAACTAATGAATTTCGTACCAGTCATACTTTGCATTGGTTTTATGTGCAAAAATAAATTAGTCTCTCTCTTTTGTCCGAGGAAATATTTTGAAATGTCGTACGAGGAAAATATCGAATAAATTAGTTATATAGCATTCGTTTGTGAGGAAAAAACAATTCGTTAAAGAAAAATGAAGGTTATAGCGTTCAAATTTTTTTTTTATTTTCGGCCATTTTTGTATACCTAATGTTGAAATTTTGAGCACATTGCTGCTTTCCGAATTAAAACATCTTTAAAACTACAAAAGTTATAACAGTAGATAGTTTTAATTAGAAATGTGGTAAATTTCAGTTTGAAAATATTCCATACACCAATTCACAAAAGTGGTGGTTTACAATTTCTGTTTCCACCAATTCACAAAAAGTGGATTCCTATGAAATTGTAATATATCACAATTTGATCAAGTCTTGCTGTATGAAGTCTTTTGTAACAACCACATATAATAATGAAAAAACAGTTCATTATGAAATGAATGAAAAAATGAGAATTAAGAAAATAAATTCTAGAAATAGGTGTTTGCAAGGTACTAGTGGTAGGAGTAGAATGTAGTGAAAAATATGTATTAATTCATTATGATGAGAGATGATACATATTTATACTTTAAATTGTTTCTGATTTTGAGTTTGAATTATTAATTAAATTAGTAATGTATTATAAAACATATTACTTAATTAAGGGATCAGGAAAAATCAATATATTAGATTGAAAGAAGATAGTACAATATCTTTCTTCTGTAAATTAATTGAAGGTCTTATTTAACAAGCTGTAAGTATATTTAATCTCAATAGAAAAACTTCTTCAATAGCAAACTTCTAAATTTATTTTCATTGTTTTTTATTTCTATTAAACATTTATATCTGCAGTAGGACTGAAACTTTTTTGATTATTAGGTACATATATACTATATAACGTCTATAATAAAATAACATCTACAATATAGCGATGTACAAGTATAATTTTTTAAACTGTACCCAAGCTTTACTAGATTAGTAATGGCATTACATATATACTAGTAATAATATAATAATTAGTATATTATAATTTGAAGTTGATACAACTGTAAAAATATAAATCATATGAATAAAACACCCTGTTTACAAAAATGTATTTAAATGATTTTATCTCGTGTAGTTTTTAAGGTTATTTGCTTATTCAGAAAAACAATAAATATAATAGATCAGCCACCTGACAGATTATTTCGAAAATAAATCTGAAATTGAGAACGGAAACAAAAAAAATTGACATATTTATTTTTTTATTGATTGAATATTGAGATTGAAATGTTATATGCATCTGAAATATTGAGATCCACCTGAGTAATTCTTTCATATAGTTTGGTTTTTATATTGCAAGCTGTAAAAAAAAATGTATCCTATTCATTTCGTACTTTGTTCCGAAAATTTATCCCCTCATATTGAATGTGAAACTATTTTTAGTTATTTTTTTTTGTCTATTGTTTTTTCAAAAATTCAAGAATCTTATTCCAAATGATAAGTTAACAAAGTCTTTGCTGTTTGAATTCTATTTTTATGTATTTTAGTTATTTTACCTTTTGTTAGGATAAAATCTTTTATCTTACAATAATTTCTAATGGAATTTTGTTTTGTCAAAGATATCTGAAGTAATAGAGCCAAAATTGTATTAATTTTTAGTCTTAAAGACTAGTTTTAATTTTAACAAAAGGATGGGAGTTTTTAGTGCGTTAAAATCGGCACAGTCCTTCACTGCGTTCTTTCTCGGTTCAAGAACAGAAGTGGAAAACTCGTTTGATGATTTTCTTCTATCCGGCAAAAAAAAAAAAACAAAAAATGTGTGATTTATGTTGGTATAAAAAAATAATGTTTTAAAAGAAATCTCAATATAACACTAAAATAATACTAAAAAATTGCCCTGAGTTAATCAGCCATATAAATATTATTTAGTTTATCATTTTCTTTGGGTATAATTCCACTACAATGGAAAAACTCTTACCTAAGACCGATCCACAAAAAAGACTTCACAAATTTAGTAACAAACTATCGACCAATTACAAAATTATTCGAATTGCTTGTCTATGATTCCATTTATAACTGATGTTGTGACTCACCATATCTAATCAGCAAGATTTTATGAAAAATAAATCGACTGTAGCCAATTTAGTAGAATACTCTAACACTGTCATTAATTCAATAGAACTAGGAACTAGGAACAAATTGATATCATTTACACAGATTTTAACAAAATTTTTAATATTTTACAACACAGCATACTTAATTCTCATAAAATTTGAAAAGTTTGGGTTTCCACAAAAAATAATTAATTGGATTTATTCATACTTATTTAATAAAAAATATTCTATGTTGTTTAGATCAAATACTTCTGATCCATTTGTTGCTAACTCAGGTGTACCTCAAGGGAGTCATCTTAGCCCTTTGATATTTATTATAGATATTAATGATGTAATAAACGTTATTAATAATAGTTGTATCTCCATTTATGTTGATGATATGGAAATTTACAAAACTATTAAATCATTTAGTAATATAGTTATGATTGGTGCATACTAAATGGTCTCTTACCAATAAATTTGCACAACTTAGTTTCACCCGGTGATCTTCTGTTATACTTGGAAAATACACTTTCGAATCCAAAGACGTTAAAAGGGTCCCCAAATTAAGGGATCTGTGTGTACTTTTTTATGAGAAAATTTCATTTAAATATTATTTTACCTCCGTATACAAACCGCTTAAAACTAATACAATTAAATTCGTTGCAGTTCCGAAGAACGACTGATCAGTTCCAATTTGAATAAAAATATGGTTGGGTCTTAAATATTAACAAACCTTCATGAATTTTTTACATTAAATATCAACTCAAGCTCTCAAGCTGCGTATTCGGTGAAATTTTCAAGTCAAATAAGTAAATTTTTGTGATTGACTTGAGTGAAACTGATTTCAAGAAACTAGCGTATACATGATGTTGAAGCTTACTTGACGCTATCATGTATACGGAGTATATCTTTACATGTTCAGTTTTCACTACTTATTTTACCAAAGTTTTTGGTAATAAAATCGATTTGATTTCATTTCATTCGGCCTTATTTTACGGAATCGTTTTTGCTATACATACTTATGTATTCAAAAATTATTTTTAAATTAATTTTTGCATTTAAATTAAATAGAATAAATAACTAACGCATTAAATAATTCTGTAATTTAAAAAAAAAATGTAAAAGTAGTTGAGTAGTACAATAAATAATTTTTTTTTATCATCACGATAAATTCCAGCTGTTCCTAATGAAATATGCTTCTAAATATTCTTAAATTAAAAACTATCTTTCAAAATTGCTAGCGCAGTAGTCTTCTCTCTATCTTTTTAGGTAATATTTGGTTATGTTTATTTTTTTTTTAAACCAATTTTCAAAAAAATATTCATGTACATATAAATGCAATATGTAAGTTTTGCATTTGTTCAGAATAAAAATATACTTTTTACTAGAAATTGCATTCTACACGAATTGCAAAGAAAAACTGTCACTAAAACTGAAAATTCTACATGAATTTTGTCCTCAAATTAAATTAAATTCAAAGAAAATAAAAAAAAATGTAATAAATAAATGAAAATACGTTAAGTTAACCTCAATATTATATTCTCTAAAAGATTTCGTTTTCAAAAACCGCTATAATCTTAATTGAAAAATATTTGCAAAATTTAATGCTTTGAATCATCTAGCTAGGAATAGTAAGAAAATAAATATGAATTTACTATGCCATACATTTCATAACAGAACATTAACTGTTAAAGTTGTTTTAGAATTTTTGTTTTTCTTATTAAGAATTTCTCCTTAAATTTTTATGCCATATTCTGCCAAAATATTAAAAAAAAAAAAATAGAAAAAAAATAAACAAGTCTTTTTTTAACATTAAAAAAATGTATTTACATACTTATGAGTTGTTGAAAATGAAATAAACTTTAAATAACAGTATGAAAATGTTGTTGAACTTGTAAACTGTGGGATATCTACTTTTAGGGAATTTAAGTGATTGCATCGCAAAATAAATGTACAGTTAATTTCAAAATTATTGAGACAATATAATATTTTATTTTTATTCTTAAATACTTTAAATATTTTATTTTAAAATAAATATAATATTATATTACAAGAAAAATTATAAATAAATTCAAAGTAGTTATGTAATTAGTACCAACAATATTTTCGATTAAAATTAAACTCAAATTTACTTAAACAAAAATTGTATTTAATTCTAAACAATATAAGAACAAAACAAAGGAATAAATATAAAGAAACTCACTTAGGTAAGCCAAAATTTTAATAATTACTTACTGTAATTATTAGCCTGTTTGAATATACATTTTGTACTAATAAAAGTTCTAAATCGGTTTCTGATTTTTTTCCTGTTACTCCTCGTGGGATCATAGGAGTACGTAATCATTTTTATTTCCTCCCAAGTTCATCCATATTTCGTTAGTTCAGAAGTTATAGTTCGATGTAATGTCTTGTTCAGTCTTCCTCGCCTTCTGCTAGCTTGGAGGTTCCATTCTAGGGCCATTCTAGTAATATTATCTAATGCTTTTCTTATAGTGTGACCTATCCATCTCCATTCTACGCTTAATTTGATGAATTATCGGTTCTCCACCTGTTAGTTGCCTTAAGTCCTTATTGCTGTTAGTGTTGGGCTAGAATATTTTGCATATTCTTCTTTGGCACTTATTTGCAAATACTTGAGGTTTTTGACTGATCATATTTGTCGTCATCCAAGTTTTGCTGCCATACATAAGTGTTGAATATTCTAATCTTTGTTTTTCTAGTTATTTGACCATTCTTCTATATTGGACCTAATTCACCGAACTCAGTTCTGGACTTATGCAGTCTGTTGTTGACATCTACTTCTGTACCTCTGTTTATTGTTAAAATGTTAACCAGGTAGGAGAACTTTTCCACATATTCGATTGTTTGATCTTCTATTGCTTGTATGGTTTGTATTTGTGTTATTTATCCTCATGGTTAGTTTTATCTAGTATAGTAGGTAAGTAGATCTCCTTTATGTTCGATGTCACAGATTCTATGCGCGAGCAAACATATATCATCTTCAAGTGTCCTTGAGAGATCTCACGTTATACCTCTTCCGGCAGAACTCGTTTCTTTTATTATCTCATATATTACCATCTGGAATAGAAGTGATGAGAGTCGACATCTTTGTCTTTCTCCAGAATTTGTGGTGAACGTGTCACTTTTTTGTCTGCAGTGGACAATGGCATCTTCATACAAAGCTTCTGTTAATCTTATTAACTTTTCGGGAATTCTCTTTCTTCTTAATGCATTCCATATAGGAGACAGCGCCGTTCCACAAACTGCTCTATGATCAGTAGAAGCGTGTTGTTTTGATGGGCAAAATTCTGCCTGTTCGTCCCTTCTATTTTGTTCTATTTTAGGCTGTATTTTCCGATTCAGTATGGTTGCGAAACCTTTGTATATGACTCCAGTTATCGCAGTTTTTTATGTCGCTTTTTTTGGGAAGTTTCACAATCAGGTGCTTTTGCAGGATTTCGGTAGTCTTTCTTCCTCCCAAACTTTCGTGTTGTGAAGTTTTAATAATTCTAGTTTACCTATTTGTAGGTATAATTCTCTGAGGTTGTTTTGGTTTGCAGCTCTTTCCACGTTTGTTGCAAGTTTCTCGAAGTGTTTGAATGAAAAGTTTCTGATAAAACTTATTATCTTTATCACTTTTATTAAAAATGTTGCACTTCTCCGCAACAGTTAAAATCAGGGAATTCTACAAAGCTGGCATACATATAAATATTACATAATTCTTCAGTATGCACCCTAATTATTTACTAAATTTATGCAAAAGAAATATTTTTTTTTTCCAGATTTATTGTGTTTTTAAAGCTTTATTCTACTAGTCCAATTAATTCTACTCACTGGGTGACGCAGTAGGTAGAACACCTCCCTTTCAAGTGAAAGGTTTCAGGTTCGATTTCCGATGTACACGTTGGTACAAAATAAATGGCGAAAAATAAGTATGAAAGTATAATCTGTTAACAATTTAATGTAATGGAACAATAAAATGGAGCTATATTCTATTAAGAGAGAGATGGAACAATAAAATGGAGCTACTTATATTCTGTTTCTAAAGATTTAAGGCTTAATTCCTGGCAATAGCATTAGTTTTCCACTATCGATGAATTCAAGCCATAAGCAAAAGTCAATTACAAAAATTTGCTAAAAAACTGGAAAGCAAAAATCTTGAAAAAAAATATATTGAAAAAATTAATCACGAATTTCAATTCCCGAATTATAACATATATTTACAAAATAAAATCGTTTTCCAATCATAATAAGGGTATTTATTCTCTTTTTCCAGAAAATGCATATTATTGTGCAAGATTACAGAATATTTATTTATTTATTTTTTTTATTTGGAACTATACCCAATAATTATTATTCGAGATTTTTTTTTAACATTTTTGTTAATTCGAGGTATTTTTTCAGATATGCCCAATAACTTGATAAATAAATATTCGAAAAAACATTGTTGATATTGTAGTATAAACTTATAGTATCGTACTTAATTAAGTATGAAAAGGTGATTTACCTAAGTTACTGTCAAGAACATAAAAAAAAAACAAAAAAAAAGAATACTTGTATATTTAGAAAGTATTTAGTACTGTTAGTTCTAATTTGTTCCTCATGCCAACATTATTTTTAAAACCTAATCATTTTCAGGTTATATTGTTTAGGGTTTAGGGTACAAAAATGTTAACCGAAATTACTTAAAAACTCATGTACACATATGTGCATATATGTATATGGAGCTCTAACTCATATTGTAGAAAAGTGTGGGCATAACAACAACCAATCATGACATGACTTTTGTTAAATGACAGATTAATGTCAGATTTTCATTCATTCTTTTGCAAATTGGATTTCAACCCAGACGTATATAGAAGAATAAATTTAAAATTATTATAAATTAATTATAAATTTTAGTAAAGTTTAATTTTTAAATAAACGATTCATAATTTTATCCATCATGTATACATTAATTAAGTATTCAAAACGTTTATCGAATTTTCAAGATGTGTTCTGAAATTGATTTCAATGGCACATAACTATATGCAATGTTAGTATAAAATATTAATATGTGAAATGTTGAAAATATAAATTAACAGGTTTTTATTTTGTGTACTCACTCACATCGGCACATTTAAATTTATGGATCATTCCTACTATTAGCCAAAATTACACGTTTCCACCTAGTTATTTATAGATTACCATTTAGAAAAATGATTCAAGACGAGTTCATTATTAAATTTACAATTGCATTATTGGTATCACCTTGTGCACCCAAATATAATTAATTACATTTTTACACTGTTCATCGTTATATCTCTTATTATAAAATATTGTTGTTCTATATTGAATTAAAACAGTTAAATTTTTTAATGTTTGTAAGGATTTGAATCGAAATGAAACTTATATTGAATGAAATAATAATTAAATAATATTAGTAAACATATTATGTACATTGTAATACTTTGTAGTTTTCAATGATAAGTTAAATTGGATGTGCAAAGCACATTTTCAAACCAAGCTTGTTTGATTGTAATTCCTGACCTAATTTTTTATTTGAAGTGCGATGTCAATCAATATATGTGTATTTGTCCTTTATGCATTACTACACCCATTCGGTCGCCATAAAACTTTGAGAAGTTGTTGAGTACACTCTCGCGAAGATTTCTGGTTAAATTTTTTTTGAATATCAGCCAGGTTCGTTAATAACTAGACTACATTTAAATTCAGTTCAACAATTATAGGATAGTTGAAGGTCTTCAACGCTATACATTTAGTTTTGAGTAGAGAAAATTTAAATCTAACTATTGATCAATATTTTTTTTTAAATAAATAAATAAATAGAAATATTCCATAGATATAAAATCTCTTTTTAACGAAGCAAAAACTTGTTGCGGGGCTTTTTAAATTTGAGAGGGGTCGCTTTCTGCTTTAATTTGGTTATAGTTTATGTCAAAATTTCATTATTAATTTTTTTTTAGTCTTTTTATGCTAGTAACTGATTATTGTGTGTATCTATGCCATAGCTATACATGTTTTTATTCTTATACTAGGGTGACATTAGCTTAATTATACTTAAGTTGATTATTCAATTTTTATTTAGTCAATAGTGATAGGGGCTAAAATACTTTATTTGAATTTGCACGAAATTAACAATAATTGAATTTTTCGGAGGATCAATATTAAAAAGGATGTTATCGTACAACACGTCAGAGCGAGCTATTAAATTATGTTATTAAATTCTGTCCTGATAAGTTTTCTATGCGTGATCTATTTATTTTTTTTTCAAATCGAATATATTTAGTCGAGTTCATGAATTGAATTGAATTAAAAACAGTAAAAAAGAAAGAAAAACAGTAATTTAAATTTCGCGAAGATGTCGATTGTTTCAGTGAAGTGAAATAATAAGGTCCAGTAACTGGGCGGTGTCTTCACCAAGGATATTGAACCCCCCGATACCATGTATATTCCTTGGATTTCTATAGCGTGGACAGCCCTCAAAATAGTGTCGAACCCTTATTGGCATCTGGTCATCATAGGAACATGTAGGTACACTTCTGGTCGGTCCATCCATTTTTTCGGCTTACAGAAACAATGCTTTTAAAACCTGCGGCTCACTTTTATTTGTTTATTAGTCGTCGGTTCGTTATTCCGTGTTCGTTATATTATAATTTTCAGCGTTTTATTATCGTATATAAATTCAAATAATTTTATATTTTTGTATTCCAATTGTAACATCAATTTAATTTGTAATTAATTCAATTTAAATTAGTATTTGGAATATTTTTTTTAATATCAATTTTATTTTGATCTCATTTCAGATTAAATATTATTAATTATCTTTATATTATTCACTGACATTGAAGTTAAATTTCAACCAATGAAAAAATCACAATTAAGTAAAATAGGTAAGTAAATATTTTTTAAATTGATATTTTATATGGATAACTATACTAATATTGTTTTTGTCTGAAGCCTTTTATAAGAAGAACAACAATAATAAAAAACCAGTTCATTATGAATGAGAATTGAGAGAATAAATAAATATATTTTAATGTATTATGAAAGTAGAGGTGTAGGTAAAAATAAAATGTATTGAAAAAATAATATTAATGTATTATGATGATAGATGATAAATATTTATTTTACCTACTATGTATCATCTCCCATTGTTGGTGTTTAGAGCTGTAATTTGCAAACTTTTTTTAATTCTACCTAAGTTACTGTCAAGTACATAAAAAAAAGCTATCAGTATTTTCCAAGTTAAAAAATATCCTATAACTTCAAAAGTGTTATGTTTTGCTGTTCAGTTTAATTTTTTTTCTTTTTCGTTCGAATGGACGGTTGTGATATTTTAATTTTTCTTTTATGACGATCATATGCATGCATTTTATTATTTACTCGCAAACCATGGGGTATTGATGATGAATCTTGTAATTTTATTTGGGATATTTTGGAAAATTTCCATATTTAAATCATGGAAAATTCGCCACACCTCGATCCTATATCGATCGCTCCGATAATTATATCCTGGATAACAACATCATCATGATTGATTCATATCCATTTATATGAATCTTATTTATATTGTTTTTTTTTGTAGGTAGTTGGGAATCCTCGAAGGACACCAAGTGGTTTCAGTCACGAGCGCGCAAACCAACAATGGTAGTAAAACTAACTTAAATTAATTAAAACCTTTAAAAAAGTGATTTAAAAATGAAATAAAATACAGTAAAAATCGGTTATAGTTACTACTGGCTATAGATAAAATTCGCTTTTAGTCAACAATTTTACTGTCATCATCTTTTTTAATAATTTTTATGTATTTTATAGTGTAAAACTTTTGTAGTCACAATTCTGTAATAGTTAACAATTTTTTTTAAAGAAAGTAATAAACTTCATAAGTTAGTTCATACGTTTATAGTCAAATTAAAATATAACGCCAATTTTTCGATATATTGTACTTTTAAATCTCTATTCTAAGATTTCCCTTTATAGTATTTTTAATCATTCATTTATTGTATCTGGATCAGTAAAGTCGTCTAACTTTAATATCAACTTCTGTGCAAGGTAGATAGCATTGCAGCTCTTTATATTCAACTAACAGAACTTAATTATATACAATTTATAAAATTCGGCATATTTCTCCAGCTCACATCTTTGTTTTTTTTTCCTTTGACAAGGAAAAAGGAATTATTATGCACATAGAATATCCAGTTAAATCTTAAGCTAATATTCACAAAGAATATCCAATTTCATCTCAAAAAGTTAAATAAATTTTTTAATTAAATGAATTTATCCTATCACAAATGAGTATATTATGTCAGATTTCATGTGTACAGATTTAACCTCAATATATTAAGGAGTATCTATTCTACTATGAAAATGGTAAATTTTAATTCAATTTTTCTTTTAAATTGAGCTCTTTTCTATTCCATATAAAATTTATTATAGTAACCTATTTTTAATATAAGTTATTCTCTTTCCTAATTCCATTGTATATAATGTACAATTATATATAGTTAAAGTCGTGTTAAATATTATGAATACATATAAAATCGTTAAATATATATAAAACAAGATATATAAAAATAACAAAAACAACTGGTACTGTAATAATAATAATAATAATAGTATTAAAAATAATAACAATAATAATAATAACAAAAGTTACTTTCAATATTTATCAATCAAATTTATTGCACGTTTGACCCTATTATTATTATTATTGTTATTTATATCTAAAGTTGATTAATAAGAGACTCTTATTATATAGTTGAAAAATTACAAAAAAAGAAAAAAATAGTTTTCCTAAGAATTGAAAAAAAATAAAAATAGAACAGGAAATATTATATATACCTACATTACATAAAATATATATATATATATATATATATATATTTATGGATTACTAATCCCAATTAACTGTAGGATGCTGAAACAATTAATTTTCCTATAAGATACTTTAATATAATTTTACTAGAAATTTATTAATATTGAGCTCTTCCATTCATCAACACAAGATGCTGTCATTAACTTAATTTTCAATAAATTATTTTTATATTTCCTTATTCAAAAATTTCCCTCCCATTGAATTAAATTGTTTATTGGTCGTATTATTATTTTGTACAGATGTAATATTTTGTATTAACTAACTATACAAAACAATTGCTATGTTTTTTCTTGAAATGGCAGTTGTAATTTACTTTCTTTATATTTTGTTAATACAATATAAATAAAAATTATGATTAATGTTGTAGTAAAGGAAACTGATTTTTTTAAAATTTATTTCTAAATAACCCTCATACGAAATTATTGAAATTAAATTTTATTTTTTTTTAAATTTAATCATTTTATATTTAGAACTAATAAGAAATTTGAGAAATATATCTTCATCGTTTTTATCATTGAAAGTTATTACAATATATATTTACTAATAAAATTAACAGAACTAATTCGTGTACTCCAGAAGCACAATACGCTTTCGATAGCATTATCCGACTACTACTAGCCAAGAAATAATTTGTAGTATATGGGTTAGCCTCAGCCTTAATAAAATATCATTATTTACATTTTATAATTTCCTTATTTTAAATTTTAAACAAAATATGTACCTGCTTTGGACGAAAATTCAAATAAACTTCGCTACTTTCCATTTAACATATTTTGATCAATAGTATAAACATTGTAGTCTACAACAAGCTCTCTTATTCATTTTTTTTCCGAAATTCAACCGAAAACTGTCGAAAAGTGTCTTTCTTTACTCTTCGTTTGTATAAACTTCTTAAATTTCAATTTCTTTTTATTTCATTTGATTGAAAAAATTACAAAATTAATTTTTTTTTTATTCTATTAAAATCATTCTTTTAAAAGCATGATTTCTTATACCACTTAAATTAAATTCTGCAAAATGCAATAATCCAAAAATATTTAATTCATAATACTTGACCATCAAAAATATTATTAATCAAATATTAAGTATTTACCATTAAAGCTACTAGTGACATCCACTATTTTCATTTATAAAGCTTTTGACACGGTATTCATGATATATTAAAACAAACTGTATATTGCAGGTATTAGCGGGTTCCTCTTAGACTGGTTTAATTATTATCTAAGAAACAGGAAGCAACATGTATTATTTAATAGCCACTTCAGCTATCTTGTTGACTTCGATATTGGTGTTCCGCAAGGTTCTGTACTTGGTCCTCTGTTTGATATTTATCTATCGATTCATTCTGCTTTAAGCTTCAAGGCTTTAAAGAGATACCAGTCTTTGCACCTCATTCTCCTATATAGTAATAAAAATTTATTCAATGCTATTTCTGATATTAACTATGATCTTAATTTCGTAAAGAAATGGTTCTACTGTCATATTTTAGTTATTAGTCCTAAAACTAAATACATGCTATTTAACTTAACAGGAGCGGTTCCAGATGATTGTTGCTTGTATTATCATTTGTATTTGGAATGTACTAAAGTTCCGCTTTTAAACAATGGCTTGCTATATAATGCTAAGGATTTGGATTGTGGCTTTAAGTGTTTCAAAATTGATAAAGTAAATACATTTAAATATGTAGGAATTATTGTATTTGATCTGGTTTTTGAAAACACACTTTTTATTTAGGAAATTATTTGAATAAATCTATACGAAAAATTTATCACCTTAGCTTCTATTCTGAAAAATTATCAATTATTTTAATTATTCTTAATTCTCAAATTTTCAGTTTTTAACTTTAAGTTTTTTGAATTATTCTTATTAAATTTTATATTTTTTAATAATGTTTAAATTTTATATCTAATACAAATTACTGTCAATTGACTTTATTTTCTTTAATTTTTTTTTTTTTTTGATAGTCTTATTTATGTCATATTATATTTTAGTTTAGGACATTGTTGAATTCAGCTTATTATAGCTATTTTCTACTACTATTTTTTTGTCTGGATCTTAAATACTTTATTATATATTTTTAAACAAATAAGATTACTAACTATTGTCTTATTACAATAATTTAAATTTTATTTTATTTTAGATTCTTTATTGAATTTATCTTTGCATATATTGTATTAAATATTGTAATAGTTATCATAGTTACACGAGAATAAAGAAAAATAAATAAATAAAAAGACTTTAAATGTAAAAATTACTTTTTTACATTTAACATTCAAACGCTCTACGATGCTCTGTTCTGTTAATTTATATCGAGCACGTAGAGCACGTTCTGAGGGTACTGAACGAAAAAATATACTAATATCAAAATCTGAAGGCTCTGAGCCAAAAAAATCTTTTTTTAACAGTTCATGCCGTGCAGACCCATTTTGACACTTAAGTTGACATAATGTTGACCCTAAACAACTAAAACTAACTTTTTAGATGTTAACTTTCATTCTGTTCTGAATATTTACGTTACATATTTTTATTTCAAAATTATTTATTAGATATATATTGTATAAAAAAATAATAAACAAAAATTAATCAATTACATGTGTTTTCTATATATGTGCGGAATATCACACATGTTATGACACATGCAAATCTATTACATACTACGTATGCATGATAGCTTGACTTGATTTTTTTTTAATTTGAGTGTATTCGGTTGACCAGCTTGAAAATAGTTTGAGTTTGACATTATGTATTTCTGGTGACATAAATTTTGCGCATAAAATTTGTAAAATTTTCTATAAATTTAAGGATATAAAAAATATAAAATTAAATTTTTTTTATTTATTTACTCTTTTAAATCTTCTATTTTTTAAATTCACTCTCAATTTTAACAAATCTTCCTGATCTTTTGACATTAAATGTCAACTCAAGCTCTCAAGTTGTGTAATCGGTTGAAATTTTCAAACCAAGTAAGTAAAGTTTTATGATTCACTTGAGTGAAGCTGATTTCAACAAACTAGCGTATTCATGACGTTGAAGCTTTCTTGAAGCTTACATGAAGCTACTGTGTATACGAAGTATATCTCATTAAAGTTGTAAACACAAAAACTTTCTATCAGTATTGAAATAGTTTAAAGGTCATTCAACAAGTATAAATTGTGTAAAAAAACTATTTTTTCCTTCATGAGATGTTATTTTACAATTTGCTTTAGACACACTCAGAGTATTCCATATGGTTTTATTGCTCTTTTAGAAATTGATACATGAAGAACTTCGTGCTGAAATCCATTTATAATATTGTTTAAAAATATGTGTATAGTTTTTTTAAATAAGATTTTAAAAAGATTAAACATTATTTCTGGGTAGGCATGGGTATATATTTCGCTTTAGGGCTTAGCCGATCCAATACTCATCAAAATACATACATGCATTCATGCAATGACATAATATTATTTAGCAAATTTATGAAGTTTTCCTGGATGAAAAATTTTTAAAATATGATTCGCCCCTAATATTACTATAAAACAGTTTAAGAGAAATATTATTAACATTTTTTTGTTTAGATTGCACTTGTACATACTTGTACATACTTATCTACATACATAATAATAATATGTAATGATAATGATGATTATCATTATCAATGTATACACAGTGATAATAATGATGATGCAACATTTCTTTTTGTTGTCACTATTTTTTGTTAGCAGGAATTATTTTTTGTTGTCCTTTTGTTTTTTTAATGATGATAAATAAATATATGTATATACATATATACAAACATCGAAAGATTTACTGCATTAGTTTTTTAATACATACATACATACATATCTATTTAGTATTATTATACATAATATTAATTGAGTATAAAAAGAGGAAATAAAAAAGAAGTCAAAAGTGAATTCCGGTTCAAAAGCATTTTCATACTTGCGTCTTACATAAAACATAATGATAAGTTGATAATGGTCATCATAAGATTTAAAAGAGAAAAATGAAATAAATAAGAATGAGATCAAAATAAGACATTGGTAAAAAACTGTAAATATATTTTTTTTTATTGCAATTTACTATAATCTAACTAAAAAGTTCATAGAGAACACCAAAGTCCAGTTTTTGAAAATTGAAACATATATAAAAGATGTCATACGAAAATATTTTTATTTTTATTTTTTTAAGTGACATCATAACAAGTGAACAACCCACAAATAAAAAAAAAAGTGGACTTGTTACCATTTTTGTATTAGCAGTATAAATCTGATTTTTTTTCGGAATAAAATCACCATCACCATCATCAATTTCAGTTCAATATTGTAGAATGGATTTATTTTCTTCTTTTCGGAAAGTTTTTTACCTTTTATCTCGAACTGATGTGTAGTAAGATTCTTTTAAATAATTTAAGTGTTAATGTTAAATTTCTTTACTTGAACTATATGAAATAGGTAGTGATTTTCATTCCAAGTGATTTGATACATTCTTCAAAGTTAAACATAATCTTTGTAGCTTTTTTTCACCTATTTCTTCTATTATAACAGTGGCATCTTCTGTCTTTTGCTTTTCTTCTGTTTTCGTAGTATATTATGGCCTACTCATCTCAATTTTCTCTAGAAGTATTTTTTTTGTATACTCTTGACAGTAACTTAGGTAAAATCACTTTTCGTGTTTAGTTAAGTACGGTACTGCAACTTTATACTACATTATCTACAATATTTCATTTATTTATCAAATTACTGGCTTATTAGCTCTTTAAATGTGGAAAACTACTTATATTGTCAGGAACGTCTATCTTAAATAGAATAACTCCATTTTATTTAATTTGTTACCAGATTATACTCTCAATTATTGTTTGTCATTTAATTTTATCCCAATAACAAAAGGCACTAACTGGACCAGGTCAGAAAACTCATAAAGCATTTTTTTTTGCTTCATCGGGATACGGATCTTCTGCATATTAAAAATTTTTGCTGCGTTAAATTGCCATAAATCCTGATTACATATATTGTATTTGATACTCGGGAAATAATAGAATACAAAGACAAGCCTTGTATTTAAATCTAGTTTGATAGCTTATTTTGTAATAAAAGATTAAATTTGAAATCAAATATTTTGATAATTCACAACAAAGCAGTTGTTCAAGATTATTTTTTCGTCGAATTTCGACATCATTGTTTCCACAGTTTACATTTTATAATTGTAACTTGTAGTAAATTGTAGGTGCTCGATCTACTTGTCTATGATAGGTTTTAGATTTTTTATACTACTTTATTAATTTTAATTTAATATATAATTTTATATACTCGTAAATAATACATTATAAATTTATTGACTTGATAAAATTGAAAGATGGAACCTATTGTTGCAACCAAATAAATATAATATGTTTATTATTATCAGTTTGATCTTAAATTCAATTCGATTTCTCGATCGTACTTTTTTGTTTATTAATTCCTGTCTTTCAATGTTTTTATCATCTCATCACGATTGCCTAATAATATAAAATAAATTTTAAGAGTTCTATTTCTATAATGTAATATAGGTTAAAAATATTAGAATATTTAACTAACATCATCAAGTCGTCTTACAGTTATATTAGCTAGTTTTAGTTTCTTACTCATTTCATTATTTATAATTCTCTTTTTTTTGTTTTTACTCTAATGATCTATTTTTAAATGGAATAATATTAGTGCATTTTCATGATCATTACAATAAATTACGTATACCACACACATACTCATATAGATGTAAACGTATTTAAAAGAAGCATTCATTTTTTTGTTTTTATTTTTTATTTATTTTCTTATGTACGTTTTGAAATCGCAACTTGTGTAAAATTTTTAAATGATTAGCGTTTCTATATTAATTTTGTTTTTAATGAACAAATTGCTTATCTCACAAATTTTAATTTATTTTAATTAATTTATTTGTATGAGTTGTGTTGTATTATAATTAAGTATATAGTGCGTGTACACATCTGTACAGAGTGTTTCAGTCATATAGTATTTTTCACATTAACATAAATATGATCGAATTAAAAAAAAAATCATATGACTATGCCCCTTATTGTGAAGTGTCAGTTTTCTGGTAATATCAGAAATGTCAACAGATATTCAAAATCGGTATTGTGATTATCAGTTGTCAGTAAACTACTGATAAATTGTAAATACTGGCAAAAATTGGAATTATGAATGGCAGTTAGAGCCAGTTTTTCTGACATTTTAAAACGATTTTTTCAGTTGTAAATTTTAGTATGAAAAAATATAGATACATACTGTGTTAAAGAAATATTTTTTTTTACTGAAATTGATTGTTTTTTTTTAAATTTTTATTTTTTATTTTTTTATTATTGTTGTTAGTTTTTATTCAAATTGTAAATATTTTTTATTTTATGTGCTCTGAAGGTATTAAAAATACATACTTTTTTAGTAATATGACGAAAACTTACAGTAATAAAATTCAATTAAAGCGATTAATTGAATTATTGGAGAAAAGACAAATTATTACACAAAAAATGTTAAAATGTGCTCCATCTTTCTGGAATATATAACTGAATATATATATATATTTAATAGATCAACACATATAACGGTTTATATACACAAAAACATCAAAACAACAAGGATACTTTCAAATGTCCTTTTCATTCTTAAAGAATAAGATCCGCCCTTAAAGATATATATTTTTGGAAAGCTAGAAACACCAGGTATATCCTTGGAATATAGTTCTTAGGCCGTACGCGGATTCAACATCTCCCTCAGAATCCCCAAAAATTTTAACTGTCGAGAAAACGTCAATTTTCCCAGTATTCGCAATAGAACAAAATTTTGTCAGCATCACTTCACAATCTCAACTGACAAAATTTCTCAGTTGTCAGTCAACTGGAAACTGAACATCGCAATAAGGGCCTATGTATATCTATTCTGAAGTTAAGAAAAAAATATTCATTTGGAACTTTTCATTGATTTGGAATCGAATCACTATGGCTCTAATTTCCATAGTTATAAAATAAGAATGACTATAACCATAGACGTAGACAAGCATAATTTTTCGATAATTGAAAAAAATTAAATGAGAATGAATTGGTTTTTCTTTAATGAACTCTATTATTCTCCCTATTTTTTGGCTGCCATGATTTTTTATTAATGTATTCTTCATGTGCCTTACCTTTTTCTGTTCGAATGACTTTTATTGTTTGGGAGGTTTGCTAGAGCTGCTCCTATTGGGGAAACTTGGACCTGTATGACCTGGCTCTGGTTAACGCTGGACTTCTGCAAATGAAGTTTTTAAGAACTTTTGTCTCTAATTTACATTGCAGCTGTGACAGTGGGTGTTGAATAAAATACCTTGTTTGGCAGCATGGTTTTTTATCAGACAGTGACCGGTACTTATCGCTTCCACACTAGTTATGTATACTGAGAGGACTTGGTTAGTACATGTTTAATTTTGGTAATGTCATACAAGGACGTTTTTTCTAATGATTTCTCAGATAGGAGCTTCCATCGAAGAACGAACGTCTTTCTCGAGATTCCGCTCAAGTTTAAAAATTTGCTCGGCCAGTTTATTGGTTCTAACGTTCTTCTCAGTAGAGAGATTGAAAAAGGCCATCAGCTACGCCCTTAAATTCGTTTTGGTTTTGGTCCGTCAGCTTAGAATAAATAATGTCCTACACCTGTAATAGCATATTTAAGAAGATCTTTTATAGTTTTAGGTCCTCTCGAAAAAATTCCTGAACCTGCTCCGTTAAAAACAAAAACGTCAGTGAAGCACGTGCATAATACATCCATTATTCTAATTCCTGCAGCTCCTCAAATTCAATTTGAAAAGTTTGGTTGTATCGTTTGCCGTGCCCACATTCTGGATTCATCAAGAGTAACAGATACTCTTGGTCGTACCATTCTTTTTAGCGGCTTCGTTGCAAAACAAGAAATATCTCCTTTTTCCAGAGTTGGGTATCCAACGGTAACTGCGCAAAAAAAAAATGTTCTCTCAATTTATTGGAAAAAGGAGATATTTCGTTTTTTTTTTTGCAACCAATATTGGCTATGGAAAAGAAATAATGAAATATAATTGAGTTTTTCTAATTTAAAACCATTTTTCCGTTTTAAAACCGTTTTTATTTAATTTTTTATTTTGGGGCGTGATTTCATAATAACCTGTAGCCTCAAAATTTTTATTGTTCAGACTTTGTTTCATTTTAAATTTTTCGGAGTCTTATTTCGCATTTATTTAAAAATTTTATTTTGGAGCGATTTTACGTGAGTTAGTTTTAATTCACGGAGCCTTTCAAAATGCTTTATAAACCTTAAATTTTCTAACTTTTAAAATAAAAAGATACCAAAAACTGTTGAATGTTCGACGAATTTAGCTTAATTTCTAACTCTAAAATGATTTGTGTAGCAGCGTACAAAGGTAACGAAGGGTGGGTATTGTGATTTAAGTACATACAAGCTAAGATCGTGTTGCCTTCCTAAATCTTCACCTAAATTCAAACTCAAGAGAATTTTCTATTGAATTTAACTTCACCCATATGCTTTTGAAAAATAATATCGTGAAGCTGGAACACTCTGAACATGCACGTATGTATGTATAATCACTGTTTTCTGGATAAAGTTTTTCTTAATTAAAATCAATTATGATTAAGTAAATAAACAAAACACCCTACTTTGTGAGTGTGAACATTTTTCTTATTCTTCCTTGTTTTGCACATCTTTTTTTAATATTAGAAAGTTTACTAGAAAAAAATATTAAAAATTTTTTCACACAAAATATATCGTGACAATTTATTGAACTTTTTAAGATAAATTATTTGTGTTAAATTTAGTTAACAATTTTTTGTTTATCTCATTTTGTTAAAGCTTCATGAATTTCCCAATCCCCTTTTTCAGCTTAAAAAATTTTTGAAAAATTTCTTTAGCGCAAAATTTTTTTCGAGTATAACAAGTATTCCGAAATGATGGATATTCGCCTAACTGTATGCAATTGGTTCCTTAAAGTTTTTTCAAAGATATCAAATATATAAAGATGCACAAAAGTAGTCGAATATTTGGTGCAAACATAATAAAATAACACTGAGACTCTATGAGCATTAAATGATATTGACTTAGTTAAATAGATCAACTCCGTTGGTTAAATCTTGTTGAAAATAGGATACAAAATGTATTAAATGCAGTAAAAAATACGGTGGAACGTCATGCAAAAGTCGGTGAAATATCCAGTAATAAAATCAAGCAAATACAGAGATTTAAGTACTTGGTATATCAAATTGAGGGGAACGTGCTCAAAATACAGGAACCTTATATGAGATCTTGAGATCAAAATTTGACCAAACCTACAAAACCACCACAGAATAAATGAGTAAGCCGAATGTTAACCGATCTCGAACAGTTTCAAAAATATAATTTTGTAAAAATTAAAAGATTGAGAAAGAATTTATAAATAAATTAAATAATAATTTTAAATTGCTCCGATATTGAAAATAAAATGATTTTGAAATTATTTTCAAAATTTCTGGTTGCCAAAAAAACACTTGTATCTACATTTTTAGCATATACTTACTGGTTAATATGATTAATATTGTTAAACGTAGGTTATTGTAATTCTATTTAAATATGATTCAAAAAATTAAATATATGCCCCTGCTGTTCAAATTAAATAATCAATGGCTATTTTTAAATAGATATATATATATATATATATATATATATTTTAATAAATATATGTAGAATTTTTTATACTACATAGTATTTCTATCTAATTTCGAATAATAATTTAATTTTAATTAAAATTTTATTATCGAAAAAATTTAAGCTCTGAGGTGTAAATTAAAATTTTCATTCTCAAATTTTAGGTTCTAGAAAGGTACCATTAATGATATTAAACACTTTCAAGTTCAAGAAAATCTTTTAGTGATATGTTACATTTTTTTTCAGTTATATTGCCTGATCATATTTCACTTTATCATATTTAATATTTTTTAATCTCTTTTAATTAACTATTTCTTAAACATTATTAAATTTCAACACACCTTGGTTGGTACAAGTATATGGAAATTGTTATTTCAGATGCTTGTGAGTCCGAAGTTTTTTTTTATTCAAGACTAAAAGGAAAATGTGCAAGAGTTTGTCTCTTCTACATCGTTGTAGCAAGACAATGAGAATTGAAAGCGATGTCGAGATGGGTTGTGTGGCTTCCTATTTATATTATTTTATATATTTTTGTTGATATTATGTAAGGACCATGTTTTCCTATAAATTTACCAGAGCCTGGGTTGCATATATGCTTTATAGATTTTTAATAAGTCTCGAGATGAAGAATAAGCTTTGCAGCAAGCCAAAAAGCCTAAACATTTGGCGACGCTTTTCGCAATATCGAAAATATGTGCATTGCAGTGCATATTTTGATTCACTCGCATTTCGAGAATGTTCCGGTCTTTGAGTCACCTTCTGTTTGAAGCCGAAGAGTTTGGTTCGAATGCTGTTAGCTTGTTACTAACAAAATAGCTTACTTTAAGGTTTTCCAGTGTTGAACTCGACTCTGTTTGCTTTACCCAAGTCGACAATTTTGGCTTTTTTTTTAGTAAAATGCCACACTCGATCAAAAGCCTTAGATATATCCAGAGCTACAACAGTAGCTTCACCAAATTGATGTTCTGAGCTTCTTGCAGAGGCATGCCATGAGATAGCTGGTGGAACGTTGGGCTCGAAAGCCGTGTAAAATTCTTCTGCGTTTACTGAAGAAGTCAGTGTTGGTTTTTTTCTGGATATCTGCTTACTATCGCAATCTCAAATATGTGTTTAATCTATTTTACTAAATTTGGGAGATGAGACTTTAATTTTACTAAATTTGGGAGATGAGAAGCGTTAACATTCGGTAGGTTATGTGGTTGAAAAAGGCCATCTTATGTTGATATGAGTGGTTCGAGGTATTCGGAATCACTCTGTCAGTATCCGTAGGTTTTCTGTAGATCTCAAGTTCTCGGGAAATTCTTGTTTTGGTTAACAATAAATCTAAGAACGATAGTTGGCCTTCTCTTTCTAACGACAGTAAACCTCGACTGAAAATATTCTATTGTCAACAATAATAGAGGTATTTAGTTTCGATGTCCTGAGTAATTGCATTTTTTTTAGCGGTAAGTTTTATATGAATTATAAAACATAAATTGCTAAAACTTGGAATAGAATTTATTTTTTAGAAAATCGTTTATCATTTCTATTCATGTTTTTCTCATATTTTCCGTTTTAATTATAACTCATAAGATCAAACATTTAAGGCTGAGGTCCAAAAAAAAAAACATGTTCTTTTGCGAGTCACTGCATTCTAAACCAAATAATTTTATTAAAAAATTCTTATTTTTGATTGGACTTCGTTTCGATTTAATAAGAAATTTTCTTTTACAAGATATTAGATTAAGTTGAATCAGATCTAGAAGGTTTCACTATAAAAGCAACAATCTTAAAAACTACAATTTTGTAATATCAGTTATTTAAAGGTTAATTTGCAATGGAATTTACAACTACTCAAAATTTGACAAAATAAACTTGAAATCATAGGGCTTGAAAATCAAAATAAAAACTTTTTCTCAGACTGCATACGAGTATGTAGTGATTATTTTTTTTCATTTCAGAATTTCATTACCTTGAAAGATTTACATATATAATCAATATTATATATTGCTCATTAACATAATTGAACTATACCATAAGGCCAGACTGTTTAATTATTCAAAAAATAATCTATTGAAATTAGAAAAGACAATAATAGTTAATTGTTAGAAATGACAAATTCAAAAATTCAAAAATTATTCATTTGAAAAAGAAATTAAAAACTTAATGAACATTTGTTTTTCACATTTTTATACATATATGTATGTTTTTAAAAGTCCTCAAATCATTTTTGATAAAATTTGAGCCTGATATCTGTTTTGAAATAATGCATTCTGTTTTAAACTGTACTAAACAACCAACAAAAGCTAATAATAATAAAAAAAATTAAAAAACAAAGACAGAGTTGCAATCAATCAGTAAAAAATGTTTTGGAAAAATATCACTTTCACTCTACAAATTAAATACAACAATTCAATTTTTTAATAATTGTCAAATCATTATTGTAATTCACTATTGCTGTTGCTATCAGCACATCATCGTCGCAACCATCGTAATCCTTATTATGACAAATATATATATATGTATTTACCTTTATTTAATGCAATATAGTGTATCTGATGTATTTATGATACAACAAGAGTAATGTTGTGTAAGTTATCAACCTACAATTCTTGTAGTCTCATTGTAGTTAGTCACCCTAAAAACACACAAAAAAAAAAAAATAAACCTTTACGTAAGTTTATTTAAAAAAAAACAAAAAATTAATTGTACCTGATTCATTCCAAATCTAGTTGAATTTTCCTTATCATTAGATTTTAATTCCTAAATTGTACTTACATTGTTATAAAGAAAATAAATTAAAAATGAAACGGGGAAAACAAAACTGGTTAAAAAAAAAATAACTTTTTTATTTTTTATAGATTAAAATACTTTGCAAACGAATGGTTGAATGGTTGTTACAGTCTATTAAAAAAGTTGTTTGTTTATTGTATTTTTTTCTACTATTATTATTATCATTATTATTCTTGGAGTTACTCCTAATATGTGCACGCTAAATTTTAAATCTTAAATTTGATTCCATTACAAATGATGAATCGCCAAATATAAAAAATATTCGAGATCAAAACTTATATGGAATGGATTAAAATTAAAAATATTTTTTTGAATTTATGTAAATAAATTGTCGTAACCTTAGCAATACAAATTCGGATATTGAAAGTTATTAGGATTTGCATTGTATCATAAAGTAACTATATACATAGAGTATTCACGCAGAACAAAAAATGTAAGTCAATTTTGTTGATTTGAAATTACCACAATATGGTATTGGGAATTTTTTAAGTATAAATAAGGGAATTATAATCTAATTAGAGTAGGTATTTGGCAATGTTAGGATCTTAAGCATGTAACTGAAGTCTTTTGTGGTTTTATTTTTATCATCAAAAAGAATTTTTGGCAAAATATGAGCCTTTATTTTCCTTTTTTTTTAATTCAATTTTATTTGAAATTATTTTTATCTATATGTACTATAATTATTTTACATTAGAGAAATGAGTTCCGAAATATTTTCACACTATAAAAATAATGAGTGTTCTTATACAAAATTATGTGCTTACGAATATGATATGAATATACATAGCTCCTACATTCCTAAATAATAATAAAATATCAGAATATCAATTTAGGTACTATTGTATGGATTGAAATAAGTATGTAGTAAAACATGCAATAATAGAATCAATGATAGAATCACATATTCTAGAAAAAATTCTAAGAGATAATAGTATTAAAAGAATAAAATTTATTAGTTATGCATTACAAATCGTTAACTGTTGGTATTCCGCTTTGTTTATTTTTCAAAACAATATTAATTCTATTTCAATTTTGGTATTTTTATTTTTTGAAGAAATAAAGTAGGAAACATCCATTTGTGATAGATAATGTGTTTGTTCTTTTTGTTTGAAAGAAGATAATAGATGTACATATGTACATATACTAATACATATTTATATATACATGATTGATACAAAAAAACAGACAAAATTAACAAAATCAAAAAATTTAAAAAATATACTTACTTTTCAATATACTTTTCAACAATCCAAATAAAAATCCATATGAAAAAGAAATAATACACGTGCATAAATTTATTGGTGATCGAGTGTTAAAATTTTTTTATATTTTTTATTTTAAATCTTTGAAAAATATCCAGATGCGATTTCTTGTTATTATATGTTCTTTGCTATATTAAAAAAAAAAAAAAAAACAAAAAAAAATTTGTATACGTAATACATATTGTACATTTGCATGTGCACACATCCTGACATACAAAAAAAAAATACCGCAAGAATAAAAATAAAATAGATGCGATAAACTGAAAAACTGTCTAATTTTTTTTGTTCTGCGTGAATCATCTATGTATATATAATTTCTGATTGAATTATTAAGTTGTGAGATGATAAAATTGTATATATAGAAAAATCTATCTTTTACTTAAATGTGGTTTTAGTAACGTTTGAGATAATACAAAATAGCAATTAAAAAAGGGTTACTTTACAAAACCTATTTGAAATTAATAAAAGGGTAAATCGTAGTATTTTAAAACAGGAAATAAAATAAAACAATTAAATTCGACACATACAAAAATCTATCGATATTCAGAGAGCAAAGAATAAACCTAATACTGACTTGGGACAGGAGTTCTCCATGGTAAAGTTTAGGTAAAATTAGAGCTGGGTTAACGTTGGTGATAACTGATTTGGTATATAAAAATTGTGTACATATAAAAAATAATATAACTAATTTAGTTAGCTGCTGGTACTAATAAAGGAAGTACATATATCGATATTTACAGAAAAATAAAACCAATAGTGATTATAATAAATTCATTTTAGTTAATTTTTAGTTATTTCTATATTCAGTGACTAGATTGAACCATACTATTTGTTTTGGGGGCATTGTAAACTATCCGTTTTTTTAATACTGGTATAATCTGGTTAATTAAACCTCTAAAATCTGAAATAGTTGTATATGTATGAGCTTTATATGAGTTCATTTTAAATTGATCATATTTAACATGCTGGATTGCTCAGTAGGTATAGAGCGCCTGTCTTTCAACTGACAATTGTAGTAGTTTCATACTTTTTATTTATAAGTTTTTTTTTTGAGGGCTTATCAACCACCTGGGTTTTATCAAACCATTATTCATTTAGGTTGCATACATAAATTTATTATATATTTGTTAAATTTTATACCAAAATATTGAGTTCTCCTCTGACTTAGTTTTCCACATTTAATTAGTTGATGTACTAGAAAAATTAAAAAAAGTATGGAATTCACTATTCAGGTAAAGTATGAAAAAATATATGGTATGTTTGCAAATGCTTTATATTGATAAAGAACTTTGTTATTTTGTTTGCTTATCCAAAGTAAAAAATAGACTGGGTTTTTTAGTTATCAAACTACCTTTTAGGGTCGAATTAAATTTAAAAAGTTTTTGAAATAAAATAATAAGTTGTTCTCGTCTTTCCATAACCTAGATAATTCGATATTTAATTCTAAATCGAAAGGGATGGAAGGATAATTATTGAAGGAATAAAAATAAAAAGAATATACGATCCCACAATAATTGGTAAAATAATTAACAGATAATCTGTGTGAAATGAAACCAATTAATGTCGTGTTATGATTATAGTTTTTCCAAACAATAAATTATAAATTAAATTAATTTTTGAACGAAAATCAAAAAGCCCCGAGTTCGCATTTCATTTATTGTTAAAAAAACTTAACAGTCAAAATTATTTTATTAAATTACTAAAAGAAAAATGTTTTTTAACTTTAACCGATTTAAATTCAAAATCAAAGTAAAATCCAGAATATAGAACAATAATGCAGCAAACTTTTATTCAATAGAAAATTTTATATTAACTGAGACATGTTCCACATTGAGTTAATTAATAAAATAACTATTGTGGCGCCAGCATTAATTTCATGTTCTTCTGTTACATAAGATTTGAATTGGATTATATAAGAATTTAGGAAAAGATGAGACACAACTGGTAGCTTTTGTTTGTATTTTAT